>JANFOE010000320.1:0-600000 GCA_025667525.1 Glebionis coronaria
TTTAAGAAGTCAAAATAAGTTGCCTAAGTTGCCTTAATGTATTACTTAAAATATGTAATCAAAATTAGTGTGCCATCCATCACGTATGTAAAATTTTTATGTTTATCAAAAACTATAAGGTGATACTAAAATGTGTTAAAAAATGCAATATATTCACATACGTGTCAAGAAATTAAGTGAGGTAAAAAACGTGTGCCAAAAATTTGTATCACTAGTCTTAAAAATTGAAAGAAATTGGTACATTAATAAACACTCTTTATTAGGCATCAAAACTAAGACGTTACAAAAGTTAATCATTCACTAAAGCAACCTTTTACAAATCAATTGCCACTATTGTTACAACTTTATTACAAAAATGCCACAATTAATTCATTAATTAATTAAAACTAAATCTCATTCATAGTCATTGATCTAACGATCCAAACTAGTTCTTATTGTTTTTATTTTAACACCAGTCACCATAATAACGCTCCTATATATATATATATATATATATATATATATATATATATATATATATATATATATATATATATATATATATATATATATATCTATATATATATATATATATATATATATATATATATATATATATATATATATATATATATATATATATATATCTATATATATATATATATATATATATATATATATATATATATATATATATATATATATATATATATACATATATATATATATATATATATATATATATATATATATATATATATATATATATATGTATATATATATATATATATATATATATATATATATATATTATATATATATATATATATATATATATATATATATATATATATATATATATATATATATATATATATATATATATATATATATATATATATATATATATATATATATATATATATATATACGTTTATATATATATACACGTATATATATATATATATATATACGTATATATATATATACGTATGTATATATATATATACGTATGTATATATATATATATATATACGTATGTATATATATATATATATATATATATATATATATATATATATATATATATATATATATATATATATATATATATATATATATATATATATATATATATATATATATATATATATATATATATATATATATATATATATATATATATATATATATATATATATATATATATATATATATATATATATATATATATATATATATATATATATATATATATATATATATATATATATATATATATATATATATATATATATATATATATATATATATATATATATATATATATATATATATATATATATATATATATATATATATATATATATATATATATATATATATATATATATATATATGGCAAAACCCGTCTGATGGACGGGTATAACTTCTGGTTATCGTTTAGCTTATATTTATTTGCTGAAAGTAAAATATAACTAAAAAATTATAAATTTATATAGTTTTATATTCTTTTATAAATTATAATATTTTTGTAGAAAAGTTTTTTTAAGAATAATTTGTAAATAAGATGTTTGTAAAAATGAAACATAGTATTATTCATTGAGTAATTTAAGAGGGTGTACTTTCATTTCGTTGTACCTTTCACCTAAATTTCACACGTGTTCAATGAATATAAAGTCTAGTGTTGAAATAGATTATTAAGAGCAAAGTCTTAAATTGTATAACTTGATATTGTCGTTTACTTTTTATTTTGACGAATGTTTGTTTTTTGTTTTTTATTTAAATCATAATATGAGTTTAATATAGTTTTAGGTTTCTGCTGGTTTTTAATTTTAATCATTTTATGCCTTTTGAGCAAGTATTTGTCGGTTTTTTTGTAATATTTGTGTGTAATTTTTTTTATCATAGTATGATTCTTTGTTGTGATATTTGTTTTTGTGATAATATTAAAAAATATATTTATATTTGTGTATCTCATAAATGATCTTTTTAATTATGATACATATAAATTATTTTTTATTTTTTTTAGAACGGCAATTCTTATAACTCACATCAAGGATCGCATAATTTTTATCTCACATGTCTCCACTGAGACTTGAACCCACAACCTTGAGGTTAGAGGGCCACTCATATACCGATAGACCAAGAGGCATTTGGTCATATAATAATATTTAATGCATATAAATTATTTGGTCATATAATAATATTTAATGCATAGAAATTATTTAAACACTATATGTATGAAGTGGTATGTTACTAATAGATGTTATGTATTTTGTTTATTATATTTGTGAAAATTTGTATGAAGTGGTCATATAAATTATTACTATTTAATGCATATAAATTATTGAAACACTATATGTATGAAGTGGTATGTTATTAATAGATGTTATGTATTTTGTTTATTATATTTGTGAAAATTTGATAGTTATTTTGTTTAGTCGTTAATGTGTCAAAAGTTATGGTTACAAAAAAAAATGTGATGTGTTTCTCAATTTATATAGAAATTAAAATATTTTTGCATGATACAATAAAGTTGAAAAACATTGATTTAACTTTATCAAAAAGTGTAAACGGCAAAACACTAAAAGACTTGTATATTAAGCATTAAAAAAAGAAGTTTTGGACTTGATACCTCTAAAATATTTTTTTACTATAATCTCATGTTATAAAATAGATAATCCAACCTTGTAAAAAATGATGTCATAATTTAGCATATTCTTATAAAATCTTATAGACATGCATGTTAAATGTTATGTACAATGTTTAATCGAAATAACGCTGAATTGAAAAACCAAAAAGTTTAGGAGAAATTTCATTTGTAATCCGCAAAAGAACTAAAATAAATAATATTTGTTATAGAATTACAATCTAAAATAAATAACATTTGCTATAAAATTGCAATCGTTGTCATCTTTGTCATCATTTGCATATACCGGAAAAAAAGTGCATTCTATAAATTAAACTCATTTGATTTTTGAAACTTGATAATGAAATAAAACATTCCAAAATGATATGAAAGATATTCTGTATTATTAGGATAAAGAGATTTCATATTTTGTTAAACTAATCTCATTCATTTATTTTTTTTAACAAACTTTTTTATCAATTTTTGTAACAAATTATTAAAAAAACTTTTATTTTAAAATTGAAATATCTTTTTTTTTTTCGTAATTTAATTTCACCATATTTTCTAAAATTTTGTGCCTTTAATTTAACATCTATTTTTATATTTTTTATTAATTTTTTTCATTTTTAGTGAATTTATTTTATTCTATTTAATTTTTTTACGACTTTAATTTTAATTTGAATAAAAAGTAAAATTATAACATTTTTAGTGGCAAAACTCGCCCGATAAACGGGTATGTCTTCTAATTATCGTGATTTTTTTTGAATTATTATATACTATGAATTTCTTACCGGCTAAGTTAAGCAAGATTTTGAAACTAATAATTTTATGAATATCATTTAAAAAAAGCTAAACAAAAGTAGTTTGATTATAGGTGTATCAATTTATTTATTAAACACGTTACCAACGCAAATATATTATTGCTCGTCAGATATGACTATAAAGTAAATAATTATCCGCATCAATAAAGTGTATGCTTTAAACTTTGTGATCAATATAGGTGTTTTTTTCAGATTTGAACAACCAAATATAAATTACCTTTTGCCAAACGATAATAATGGTCCATCATGTGTAGATTAACTTCTTTACCAAGTAGGAAATGACACATCACCTCAGACGACAATTGGTCAAACTTCATCATCAATAAGTTTTTAATCATTCTTAAGTTTGATATTCTAAATAGTACAGTTATAGGTAGGAATAAGCTTGGTATCAATTCCGTCTAGAACTTGTCTCGATTTAGTGATCTCGTTTTTTTACGATCTAATAAATTATGTACCGATCTCGCACTGAACGGGATTCGGGATACCGGTACCGGAAAATCGAGATTTTCGATCCCGTTGTGTCAGAAATTTCTTGATTTGATACCGGTTTCCGGTAGTACTGGACCAGTACAATTACGACCCGAGTTGAAGTTTATAAGAAATAAAAGCAACTTCCGAATTGAGCACAGTTTGGACAAATATTTTCAAGTATATGCGCTTGACCCAAACAAAAGCCTATAACAAAAAGATTCATTTAAGCTAATACCCTATGTTTAAGATACAATTTTGTAATTACAAAAATCAAGCTGAGACAACGGTTAGCTTGATTTCCAAGAGACCTTGTCGGTAGACAAATATATCACTTAACAATCAAGGGCTCTCCATATCTGTAGGAATAACAAAATTGTTTAGTTAGAGTATTAGCATCCACACTCGAGTAATTAAGTCACAATCTTTAGGATAGGATCATAGGCTCAGGGCCTGATGACTATGACCGAGATTTGTTGGACCGTCGAACGGAGTTGTAAAGTATGTTCTTGATAACTTAACAAATGCAAACATTAGAGCGTTAGACAGACGATTGGTGCCATTAAATTACAAAAGTGAACTATTATAATAGGGTGAAATAGAGTAATCCACCTGCCACATTAGACCATGAACCTGCTCCACAGTGATGTTGCACTATCTTTTGTAATTTTAGCAAGTGGTGATTCTTCCTGTAATTGGGTATTGAGATCATTGCCAATATTGGGACAAACTGAATTTGTAGAGATCTGCAATATTCGGCGTCTATACATTTTTGCTCCCCTTAGCTCCATATGGTTTGCTGTGTATAGAATCAATATGATCCAATCCTGAAATTACAAAGGGTGTGTTTGCTATTTGGCTTACGTTAATCTGGACAAAATATATAAGAAGATAGTGTGTGCTTTTTTGCTGTTTGGATCTTGGTATTACCTTGTGGCACCACTTACACCAACATGAATCATGTTAGATCATTAACAGCATATTCATGCTGCAATTTTAAATGACAAATGTAGAGTAAACAATATATAATATCTTTGAGTATGACTGAATAATAATAACCTGATAGAAAGCATTGAGGTTACACCAGTCTCATGGAAAAAAACAAAGTGTAACCTGATGGCAAGGTAATTGCACGTTTCATGTGATATGAACCGGATCGATTATAGAGATAAAAGGATAGATAGGCTATAATAATGGGATAAGCCGACCCCCGATGGCTTATATTAGTGAGATAAACCGACTCCCCAATTAACTAAGAAAACAATAAACCAAAATAAAACATAATCATATTTCTCTGCATATTGAATTAACTAAGAAAACAATAAACCAAAATAAAACATAATCATATTTCTCTGCATATTAAATTACAGCCTCTTATCTCTATATATAATCATACTTAACTTATTCCCTAAGATAATACAATAAAAGGAAAGTAAATAAACTAATTCTTTATTTAATATATTGATAATAATCTGTCAGGATCATATCAATACTCCGTCCCCCAAAAACACCTTGTCCTCAAGGTGTTGTCTTGAAAAAGTCGCCTGCAGTGATTCCGGGATCCCAAGTTCTTCGCTGTATCCCCATTGTGCGCTTCTTGAGCAAGCAGTAGTCTTGGTATATGTTCTTGAATTTTCTTGTGCAGACTTGTAATTCTTCTTGTGAATCTGAAGTTTCAAATCCAGGACCAAGTGACGTACCTAGCTTTCTAGGTTTACTGTTTTGGACACGTGCCACCACAAATTTATTCCAAAACACCCTTGCCTTGATCTTCCGGTTAGGAGTCCGTTGATTTAGTTGGACCCCTAAAGAATCTGTTTCATCCATTTCCACCTTCCTTCCCATGGCCTCTGGATCTGACCCAAGACCAACACCTTCACCACATTTTTCTGTTATGGCAGGTTGTGTTGGAGGCGTTTGAACAGGCGAGATGAAAGACTGAATTAGTTTCTCCAGTTTTTCAATCTTCTGATTCCATTCTTCACGCCGCTGATCCTCTTCAATCTTTTGATTCAATTCTGCACGCCTCTTCTCCTCTTCATACGCTCTAATAGCCATTTGTTCCCGTCTTTGATTCCATTCATGCCATTCTTGACACCTCCGATTCCATTGATGCCATTCTTGACATCTTTGATTCCATTGATGCCATTCTTGCCACCTCTGTGCTTCTGCTTCCATTCCAGTAACTTACTTTTTTCTGATGAACAGTAACCGACGATGAACAGTAACCGATGAACAACTTTTTTTTTTTTTTTGAAACCCTAGAATCGAAACAGCTCTGATACCAATTGATATGAACCGGATCGATTATAGAGATAAAAGGATAGATAGGCTATAATAATGGGATAACCCGACCCCCCGATGGCTTATATTAGTGAGATAAACCGACTCCCCAATTAACTAAGAAAACAATAAACCAAAATAAAACATAATCATATTTCTCTGCATATTGAATTAACTAAGAAAACAATAAACCAAAATAAAACATAATCATATTTCTCTGCATATTGAATTACAACCTCTTATCTCTATATATAATCATACTTAACTTATTCCCTAAGATAATACAATAAAAAGAAAGTAAATAAACTAATTATTTATTTAATATATTGATAATAATCTGTCAGGATCATATCATCATGCTCCTTGTCTGTTCCAGAATTCTCTAGGCATGTCCGCGGTAGAGCAAAGGCCCACATGCTATTGTACAATCTATTTTTGTTCTCATATATATAGTATATAGAAAAGATGCCTAACAGGCTAATGTTTCACCACAACTAATGCAGCAAAGAACCTTTTTAGTAACTAAAAATTTGACCAAAAATGATTTCCCTCGGCTCGCTGAATCTTGTATTTCAAGTTTCTGTCACAAAATTGATGTGCAACCTTAATAAGGTCACTGAGCATGCACCAAAGTTCATAGTTTTATCTATTAAACTAAGATTTTTCATTCATCCCTTAAGTTTAATTTTACTATAGAAGTAACATTTTGATATTTTAAAAATCTTAACTCGTGTTTATGCCTCAGATCTATACGTCAGGAGTTCTTAGTCTATTTTTTGACAATAAGCAAGCAGATCTAAGAAAAGCAGTACTAACGTGCCCTTCCTTTTCATGAGATTGGTGTGGCCACTTCAAGGTTGTTTGCACCTAGGAGGAGTTGAACTTGAGCTGCATAAAATGAAAAGAGAACACGACACTTACAATTATTAATTGCGGCAGATAGTGGCATTTGCAACACAATCAACAAATGCACGCTTCCTAGTAACTTGTATAAAACTTCTAACAACTTCTGAAACAAAAGTGCTGTCTTCAGAATCAAAGTTTTTACTTAGTTTATTTAGCAGGTTTATATCAGCATCCTAATATAAAAAGAAAAAAATGATTAAGGTAACAGTAACACACAGATGTAAAACAAATAAGCACACGGAACTACTTACATTGGCAACACCCTGATACCTAGAATAAGTCATATAAATTCGTAAATAAACTATATGATAAATGATAATGAAGAGCCATATATAGTAGGTTTACTCACAAGTCACAATGATGAACTTAAATTACTTGTGTACGTGTATAAACTGGAACTGTTCTCAAGCTGGCCATTGACCAGCAGATTCAATGTTATAAAGTACACATTTGAATTTGGAAAAAGGAATAATAATGTTATGAAATGTAAGACAATACAATATAGTTTACATCATTTGCATAAGTAATTGGTCAGTGCTCTATGATTTTGTGAGCACAACCAACTTCTCAAAAAAACAATTGAATAAAATCGTTAATAAAGAGCATAAACCCGGCTTACCACAACATAAAGGGTAGACATGGCACTTTCCAATGTCAAAGAGTGAAATGCCATTTTTTTATGAATCCTTTTAAGAGCACATCAAGGTATTAAAAGAACAGGAAATCCTAATCGGCAAAGCCTCTATCTAATACTACAATCCTCAAAATCCTGCTAAAAGGCATCTTTTGTATGTTCTTTAAATCATTGTACTTCTATGTCATTTATATTTTCATAACTCATCTAAATATCGATGACAAGAATCCATCTTCAAGAAAATAGTGTTACACGAGAGTTCAATTAATTTGCTTTTGTTGGCTGACTACCTGCAAGTGCTAGCTCAGTACGTTGCTTATGCTCACCAACCTTATAATCGACGATCTCCATTTACAGCTGTGTATCCAAGGCACAATCTGGTTACAGGAACAAAAATGAGTTGCTAGAGCACCAATATAACTGATTAGCAAAACTTAACTTGAATTTCGCCCAAATGAGACACCCACTGGCCCATGTAATGAAGTTTGTCGGGTTGTCTTTCAAGGATATGCCAAGTAGTGGAGGTAAGATTGCCTTGGTTTAATATTTTCTTCAAGCAATCACACCTGCCATAAATGTATTATGTGAGCTCAATCCCATTCAAACAGACCACGAGACTGATAAATAATTATTGTGCTAAATAATATTGCTTCTTTTTCAAAATTATATGATCTACTTATGCTACTTGAGCCTCTACTGAAATTACCAGTTTTATAAGATAGGTTCTTTATTTGATTGTCATCACTTTTGTCTTACAGCTCCTGTTTTCACTCACTCTCATTATAGCTAGAAAGATGTGCACGTCGGGTAATATTGCCTCTAACAGTCATCTTGAAAATGATAAAGATTCATACTCGGCCAGTGTTGTAGCCTGGTCAGTGGTCGAGTTCGAGACTGATGTATATAAGATGCAAACGTTGTAACCTGCAATCCTCCTATAAAAAGAACGTATGAATAAAAGTTATAAATAACATATTCAAGTTTAGAAACCAATATGAAAATTATGTTTTAAAGGTTTATATATTCGATGGTCAGTTCAAATATAAATCACTTGTTCCTCTCCATAAGCTTTTGAGATACGTAATGCATACTCAACAACATGTTACCTTTGTAATTTTGTATAAGGGTACCTCAAAAATAAATCGCGAACCACCCCACGTAATATGCAGCCCAAAATCGAACTCGTTACATAAGTTTACAGATATGTGTCATCCCTTAGAGTTGATAAAATAAAATCAAAAGTTGATGAACTTGCATATGTGTAGCTCCTTACACAAACGATCTTCTAACAATCTTCTAGTAACTTTTCCTTCTAAGTTCCAATATCAAGTATAATAAGAAGGAGCTGTGATAGCGAATAACAAATTAGATAACAACCAACATAAGATTCCATGGCTCCATGCCAATAATAACATTTTAAATGTATATATCAATATCTTGCTACTCTAAATAAACCAACCTGACTTTCTTTATATTGGCCTTCAGACCATCGATTAGGATCCAACTATCAAGGATCAATATGAACTGATCATTTAGTCTTTTAAGCATAAGATATTATTGTATTAGACAGTGTGACATACATGATGCATATAAAGGGTCAAATTGGTTCTATGTAAGTTTTATACCACAAGTGATGATTGCATAAGGATCTGACATGCCATTGAGTTTAGCACAAATGAGATTCTTTGTTGTTAATAGTTCCACCTACGACACATGAAAAACATGCTACTAATTAGCAAAAGAAATTTCACAAAGCAGTCATCTGTCTTGACCAAAACTATGACACTACAACTACATTATCCGGATATACATTTATAAGATACGCAAAGCTCCCATTAGGATCACCCTTCAGTTGATCTATCTACAATAAAAACATGTAGCAGATTCCTTTTTAGTATAAATATTAGGGATTTTCAGATTCAGAAGTACCTCTACAAAGAGGTGGCTCAACATTTGCAAAACGCTCATATTCCTGTACTTGGCTTTTCAAATAGAGCTCTTTTGCAGAGAAAAGCAAAATTTCATCTCTAGTGTCTTCAAGTCAGTCACCCGTGTGAATCCAGTGTGAACTTGGACTTGACACTAAAGTAGAAACTTGTAGTCACATTCCTCAAAATCATGGTTGCAGCTACAGCGGTTTAACAAACCATTACATATTACGTTAGAGCATATACAAAAACAATTACTTGTAGTCACATTCCTCAAAATTCTTTGTATGAACTGGTTTGTATATGCAGCCATGCAGGGTTATTAGGTATTATATAAATATGAATTCAGTTGACACTAAGGTATAAACTAATACAGTGAGTGTGTAGGATCACTAACTTTGCCATAAATAACAATCAAATGCGGCTCCAAGCCGTGTGACTTCCTATCGTAGCTGCAGGCAGTATAGGCTTTGGTTGTTGTCATCACAGATTATGGCTTCAACTGGTCTCGTTTGATCATCGTAAATGTCGTATGATGCTTTGAGAAGTTGACTGCCGTCGTCATCCTTCCTTGGAACCCTTCCATCTAAAAGCCAAATCAAAATCTCTACAATTAATTTATTATTTTGTTTTCATAAACATCACATACCTGGTTCCCATTGACTTACCTATAAACATGATTCCGACACAGTTGGCACAACATATGCTTTATTCTTCGTGAGATTTATGCAATCTGAAAAAATGGCCCAAAATATTCAAGGAAGAAAGATAACAATCTTACCTTGTTTTGTCTAACACCCAATTAGATTCCTTGTAGGTTTATCCATGACACACAATGCCATTTGGAACAGATCAAGATGCCATCTATAGATTTTATCAGATGACAATATGAACGAAGATAAAGAAGCATTGTGCAATATTATTCCTGAAATATTGAAGGCAGATACCTGCAAACCCTAATACCAACAAAACAAATATATACATACCCGAAAACAAAAAATTATCACAAGTTCATTAATTCCTCTATATAACAGTAAGGATGAGTTATTAATCAATGTAAACTGAATTTTCTATGAAGAAAAGACCTCATGAGGGACTTTCAAAGATGGACGAATGGCGGATATGTGTGATACATCACATGTCCTCTTTGTAACTGTTGTTTGTTCGTCTAAATCAGGTTAATGTCACCAACGTCCCTTGCTATTCTCGTCTCAGTGTCACCAGCATCAAATTAGAATTTTGAGAAAAGCATTAGATTAGGGTTTTGAGAAAATAAAAAACAACCGATTGAATGAATGGTTTTAGGGTTTTAAGAACAATAATAACAATAAACGTACGTAAATATTGCTAAATTTCGTATTAAGACAATTGATAATAAAATAAAATTAGGGACAATATCTTTCAAGTGTTTATCTATTTTAATTTGCAAAATATAATCCAAAAATAATTATTAAAAAACGAAAATTACAAAAATTACCAAAAAAAAAATGATGACGTGGATTAATAGATGCTTATGTGACATATCCCTCCTCTTATATATAATGTATAGATATATATATATATATGTATATGTATATATATATATATATGTAACACCCCCAAATTTATACAACTCAATACAACGGAAGACTCGTTGGTGTTACAGGATAGCACATTACTCACATCATAGACAACACATAAAAATCGCGTTGTTTAATAATAAAAGAATTTCCATTCATAAATATCAGATTTACATAGGTCCCAAGTCATTGTAATTCATATAGGTTTTACAAAATATTTGAATGGAAATTAATATTTAAGTGCGGGCCATGAATTTTTGTTGTCTTCCCGAGAATTACCTTCAAATACCTGAGATAAAACATGTTAAAAGAAAAGGTCAGCGATAACGCCGAGTGAATTCATAGAGTTTAATAAAATCCATCAATATAACATTGGTATAAAATTATTACCGAAAATCATTTTGTACAATTCATTGTAATAGGCCATAAAATAGCCAAAGTCATGTTATACAAATCCTTATCAAAATCATAATATAGGCTTTCGCCTTCAAAATCATTATACGAACCAATGTCGTAAAAATATCATACAATACGTTTTATAACGTTGTATGGAGTTAAATAAAAACCGTTATATGATTATGGTTATGAAAACCAAAACACGAACATAATATCAATAGTAAGACCTCGTATTGCTAGTCAGGAAATATTTCGTAATTTAATGCTTAAAGCAGTATTTCATTAATTGGATTATTACAAGCCGCATAACATTGTTACCTTACTATAACCAACAACGGGTAGCTAGCCCGAAACTCAATTTGCCCATCTAAATTAGCGTGTCGTCACAATAATCACGCTTGTGTAATCTTCTCATACATAAATTCGCTTACCAATCAATGTGGCACGACGGGGATCAACCGTCAAGGCGCGAACTGGGGTGATCGTCCCCAAATAGTACCATTATATGCATAAGCGTCTACCAAATCCCGGTAGTTCACAATTCATGCTAATGGGACTTTTTAGTGACATAACCTAACTTTAATAATCCATTTCATTTCATCTATCGGGTCATTTAATCATTCATCGGGTCATACAATCATTCGGGTCCAAATCAATAAATAGACAATCGGGACAACTAGTGTCTTATTTTATAAAAACTAACATGTTATCTCCCTCGCGGGTTTATAAAACATTTCATAAAAACATTTAAAAGAGTGCGAGGCTATGAACTCACGTTGATGTGGGAAGGCGGGTTATCGACAATTCTGATGTACGGTGCGTGCTTCAATCACGGAAACCACCATGATGATGTAGGTTATGATCAAGACATGGATTTTGATGGAGAAACTTGTGATAAACCAAGACCATCTTCAAGACCACCATTCTTCACGAACTCCTTGTGGAAAATCAGCCCCAAGACTCCATAGAAACTCATCCTTGGATGTTATAATCACCACCAATCAATAGGGCTTCAAAAGGGCTTCATCATGTGTGTAGATAACATGAGATTTCATGGTTAATTTTTGATCAAAATGGGTGTGTATGGTGATGATGGTGGGACGGCACCATAGAGAGAGTGAGAGAGTTTGTGAGTTGATTTGCATGTTGTGAATGAGCTACTAGTTTGGTTAAGTGGTTTTGGTAGTAGAAGGCTTACAAGTTAAGCTAACTAGACAAGTGTTAGCTTGTTGTTTACAATTTGACACATCATGAGATGTGTTGGCTTACATGTTTCCGTCCATATAGTGGGGTGGGGCAAGATTTATCTTGTCTCATCCCACTAATTTACGGGTACTCCTCGATTCTAGTTTCCTCGATTTGCGCGCCCTCAGGTCCTTTTACGAAAAACGTTTTTATAAATTACGAATCAACGGCACAAAACGAATCTAATAAAAATTGTCTCATCAAAAACGGAGTTCGAAAACGTAAATACGTAATCCTAAGGTTTCCGGTTTAGTCGTAAAGGACGTTAAAATAAAATCGTAAGTCCTAATCTCTTCTCGTAAATTTGTGAGTTTATGAACCAACACAAATTTAAAATCTCAAAATAATATTCACGGATACATTTATTTCCTGAAATGTCGGACTGTCACCAAAACGGTGTATGTAAACGTAAGCACGTAACGTAAAATCCTCCGGTTTAGACGTAGTCAATGCTACTTCAAGACATAAATCCAAATTACTTCCCAAAAATAAGTGAGTTCATATTATAACATTAAAAATAATATTTCCAAATAAATATTAAGAATAAAATATTAATCATAAATTGACGGATTGTCACAGCATTTACCCCTAAACAGGATCTTTGTCCTCAAAGATCATCTTATCTTACTACTCGCTTCTTATAGAGTTAAAGCCATGTGGGTATTTCCTCCACATCTGGTCTTTTCTCACAAGTGTAATTCATTACAATATGCGAGTTTCATCAAACATAACTACGGGAATAAGATCAGGCTTAATGTTGACTTACTTTCTCTATCCATGATATTCATGGGTTTTTGATGAGTGCAACTTTTCGCCGATCTAAACTTCATTAAGAAGTGATCAGATTCTCACTTGATAGAAATTTCATCAAGTTCGATTTACGAAACATAATTCACGCAGCCCTTGAAGTCATAGGGTAGATCCAGCTTATATGCCTTTCAAACCAATCTTTTACATTATCTCAATGGTCCCATGCAACGGGGACTTATATCCCATGATCTTCCAGATCATCAATTTATTTTTCCATGGTTAAAATATTTGGCATAACTTCGCTACCCATCTGGCACTTCAAGATCTACATTTCATATTCACATAGCCTCCTACCCACTACCGGCAATCATTAATCAGATCCTAATTTCAACAATCATTTCAGGTCTCGTGGGTCGGGTAATTTGTAAGGTTAGGTTCGCCATCATAGGAAACCTTAAACCTAAAAGACACGTCCAACTCACAATGGGTGTATGCCGGGTGTCTTCATCCCAACTCCTGCTTACAGGTGCTCTAATTTTTAAATCTTATCAAGATTTGATCTCGATCCTAACACGATAATTATCAATGATAATCTCTCCAAAGGAAAACGATTTTACAGTCTATTACCAAAGGTCAATCATTCAGGCATAAAACAACACTTATAGTATTTTGTATCGTTACTTTACCTCATCCCTTCGATTGGGGTGGTACACAGTACTCTCATCAAGATTTCAATGACTTCTGAGCAAATCTCTAGAAATTCGATGCGAAGCGAGGATCTTGATAGAAATGATCGATATAGGCACACCATGTTCACACAACTCCTTTAAATACAAAAGAGTCAATTTCTTCATCAAGAATCTATCATTAACAGGAATGATATTAGCAGATTTGGTCAGTCGGTCGATGATGACCCAAATCGAATCAAATTCAGATGATGACCTTTGCAATAGCTAGTCGTTTACTAATGTATGAGGCGATGTCTGCCTTCATAATTTGTCATTAGTACAACTTCTTCAGAGAAAGATACATTAAATCATAAATGTCATGAATAAAATACTTATACTTACAAGATTCCAATATAACTATATCTCACAATCCTCCATATTTAGACAACCACAAGTGACCTTTTAATCATTTAACGCCATCGGCTTCTCAATTCTAATGGTTCACATTAGCCGTGAACCCCTTTTATTATCTATATTACCCTTCTTTCAAGCATTGTTTATTTTTATATTGTTCGGCAATTTATTTTGCACCTTCATTATTAAGGAACATGTCCTAATTGGTTCTTTATCTTTTCTACATAATGTGTCAGTAATTATATTCACCTTCCTTGATGAAATAAATATCATGACCGTATTTATTCAAAAATTATTTCTTCACATTTTCTGAGTTTTTAGTTTCGTCTCAACTATCATTTTTATCATTTTTAGTCAATCCGACGTCTAAAGCGTCGATAATTATTACAATTAATTAAATAATAATTATTAAATTTTTATGAAACGTAAACGTAAAAATTTTAAATTACTTAGTTCGACCAATTATATAAAATGTTAAAAATAAATTTGAATTTAATTAACAAGATTTTTGTTGATTTATCGAAAATAATTAATAAGATTCGTAAATGTTTGAAAAAATCTTTGGTTATATTTTGGTCAAAATTTTCTTAGCTAAAAAGCAAAAATTGTCGTTTTAAATTTCAAGTCATGGTTTAACGGTTTCCTTAATTCCTCTTAGGTTGTCTTGAGGTATACACAAACATTTGCCCCTAAACAGGAGTTTAGTTAAATGATTTGTGTATAAGGGAATAATCCCTTAAAAATCCTTTGTTAAAACATTTGTCAAAACATATTTGCACTTTTCTTTTTAGTAATACTCAAAGTCTTAAAAGGGCTCTTAATTTTGAAGAGTCAATATATTCCATTTTGTATTAATCACACGGTCAAATAATGTAAAGGATTAAGTCTTAAATCACATGTTAATTATTTAAGGTACAGTTTTTCATTGTTCGGTCAATTCAGGGCAATCTATAAATAATTATTAACTCATTCTTATTCTTATAAACAAACAAATAGTCCTCAATGATCACGAGCATGAATTTATCAAATTACAGCCTACACACGTGATTCACCCAATTTATGAATACTACATGTGTTTTAGTCAATCCAAACGACATCACGTGAAACTCATAATATTCATTACAAGTTTTGGATATAATGATTGGAATAGATAATCTTTTTCGCGGACGCGAAGTTGATGATAACCATGCCATGTATCAAATCTTTAAAACATACGCTAGAACCTTGTAAATGATCGAACAAATCTTCCATTTCGAGTTATGGATATCGTTTTCGATTGTCAATTTACTCAGTTCACAATAATCTATAAATATAAGGAATGATAATACCATAGGTCTTCATGATTACGAGCTTGGTAGAATAAAATCTTTCTCCGACAACTCTCTCAGTTGTACGGTAATTCCTTTAATTCAGGTGGTGCTGACGTACAGTGCACAGCCACAGGTGCAGCACCGGAAGTATAATCAATGCCAATTTCAACTTGCCTTAATGGCAAAAGTCTAGGTAATTTACCAACAAATACCTTCTAAAATTTCAGATAACAGAAACATCTTTTAATAAATTCATATTAGGTTCTTTCTAGATTATAATATCTATGACTAATTCACAACCATTCATGGTATAATTTCAAGTCATCCATCAAGAATTATTTAGATCACTTTTGATAATCAACATCTTATCATTTAGGGGAATTCAATTCGAGTTCCCATCAATTAAGACAATGTCGTCATGTCATAATCAATCAATCCATTCTACTGGCACTATCAACTTTCCAGTTTCATTGCCGTCGATAAGATGTGAACTTCTCAAAAGACTAATAATAAATCATAATCCTTCACAAGTTCAAGGATATCTGGAGACATAACTAACCTTAAAAGAGTAAGGTCAACGCATAATCTACGGGAGAGAATTTCAAATCAGGTACAGACGGAAACATTTAACGAATATGAATATATCCCATGTTTTCATAATTTGAGTACGCATTCGAAAGCTCCTCGGATCGTTACCCAGGTCATTCAAATGAAATCAAATCAAAAGAAATGATAGGAACGTCGATACATCTAGTCGGGTATCAACACTCGGTAATCAGATACTTTTCCTAAGAATCTCACTATGGGAAATTTGGACAAGAAAGAATTGTCAATTGTCAAATAAGACAATTTCCACATATGAGTAAATTCGACTCAGAAGAATAGATGCTATAGGCACATATGTAGGTGTCCCTAACACTATGTCCCTATTTTTCACTTCTTGCAGATCTCATAAAATTTAATCTTTCGCAACTTCAAAGAAAATATAATGTTTATTAACAATTTCATGGTGACTACTAATCAGCCTTGCATGGTCCCTTCAAATTGTATGTAGGCGCACAACTATATATAATTTCAAGATTAACGATGCAATACTCAGTTCGTCAAAATTTTATCATCATGTTTATAATAAAAACATTTTCATACTTAATTCTTAAATAAGAATCAAAAATAAATTTACAAAGATTTTCTTTGTTATGAAAACAATTAAGTTTTCCAAGGTGTTTTATAAACAGCTTCATTTTGATAACGATCACTTATAAATCTCACTTTGAATAATCCTTATAGTGATGAAAATTCAATTTTTCTCAAGGAATACTGTTTTATCTTATAAAAACAATGAGTGATCTGCAAAAGAGTGATGAAAAGTTGTTCACCAAGAACTAACTTCAATATAATAGGAAATGAGCTTAGCTAAATAATCATGAGGTTCATGACCTCGATGGCACTCAAAAAGAATAATCCACAACGTAATTCAAATCGAGATGAGTACTTGCTCAATGGTTGCATCACTAATGCGAACATTAGGATGAAGCAATAAAAGATAGATAACATCGATACATGTAGGATTTAGCAATCAAAGGTAGTCTTTTCATTAATCTCAAACAAGTCAAATTGTACCGTAACACATTACGTGTCGCTATGTCATACAATTTCCAAAACTCATCCTACCAACTGATATATCAGATAAGTTAGGGATTTTTAAAAGATACTACAATGAATACTAATCTACAAGAGTTTTTACGTGTTCCAAATGTCCCGGAAGATCCATCGGTCCCAATTCAGAAGAAGATTTCTTCAATTTATTTCTTGGACACTGGGCATCCTCGTCATTGGACAATGGCCTAGGAACAACCCTTAACACGAACCTACAATCATTTAAAACCTCATAATTCAATCAAAGAACTTAACGACTTCCTCTTAACAATATCATATTTCGTACAAGTTAAATTTTACTTTATTTAAGTTTCAATTAATCTTATACTCAATGCGATATTCTACCTCATTCTCCAACACTTTCAACCTTATTCTTAGGCCTTAATAGGACAATAAAAGCTCGATATGATCAACACTTAATTTCCAATCCTATAGATCTTACAACAACAATTATCAAATGAGTCACTAGTATGAAATGACTCACACATTCGATTAGACTTCTCGGAAAGGTATTAGTGGAATGAGGCTTTTGGGTAATGGTTCCAATGACAGCCTCAAGTGCAACATTCACCCTTTCGATATCAATTTTAAGAATTGGGTGACAACGAATCAGATGACACCTTTCCAGGTGGTAACGTTTTGTCAAACTCCACTCTATAAGGAAAGATCGTCATGGCATCGATATCAGATTTAATCTCGCCAATTATTCAATTTCACAATCAACTAATATCTACATTTCTACGAATATCAACCATTTTGTTGGGATTATAAACATCCACAACTTGGTTTAGATCTAGGATTGGTAGAATTCCTACGGGAATAGCTTCGATTGATTTGCTAGGGGAGTTAGGGTACCTTGTGACAATCTACGTCGTATAAATACCCCGTATAAATATAAAAATAATCATCAAACAATCATGTAATAAAATTACATCATATATATACATATAATCCAAGTTATATATATATATATATTAAAATAACACTTCTCAGTCTGGCCTTGTCGGTAACTCGGGAATTCTTCGACACCGTTATAGTCAAAAGATTTTTAGACATTTTTAGAAAAATGTTTATAGTTAAAAGATTTTGAAAAGTTTTATTCAAAACCTTGGTTTTAAAAATCTTTCGTTCTCTATAACGAGAGCTCTAGTACCAAACTGTAACACCCCCAAATTTATACAACTCAATACAGCGGAAGACTCGTTGGTGTTAAGGGATAGTACATTACTCACATCATAGACAACGCATAAAAATCGCGTCCTTTAATAATAAAAGAATTTCCATTCATAAATATCAGATTTACATAGGTCCCAAGTCATTGTAATTCATACGGGTTTTACAAAATATTTGAATGGAAATTAATATTTAAGTGCGGGCCATGAATTCTTGTTGTCTTCCCGAGAATTACCTTCAAGTACCTGAGATAAAACATGTTAAAAGAAAAGGTCAGCGATAACGCCGAGTGAATTCATAGAGTTTAATAAAATCCATCAATATAACATTGGTATAAAATTATTACCGAAAATCATTTTGTACAATTCATTGTAATAGGCCATAAAATAGCCAAAGTCATGTTATACAAATCCTTATCAAAATCATAATATAGGCTTTCGCCTTCAAAATCATTATACGAACCAATGTCGTAAAAGTATCATACAATACGTTTTATAACGTTGTATGGAGTTAAATAAAAACCGTTATATGATTATGGTTATGAAAACCAAAACACGAACATAATATCAATAGTAAGACCCCGTATTGCTAGTCAGGCAATATTTCGTAATTTAATGCTTAAAGCAGTATTTCGTTAATTGGATTATTACAAGCCGCATGACATTGTTACCTTACTATAACCAACAACGGGTAGCTAGCCCGAAACTCAATTTGCCCATCTAAATTAGCGTGTTGTCACAATAATCACGCTTGTGTAATTTTCTCATACATAAATTCGCTTACCAATCAATGTGGCACGACGGGGATCAACCGTCAAGGCGCGAACTGGGGTGATCGTCCCCAAATAGTACTATTATATGCATAAGCGTCTACCAAATCCCGGTAGTTCACAATTCATGATAATGGGACTTTTTAGTGACATAACCTAACTTTAATAATCCATTTCATTTCATCTATCAGGTCATTTAATCATTCATCGGGTCATACAATCATTCGGGTCCAAATCAATAAATAGACAATCGGGACAACTAGTGTCTTATTTTATAAAAACTAACATGTTATCTCCCTCGCGGGTTTATAAAACATTTCATAAAAACATTTAAAAGAGTGCGAGGCTATGAACTCACGTTGATGTGGGAAGGCGGGTTATCGGTAATTCGGATGTACGGTGCGTGCTTCAATCACGGAAACCACCATGATGATGTAGGTTATGATCAAGACATGGATTTTGAGGGAGAAACTTGTGATAAACCAAGACCATCTTCAAGACCATCATTCTTCAAGAACTCCTTGTGGAAAATCAGCCCCAAGACTCCATAGAAACTCCTCCTTGGATGTTATAATCACCACCAATCAATAGGGCTTCAAAAGGGCTTCATCATGTGTGTAGATAACATGACATTTCATGGTTAATTTTTGATCAAAATGGGTGTGTATGGTGATGATGGTGGGACGACACCATAGAGAGAGTGAGAGAGTTTGTGAGTTGATTTGCATGTTGTGAATGAGCTACTAGTTTGGTTAAGTGGTTTTGGTAGTGGAAGGCTTACAAGTTAAGCTAACTAGACAAGTGTTAGCTTGTTGTTTACAATTTGACACATCATGAGATGTGTTGGCTTACATGCTGTCGTCCATATAGTGGGCTGGGGCAAGATTTATCTTGTCTCATCCCACTAATTTACGGGTACTCCTCGATTCTAGTTTCCTCGATTTGCGTGCCCTCGGGTCGTTTTACGAAAAAAGTTTTTATAAATTATGAATCAACGGCACAAAACGAATCTAATAAAAATTGTCTCATCAAAAACGGAGTTCGAAAACATAAATACGTAATCCTAAGGTTTCCGGTTTAGTCGTAAAGGACGTTAAAATAAAATCGTAAGTCCTAATCTATTCTCGTAAATTTGTGAGTTTATGAACCAACACAAATTTAAAATCTCAAAATAATATCCACGGATAAATTTATTTCCTGAAATATCGGACTGTCACCAAAACGGTGTATGTAAACGTAAGCACGTAACGTAAAATCCTCCGGTTTAGACGTAGCCGATGCTACTTCAAGACATAAATCCAAATTACTTCCAAAAAATAAGTGAGTTCATATTATAACATTAAAAATAATATTTTCAAATAAATATTGAGAATAAAATATCAATCATAAATTGACGGATTGTCACAATATATATATATATATATATATATATATATATATATATATATATATATATATATATATATATATATATATATATATATATATATATATATATATATATATATATATATATATGTGTGTATTATGTATATATATATATATATATATATATATATATATATATATATATATATATATATATATATATATATATATATATATATATATATATATATATATATATATATATATATATATATATATATATATATATATATATAGTGGAGTGCTATTTGCAGAACCACTTTTTTGGTACAGAACTTACAGAACCAACTTTATATTGTTAATTATGCATTATGTACAAAATATTAATGCATGATGGCAGTTTTGAAAATATGAATGATTCATTTTAGAAAAAGAAAATAAAGCAAGGGCAAATTTGGTATTTTGTTTGTCAAAAGAAATAACTTTTCACAAAATATTGATTTACATATTAAAAGAAATTCTCATATCCTCCTACGTATAGATCAAAAACCATCATGCGTCACATCTTTTTTCTTCAAGAAACCACCATTGTTTCTTTTGTAAACCTAATAACTACCATTTTAAAAAGTTCTAGCCGCCTCTCAATAGATCTACGTCGCAAAATGAGTAACCAACAAAAAAATCACCAGATCTTGAACGGGTCTTTCGCAGTATATAACATATTAAAGACCTGATTAAATCTTCGATCAAACACTACCCTTCGAATGTTGTAAGTTTTTTTTATTTAAATTTTACTTTTTGCTTGTGTATATAAAACCGAACTTTTAAATTTAATTTTGATCTGAAAAAATGTTGTATTCGATCTGAACAAATATGTTTTACTTTGATGATCTGTTATTTTTTGTTATCTCATATAAAGGTTTTGTAATAAATCTTCTGAATGGAGCTTCTAGTATATTTTGAAATGGTCTTTGGTGCTACTAAGTTTATGTTAAGATCACATATGTATGTCATATACATCCCCTCCAATCTATGATTATACGTCGACATTTTGTTTGTCATTATTAAATATTGATTGTACATGTAGATAGTATTGTTTTACATTGTGACAAAAATGATAATTATAATTCAGATTTACAAGATTTATCTATTTGTAAAGCAAGTTTTTTTAGATTATGACTACACATATGTGGTTATTAGTGGAGGAGTTATTTATATGAGTCTTATCTTTTAGTCTTATCTTTTTTCTTTCTTAGTGATTTGTCAATTTTGACCCATTATGAATTGGATGATCTAGTCTGTGTTTTATTTGTAAAATGTTGAAGTCAAAAAATTAGCTAAAAAATGATGGTTGTTGTAGTTTTAATAAAGTGATTAATCTTCCAAGTTTATATGATACTGACATCATAGATCAATATTATTTAAGCGTGTTTTTCTATGTTCGAAGATTAAAAAAGAACTCATTTTCTTTATTTCCACTAAATAAACAAAAAATATGTACATCTTTCTTGTTGAAATAGAGATAAAAGTAACGTGAGTTTTTTCTTGTTTTGTTTTTTGATGTCGCTAACTTTTTTATTTATGTATATTTGTTTCAGGGATGGCTCAAATATAAGAATAATGGTATTGGTATGAACTGTCAATGGATGCATTTGTACATATGGTGTGCAGATATATTTTTGAACCCGTACATATATATTTTCGGATCCATACATATATGTTATCGAAGTCGTACATATGTTTTCGGATGATTTCGGAGCCGTACATTTATGTTTTCGGAGTCGTACATATATGTTTTCGGAGCCGTACATATATGTTTTCGGACCGTACATATATGTTTTTGGAGCCGTACATATATGTTTTCGGAGCCGTACATATATGTTGTCGAAGCTCTACATATATGTTCTAGAAGCGTACTTTTCGAAAAGTGCATACATGTTTTTAAATATTTTATTTAACAATATACATTTGTATCTGAATTGTGTTTCAAGTGATATCAAAGTTTGTATATTACATTTATGTTTTTTTTTCTGTTATAAATTTATGTTTTATGTTTTGGTTTTTAATTTTGGAAGATAATTTATACTAAAAATAATGTGCAATAATCATTTTAAAACAAAAATATACGTAGGTAAAACTATAACTTTGATAACACATATGCATTTTAAAAAAACATGTAGCCTGTAAGTATAATAATAATAATAAATTCGAAAATTAAAGGTTTTTAAAAATTGTATTTAAAAATAAAAAAAGGTCAAAATATACGAAAAATCAAAATACCTAAATTACCCTTAATTTATTATCTTTTTCCAAAATAAGTAATAGATATTTTCAAAACTGCCATCATGTATTAAAGTGATGTACAACATGCATTATTAAGAGTAAAGACTGGGTTCTGTAGGTTCTATATATATATATATATATATATATATATATATATATATATATATATATATATATATATATATATATATATATATATATATATATATATATATATATATATATATATATATATATATATATATATATATATATATATATATATGTGACAATCCGTCAATTTATGGTTGATATTTTATTCTCGAATATTATTTAAAAACATTATTTTAATATTACAATATGAACTCACATATTTTTGGAAAGAAATTTGGATTTACGTCTTGGAGTAGCATCGACTACGTCTAAACCGGAGGATTCTACGTTACGTGCTTACGTTTACATACACCATCTTTGGTGACAGTCCGACATTTCAGAAAAATAAATTTGTCCGTGAATATTATTTTGGAGTTTTAAAATTGTGTTAGTTCATAAACTCACAAATTTACGAGAAGAGATTAGGACTTATGATTTTATTTTAACGTCCTCTAAAACTAAACCGGAAACCCTAGGATTTCGTATTTACGTTTTCGAACTCCGTTTTTGATGAAACAATTTTTATTGGATTCGTTTTGTGACGTTGATTCATAATTTATAAAAACGTTTTTCGTAAAACGACCCGAGGGCACGCAAATCGAGGAAACTAGAATCGAGGAGTACCCGTAAATTAATAGGGATGGGACAAGTTTACACTTGCCCACCCCTATACAAATAGGCGGCAAGACTTAGCCACTACACCAAAGAGGTGTCAAGTTTACACAAACTAAATGGACACATGTACATCTAGTATACCAAAACCATTTAACCTCCAAAACAACTCACACAAACCATTTCCTTACATGCAAATCTAGAAAAACTCTCTCAAATCTCTCTCTTGCACCTCTTTTGGCCGTCCATATCTCACCTACAAACACCATTTTGATCAAAATCAACCACAAAATCTCATGTTATTCATATACATGTTGATGCCCTTTTGAAGCCCTATTGATTGGTGCAAGTTATAACATCCAAGGAGGAGTATTCATGGTGTCTTGGGGCTGATTTTCCCCAAGGTGTTCATGAAGAATGGTGGTCTTGAAGATGGTCTTGCTGCATCACAAGTTTCTCCATCAAAAATCCATGTTTTGATCAACCTACATCATCATGGTGGTATAAAGATTGTCCTCCTCATCTTCTTGTTATTTTGATTATGTAAACATGTATTTTATTTCCTATTGTATATATTTATGATGATTATATGATGATAAAAATGTTATGTGGGGATTTGTTGTTGATAATCATGGATAAAAAGATGAAAAATTATAAGTAAAAATGGGTAAATCTTGTTTAAATGATAGGCTGTATAAAAACAGTAAAGAACCATATGGTAAACTGATAAAATGATGAAGTATAATCCATTTACAGTAAGCTATGGGTCTTGTACACATGTGAGAGTTGGTCATGCAATGGAATCAAAATAATGAGTGAGATATGATCAAAACAAGTTTAAGGTACAAATCTGAGTTCACTGTTTTGGACGATTTTTAGAAAATATTTAGAAGATGATTCAACAGTAGCTATAGAAGAGTTAAATGTAGCACATATCATATAGTTTATGTGATAAACATTTGAGCTTCTGTCTCCATATAGAACTCAAGATATGGCAATTTTGGTGAAAGTGAAGATAAAAATCAGATTTTTGAAAAATAAAGTATAATACTATTATATAAGCACTCAAAATTATATTGTATAAAATGTAAAGTTAAAACCCACTAACTCATGAATTTTATTTATATAAATATGTTAAAGGTTAAATAAGTGGACATTTTATAAAAATGGTAACTTGTTATGTTTTATAAGTAATAAAAACTATAAACATGATTTTTACGACTTTTTCGGCTATTGCCGTAACATTAACGTTTTTGTTAAATAACACTTAGATGGTTGGACCCGTCTAATGAAAACTTTATAAAACTTATATACTGATATATAGACATGTATAACAAGTAAAAACCGATAAAACCCGAACTATAGGACATACGGACGTTAACGGACTAAATTAACGTTATTGGACTAATAATACAACAAAAATAGACTAAAACACTTATAAACTTATTATTGGGCTTGACCCATTTGGGCCCAACTTGGAAAGTATACATACTGATAATATAGGTATAAAATGGATTAAAACAAGTTAAAGAACCTATAATAAGTTTATTGGACTTAAAACACGTAAATGGGTAAAACTAATAAGCTAGTATAAAAGTTATCGACACATAACACAAAAATGAGTAAATGAGAATATGTAAACCCACTTGATCATCATATATATATAATCATCATATGTATACATAATTGATATTTTTATAAAGTCATTGGACAAGAGTCTAAGACCGATCATTATTTATATAGGTTTCCGTGATTGAAGCACGTACCGTACGTCCGAATTGCCGATAACCCGCCTTCCCACATCAACGTGAGTTCATAGCCTCGCACTCTTTTAAATGTTTTTATAAATGTTTTATAAACCCGCGAGGGAGATAACATGTTAGTTTTTATTAAATAGGACACCATTTGTCCCGATTGTTTGTTTATTGATTTTGGACCCGAATGATTGAATGACCCGATTGTATGACCCAATAAATGATTAAAGGACCCGATAGATGAAATAAAATGGATTATTAAAGTTAGGTTATGTCACTAAAAATCCCATTAGCATGAATTGTGAACTACCGGGATTTGGTAGACGCTTATGCATTTAATAGTACTATTTGGGGACGATCACCCTAGTTCGCGCCTTGACGGTTGATCCTCGTCGTGCCACATTGATTGGTAAGCGAATTTATGTATGAGAAGATTTCCATAGCGTGACCTTTGTGACGACACGCTACTTTAGATGGGCAAAATTTGTATCAGGTTAGCTACCCGTTGTTGGTTTAGTAAGGTAACAATGTCATGCGGCTTATAATAATCCAAAAACTAACGAAATACTACTAGACACACCGAATTACGATGTATTGCCTGACTAGCAATACGGGGTCATACTATTGATATTATGTTCGTGTTTTGGTTTTTCATAACCATACTCATATAACGGTTTTTATTTTCATACAACGTCATAAGACGTATTGTATGATGTTTTTACGACATTGGCTCGTATAATGATTTTTAAGGCAAACGCCTATATTATGATTTTGATGAGGATTTGTATAAAATGACTTTGACTATTTTATGGCCTATTAAAATTATTTGTTCAAAATGATTTTCAGTAATATGTTTATACTGATATTATATTGATGGATTTTATTAAACTCTATGAATTCACTCGGCGTTATCGTTGACCCTTTTCTTTTAACATGTTTTATCTCAGGTACTTTAAGGTAATTCTCGGGAAGACAACAAGAATTCATGGCCCGCACTTAAAACAATATTTTCCATTCAAATACTATTTAAAACTTTGTATGAAATGTAATGACTTGGGACCGATGTAACTTTGATATTTATGGATGGAAATGCTTTAATTATTAAACGACGCGATTTTTAAGCGTTGTCTATGATGTGAGTAATGTGCTATCCCGTAACACCAACTAGTCTTCCGCTATACTGAGTTGTATAAATTTGGGGGTGTTACAGTTTGGTATCAGAGCTCTCGTTATAGAGAACGACAGATTTTTAAAACTAAGGTTTTGTATATAACATTTCAAAATCTTTGAACTAAAAACATTTTTCTAAAAATGTCTAAAAATCTTTTGACTATAACTGTGCCGAAGAATTCCCTAGTTACCGACAAGACCAGACTGAGAAGTGTTATTTTAATATATATATAACTTGGATTATATATATATGATGTAATTTTATTACATGATTATTTGATGATTATTTTGATATTTATACGAGGTATTTATACGACGTAGATTGTCACAAGTAACCCTAACTCCCCTAGTAAATTAATCGAAGCTATTCTCGTAGGAATTCTAGCTATCCTAGATCTAAACCAAGTTGTGGATGTTTAAAATCCCAACAAATGGTTGATATTCGTAGAATTGTAGACATTAGTTGATTATGATATTAAAGAAGAATTGGCGAGATTAAATCTGATACCGATGTCATGACGATCTTTTCTTATAGAGTGGAGTTTGACAAAACATTACCACCTAGAAAGATGTCATCTGATTGGTTGTCATCCAATTCTTAAATTGAAATCGAAAGGGTGAATGTTGCACTTGAGGCTGCCATTGGAACCATTACCCAAAAGCCTCATGCCACTAATACCTTTCCGAGAAGTCTAGTTGAATGATCAAGTCATTTCATACGAGTGACTCATCTGATAATTGTTGATGTAAGAGATATAGGATTGGAAATTAAGTATTGATCATATCAAGCTTTCATTGCCCTATTAAGGTATAAGAATAAGGTTGAAAGTATTGGAGAATGAGGTAGGATATCAAATTGAGTATAAAAGTGGTTGAAATTTGAATAAAGTAAAATTTAACCCATATGGAATAATAAATTGTTAAGAGGAAATCGTTAAGTTTTATTATAAGGTTTTAAATGATTGTTGATTCGTGTTAAGGATTATTCCTAGACCATTGTCCACTAACGAGGATGCCCAGTGTCCAAGAAATAAATTGAAGAAATCTTCTTCTAAATTGGGACCGATGGATCTTCCGGGACATGTGGAACACCTAATGACTCTTGTAGATTAGCATTCATTATGGTATCTTTTAAAAATAATCCCTAATTTAACTGAGACATCAGTTGGTTGGATGAGATCTTGGAATTGTATGACATAGTGACACATAATGTGTTACGGTACAATTTGACTTGTCTGTGATTAATGAAAAGACTACCTTTGATTGCTAAATTCTACATGTATCGATGTTATCTATCCTTTATTGCTATATCCTAATGTTCGCATTAGTGATGCAACCATTGAACAAGTACTCATCTTGATTTGAGTTACGTTGTGGATTATTCTTGTTGAGTGCCATCAAGGTCATGAACCTCATGATTATTTGGCTAAGCTCATTTCCTAGCATATTGTAGTTAATTCTTGATGAACAAGCTTTCATCACTCTTTTGCAGATCACTCATTGTTTTTATAAGATAAAATAGTATCATTTGAGGAAATTGAATTTTCATCACTATAAGGATTATTCAAAGTAAGATTTATAAGTGATTGTAATCGAAATGAGGTTGTTTATAAAACACCTTGGAAAACTCAATTGTTTTCATAATAAGGAAAATCTTTGTATATTTATTCTTGATTCTTATTTAAGAATTAAGCATGAAAATGTTTTTATTATAAACATGATGATAAAATTTTGACGAACTAAGTATTGCATCGTTAATATTGAAATTGTATATAGTTGCGCGCCTACATATAATTTGGAATGGACCATGCAAGACTGATTAGTAGTCACCATAAAACTGATTAATAAACGCTAAACTTTCTTTGAAGATTGTGAAAGATTAAATTTTATGAGATCTGCAAGAAGTGCAAAATAGGGACATAATGTTAGAAACATCTACATATGTGCCCGTGCCATCTATTCTTCTGAGTCGAATTTACTCATCTGTGGAACTTATCTTATTTGACAATTGATATTCCCTTCTTGTCTAATTCTCTCGTAGTGAGATTCTTAGGAAAAGTATTTGATTACCGAGCGTTGATACCCGACTGGATGATTCGACTTTCCTATCATTTCTTTTGATTTGATTTCATTTGAATGACCTGGGTAACGATCTGAGGAGCTTTCGAATGCGTACTCAAATTATGAAAACATGGGATATATTCATATTCGTTAAATGTTTTCGTCTGTACTTGATTTGAAATTCTCTCGCATTGATTATGCGTTGACCTTACTCTTTTAAGGTTAGTTGTGTCTCCAGATATCCTTGAACTTGTGAAGGATTATGAGTTATTATTAGTCTTTTGAGAAGTTCACATCTTATCAACGGTAATGAAACTGAAAAGTTGGTAGTGCCATTAGAATGGATTGATTGATTTTGACATGACGACATTGTCTTAATTGATAGGAACTCGAATTGAATTCCCCTAAATGATAAGATGTTGATTATCAAAAGTGATCTAAATAATTCTTGATGGATGATTTTATCCTGTATTTAGACTTGAAATTATACCGTGAATGATTGTGAATTAGTCATAGATATTATAATCTAGAAAGAACTTAAAATGAATTTATTAAAAGATGTTTTCGTTATCTGAAACTTTAGGAAGTATTTGTTAAGGAATTACCTAGACTTTCGCCATTAAGGCAAGTTGAAATTGGTATTGATTATATTTCCGGTGCTGCACTTGTGGCTTGTGCACTGTACGTCAGCACCATCTAAATTAAAGGAATTATCGTACAACTGAGAGAGTTGTCGGAGAAAGATTTTATTATACCAAGCCTGTCATCCTGAAGAGCTATGGTGATATCATTCCTTATATTTATAGATTACTGTGAACTGAGTAAATTGACAATCGAAAACGATATCCATAACTCGAAATGGAAGATTTGTTCGATCATTTACAAGGTTCTAGCGTATGTTTTAAAGATTTGATCCACGGTATGGTTATTATCAACTTCGCGTCCGCGAAGAAGATTATCTATTCCAATCACTACATCCGGCACTTGTAATGAATATTATGAGTTTCACGTGGTGACGTTTGGATTGACTAATACACATGTAGCATTCATAAATTTGGTGAATCACGTGTGTAGGCTGTAATTTGATAAATTCATGCTCGTGATCATTAAGGACCATTTATTTGTTTATAAGAATAAGAATGAGTTAATAATTATTTATAGATTGCCCTGAATTGGCCGAACGATAAAAACCTGTACCTTGAATAATTAACACGTGATTAAAGACTTAATACTTTACATGATTTGACTATGTGATTAAAAGGATAATGGAATATAAATTGACTCTTCCAAAATTAAGTGCCCTTTTAAGACTTTGGATTTTACCAAAAAGAAATGGAAATATGTTTTGACAAATGTTTTAACAAAGGATTTTAAAGGGATTATTCCCTTATACACTAAACATTTAACTAAACTTCTGTTTAGGGGTAAATGTTTGTGTATACCTCAAGATAACTTAAGAAGGATTGAGTAAAACCATTTATACCATGACTTGAAATTTTAAACGACACTTTTTGCTTTTCAACTAAGAAAATTTTGACCAAAGTATAAACCAAAAATTTTCCGAACAATTACGGATCTTATTAAATATTTTGGATAAATCAACGAAAATCTTGTTAATTAAATTCAAATTTATTTTGAACATTTTATATAATTGGTCGAACTAAGAAATTTAAAATCTTTATGTTTACATTTCATAAAAATTGAAAATTTATTATTTAATTAATTATAATAATTATCGACGCTTTAGACGACAGATTGAGTAAAACGGATAAAAATGATAGTAAAGACGAAACTAAAACATAAAAGATATGAAGAAAGAATTTTGAATAAATACGGTGGTGATATTTATTTCATCAGGAAGGTGAACGTAATTACTGACGCATAATATAGAAAGAATATCTAAGTGAATTGTGGACATAATAATTACATCATCATGAGAATAATATAGATACTGACATATTATATAAAAAGGATAAAGAAACAATTAAGACATATTCCTTAATAATGAAGGTGCAAAATAAAGTGCCGAACAATATAAAATAAACGATGCTTGTAAGAAGGATAATATAGATGATAAAAAGGTTTCACGGCTAATGTGAACCATTAGAATTGAGAAGCCGATAGCGTTAAATGTATAAAAGGCCACTTATGGTTGCCTAAATATGGAGATTTTGAGATAGAGTTATGTTGGAATTTGTAAGTATAAGTATTCTATGTATGTCAATTATGACTAAAAGTATCTTTGTCTGAGGAAGTTGTATTAATGACAAATTATGAAGGCAGACATCGCCTCATACATTAGTAAACGTCTAGCTATTGCAAAGGTCATCATCTGAATTTGATTCGATTTGGGTCATCGTCGACAGACTAACCAAATCTGCTAATATCATTCCCGTTAATGATAAATGCAAAAGAGTTATGTAAACATAGTGTGCCTGTATCGAACATCTATATCAAGATCCTCGCTTCGCATCGAATTTCTAGAGATTTGCTCAGAAATCATTGAGAACGAACCTTGATGAGAGTACTATATACCACCCCAAATCGAAGGGACGAGGTAAAGTAACGATACAAAGTAATATAAGTGCTGTTTTATGTTTGAATGATTGACCTTTGGTAATAGACCGTATAATCGTTTTCCTTTGGAGAGATTATCATTGATAATTATCGTATTAGGATCGAGATTGAATCTTGTTAGGATCTATATTAGAGCATCTGTAAGAAGGAGTTGAGATAAAGACACCCGACATACATCCATTGTGAGTTGGACATGTCTCTTAGGTTTAAGGTTTCCTATGATGGCGAACCTATCCTTGCAAAATACCCGACCCGCGAGGTCTGAAATGATTGTTGAAATTAGGATCTGATTATTAACTGCCGATAATGGGCAGGAGGTTATGTGAATGTGAAATGTAGATCTTGAAGTGCCAAATGGGTAGCGAAGTTATGCCACAATTTTTAACCTTGGGAAAAATGAATTCATGATCTGACAAATCATGGGATATAAGTCCCCGTTGTATGGGACCATTGAGATGATGTAAAAGTTGGGATTGAAAGGCATACAAGCTGGATCTACCCTAGGACTTCAAGAACTGCGTGAATTATGTTTCGTAAATCGAACTTGATGGAATATCTATCAAGTGAAAATCTGATTGTTCTTAGTAAAGCTTAGATCGGCGAAAAGTTGCATTCATCAGAAACCCGTGAACATCATGGATAGAGAAAGTAAGTCAACATCTAGCCTGATCTTATTCCCGTAGTTATGTTTGATGAAACTCGCGTATTGTAATGAATTGCACTTGTGAGAAAAGACCGAATGTGGAGGAAATACCCACATGGCTTTAACTCTATAAGAAGCGAGTAGTAAGGTAAGATGATCTTTGAGGACAAAGATCCTGTTTAGGGGTAAATGCTGTGACAATCCGTCAATTTATGGTTGATATTTTATTCTCGAATATTATTTAAAAACATTATTTTAATATTACAATATGAACTCACATATTTTTGGGAAGAAATTTGGATTTACGTCTTGGAGTAGCATCGACTACGTCTAAACCGGAGGATTCTACGTTACGTGCTTACGTTTACATACACCGTCTTTGGTGACAGTCCGACATTTCAGAAAAATAAATTTGTCCGTGAATATTATTTTGGAGTTTTAAAATTGTGTTAGTTCATAAACTCACAAATTTTACGAGAAGAGATTAGGACTTACGATTTTATTTTAACGTCCTCTACAACTAAACCGGAAACCCTAGGATTTCGTATTTACGTTTTCGAACTCTGTTTTTGATGAAACAATTTTTATTGGATTCGTTTTGTGACGTTGATTCATAATTTATAAAAACGTTTTTCGTAAAACGACCCGAGGGCACGCAAATCGAGGAAACTAGAATCGAGGAGTACCCGTAAATTAATAGGGATGGGACAAGTTTACACTTGCCCACCCCTATACAAATGGGCGGCAAGACTTAGCCACTACACCAAAGAGGTGTCAAGTTTACACAAACTAAATGGACACATGTCCATCTAGTATACCAAAACCATTTAACCTCCAAAACAACTCACACAAACCATTTCCTTACATGCAAATCTAGAAAAACTCTCTCAAATCTCTCTCTTGCACCTCTTTTGGCCGTCCATATCTCACCTACAAACACCATTTTGATCAAAATCAACCACAAAATCTCATGTTATTCATATACATGTTGATGCCCTTTTGAAGCCCTATTGATTGGTGCAAGTTATAACATCCAAGGTGGAGTATTCATGGTGTCTTGGGGCTGATTTTCCCCAAGGTGTTTATGAAGAATGGTGGTCTTGAAGATGGTCTTGCTGCATCACAAGTTTCTCCATCAAAAATCCATGTTTTGATCAACCTACATCATCATGGTGGTATAAAGATTGTCCTCCTCATCTTCTTGTTATTTTGATTATGTAAACATGTATTTTATTTCCTATTGTATATATTTATGATGATTATATGATGATAAAAATGTTATGTGGGGATTTGTTGTTGATAATCATGGATAAAAAGATGAAAAACTATAAGTAAAAATGGGTAAATCTTGTTTAAATGATAGGCTGTATAAAAACAGTAAAGAACCATATGGTAAACTGATAAAATGATGAATTAGAATCCATTTACAGTAAGCTATGGGTCTTGTACACATGTGAGAGTTGGCCATGCAATGGAATCAAAATAATGAGTGAGATATGATCAAAACAAGTTTAAGGTACAAATCTGAGTTCACTGTTTTGGATGATTTTTAGAAAATATTTAGAAGATGATTCAACAGTAGCTATAGAAGAGTTAAATGTAGCACATATCATGTAGTTTATGTGATAAAAATTTGAGCTTCTATCTCCATATAGAACTCAAGATATGGCAGTTTTGGTGAAAGTGAAGATAAAAATCAGATTTTTGAAAAATAAAGTATAATACTATTATATAAGCACTCAAAATTATATTGTATAAAATGTAAAGTTAAAACCCACTAACTCATGAATTTTATTTATATAAATATGTTAAAGGTTAAATAAGTGGACATTTTATAAAAATGGTAACTTGTTATGTTTTATAAGTAATAAAAACTATAAACATGATTTTTACGACTTTTTCGGCTATTGCCGTAACATTAACGTTTTTGTTAAATAAAACTTAGATGGTTGGACCCGTCTAATGAAAACTTTATAAAACTTATATACTTATATATAGACATGTATAACAAGTAAAAACCGATAAAAACCCGAACTATAGGACATACGGATGTTAACGGACTAAATTAACGTTATTGGACTAATAATACAACAAAAATAGACTAAAACACTTATAAACTTATTATTGGGCTTGACCCATTTGGGCCCAACTTGTAAAGTATACATACTGATAATATAGGTATAAAATGGATTAAAACAAGTTAAAGAACCTATAATAAGTTTATTGGACTTAAAACACGTAAATGGGTAAAACTAATAAGCTAGTATAAAAGTTATCAACACATAACACAAAAATGAGTAAATGAGAATATGTAAACCCACTTGATCATCATATATATATAATAATCATATGTATACATAATTGATATTTTTATAAAGTCATTGGACAAGAGTCTAAGACCGATCATTATTTATATAGGTTTCCGTGATTGAAGCACGTACCGTACGTCCGAATTGCCGATAACCCGCCTTCCCACATCAACGTGAGTTCATAGCCTCGCACTCTTTTAAATGTTTTTATAAATGTTTTATAAACCCGCGAGGGAGATAACATGTTAGTTTTTATTAAATAGGACACCATTTGTCCCGATTGTTTGTTTATTGATTTTGGACCCGAATGATTGAATGACCCGATTGTATGACCTAATAAATGATTAAAGGACCCGATAGATGAAATAAAATGGATTATTAAAGTTAGGTTATGTCACTAAAAGTCCCATTAGCATGAATTGTGAACTACCGGGATTTGGTAGACGCTTATGCATTTAATAGTACTATTTGGGGACGATCACCCTAGTTCGCGCCTTGACGGTTGATCCTCGTCGTGCCACATTGATTGGTAAGCGAATTTATGTATGAGAAGATTTCCATAGCGTGACCTTTGTGACGACACGCTACTTTAGATGGGCAAAATTTGTATCGGGTTAGCTACCCGTTGTTGGTTTAGTAAGGTAACAATGTCATGCGGCTTATAATAATCCAAAAACTAACAAAATACTACTAGACAAACCGAATTACGATGTATTGCCTGACTAGCAATACGGGGTCATACTATTGATATTATGTTCCTGTTTTGGTTTTTCATAACCATACTCATATAACGGTTTTTATTTTCATACAACGTCATAAGACGTATTGTATGATTTTTTTACGACATTGGATCGTATAATGATTTTTAAGGCAAACGCCTATATTATGATTTTGATGAGGATTTGTATAAAATGACTTTGACTATTTTATGGCCTATTAAAATTATTTGTTCAAAATGATTTTCAGTAATATGTTTATACTGATATTATATTGATGGATTTTATTAAACTCTATGAATTCACTCGGCGTTATCGCTGACCCTTTTCTTTTAACATGTTTTATCTCAGGTACTTGAAGGTAATTCTCGGGAAGACAACAAGAATTCATGGCCCGCACTTAAAACAATATTTTCCATTCAAATACTATTTAAAACTTTGTATGAAATGTAATGACTTGGGACCGATGTAACTTTGATATTTATGAATGGAAATGCTTTAATTATTAAACGACGCGATTTTTAAGCGTTGTCTATGATGTGAGTAATGTGCTATCCCGTAACACCAACTAGTCTTCCGCTATACTGAGTTGTATAAATTTGGGGGTGTTACAATATATATATATATATATATATATATATATATATATATATATACACATATACATATACATATACATATACATATACATATACATATACATATACATATACATATACATATACATATACATATACATATACATATACATATACATATACATATACATATACATATACATATACATATACATATACATATACATATACATATACATATACATATACATATACATATACATATCTTTACATTATATATAAGAGGAGGGAAATGCCACATAAGCACCCAATTAATCCACGTCATCACTTTCTTTTTTATAATTTTCGAATTTTTATTATTATTCAATAAATTTCTTTATTTATTTTTCAATATTCGTTATTTTCTTTAAAAAAGTTGTTTACAGCATGTTTCGAACTCATAACCATATAAATATTAGAGGCGGCCCACAACCACTAGACCAACACAAACTTTTGATTATAATTTGAAAATCAAAATATATATACACTTTTGAATTATTATTAACACATATCAGTAAACATTATTTCAGCCAGTATCAATCAAAAACATTAAAAGGCCCTTCATGATAAATTCCAGGATTTATATTTTTATACCATCCAGTCCTTAATTGTATAGTTTTTAAGTTAATATAGAGTTCATCACAAAACCCTAATATCGATCCCTAAAACCATAAGAACACATAGATTAATATGTCAGTATGCATAATTCATCATAAAACCCTAATGTCGAACCCTAAAACCATAGAAAACATGGATTAATGTTTCAATATGCATGTCATCGTTTCAGATAGAGAAGTGTTTCAAGCACATAATGAGACGATATGTTGCTATCTTGGCCGATGACTATTGGTTTGAGATCTCAGTAGGTAAGCACTTGAATTATTCTTTGGTACTGTGTTTTGGTTGAGTCTTAATTCATACCACTATATTTTATTGACTTCTTTCATCCTACCATGTATTTAGTTTTACACACAGATTTGTTGTTTCTGTCACCATGTAATATGTTTTTACCATAAAAATTTCTGCGACCATGTAGTTGCTGAACGAGAGGTTTAATTTTAATATTAAAAAGTATTAGTCAATACAACAGATGTGCTTCGCCTTTATTTGTTACCAGTAAGCAGACGAGGCTCAATAGGCGGTTAAGAAGCTTGACGATGAGAACTGATTTTTTTTTTCTTTTTAGTTGTATGCTTTATGGTTGAAAGGGATAACATTTACTTTGTAGATCCCCATAAAGATGCACGTTTGTGGAGAAGTGAGGAATAAACTCACTGAGCTCATTCTTGAACTTCAAAATAAATTATGAGTTTATGGCAATAAGAATAGCTTGAAAATAAATTATGAGTTTATGGCAATAACAATAGCTTCAAAATAAATTATGAGTTTATGGAAATAGTAACATTTACAAATCGAATCTATACGATGTTTGCGTCTGTTTGAGAGCTTATCTACTTGACTATTAGCTCAGGCTCATAAAGAGTAGAGGACACAGTAACAAGATCAAAACACAATTTTACATCTCAGTTGTAGATAACAGACTATGAAATTGAAGGTAAGAAAATTAGATTTTGTTAACCAATATGTATTTATTTCTTTAAAGTTTATATGACCCATTTAATTAGGTGGCTTTTAGGTTTGTAATCTCGACTTTGTGGTAATGGCTGGAAACTAACCATTACTAATGATGATGCCAGCGAGAAAAGCAATTCTTAGCAGCCATTGGCTCAAATCTCGAATGCAGGTTCAAAATTTGGTTCGTAAAGTAAAATTTTGGCCACTTTACCGGTTTCTCAATCACCACGTGTCAGATACAGGGAAAAAGATTGACATTGTCAGATACAGACTTGATCGATCAGGTCATCTTTCTCACTCTCTCACACACGCACACACATGTGTTGTATGATATTGAAGTAATTAATATCTTGCTTATTTTATTGAATACATAATCTAAAGTGGAAACCATGCGCAATGCAACCTTATGGGAAATCATACAAAACAAGCTAATGAAATGTGATAGCAAATTTGCAATGATCACCGTCCAGTTAAGTTGAACCAATAGGAACCAACTTGATCTCGATGCCTGAAACACTGACATCTTCGCAACCTGACCTTGCCACCAACGGATACTCTTCGTCTTTAGTTTTTGTGTCGTCCAAGAGGTCATTTAAACCGAACCTTGCTGCACTTAATATCAGTATTCCATCTCGTCGGATGTCACTGTGTGGAACCTGTGCAAAAGAACTCAGGATCACATGTTGTTGGTAGCGTCCCGTTTGTGTTAAATTTGTCATTCACAAACACATCGAATTTCACAAACTTGTTGCTGTTGAATTGTATCCTGTTTATGCACAATGTCTCATTCACCTGGGCCTTATCCTCGGGATTTCTGTTCTTAGTTTGCCTCTTAAAACGAACCTTGAGAAGTGGATCCACACTCGCTGGTCTTTGAAAGGCTTACTCCACCGTTTTTGTCTCTCCAGTAAGTGCCTTTGATAATCCTTTGGACTTCTGCTTACGTTGGGGTGGTCGACTGTTATTCCAAGGTGTCTTTGAGTCTTTAAAATCGTATTTGAGCTTATCTATCTTGACAGAGTATATGTTGTAGACACGTACAATATTCTCATTCTCGTCATAGAACACATATGATGCATTTAGCCAGTCATCAGCAGTCGGTTCTGAATTACCAGGAGTGTCTAAATCCTTCCACAGTTACCACATACGGTCGACGTTTGCATGCTGAACGTAAAACAAAGGGTCATACAATCATACCCCACAGAGTAGAAGTTTCCCATGTCCTCTCTATTAGCATTCTTTGTGTCTCCTACCCATACGTGTACAATAGTGTGAGTATTGCATTCCACAGACCCGACTGACGGCTTACCAGTGCTCTCCCCAGCTGTGTATTCTCCTCCGAAGAAGCCTTTCTAGTCAGTTGTGTTATGTCTGTAACTTTGGTTGATAAGTTGTTACATAGGACAAGTTTTATAGGTGTTTTACTGGAACTCAATACATCATAATCGGTCGATCGATTTTTTCACTCGGTCGTCCTGATACAACGAAAAAGTGACATCGGTCGTAGAGATGAAACCCATCGCACCCCCGATCGAGTGTCGTCTTCCACAAACGGCCAAAACTCTTCTTTTTTCATCTTAATTTGGTTAACTTTAATCTGATGTTGTTTATGGTTGGTTTCCAATATAGGGATTTTATGAACTTGCATACACACTATATGATTTGTTTATATACATTCACTAACGTTGCTTTGAGTACCAATGGTAGCGCTCTTTGCTTACTGTTATATTTGTTATTGCCCAAATAAGTTGCTTTGTCTTATAATTTTTAAGTTCTAACGTGGAGGGTTAGGGGACTCGGTAACAATGAGAACCAAGAGGAACTTAGTTCCTAAGTCTATGAGTACCACTGGTAGCGCCGGACATGGAGATACAAGTGGTATTGGTGTTGGGATAAACATGCATTATGAGTTAGAAAGTATAATCTTAGCCAGATTTCCCAAATCAGAATATTGAGAATTATCTTTTGTTAATAAAATGTTCGCAGGATTAGTTAAAAACGAAGAGCTTTTCAAAATAAGACGGGACATTGGTTTTAGTGAATCTTCGGTTTTTATGCTTGCAAGTGGTGAAGACCGTTGGTGGGCTCTTGATCAAGGGTTCAGTTCGCTTAGAAGACTTCCGATTCTTCTTTCTGATATATGCTTCACATCAGGAACTTGTCTCTTAGTTCCAACACATTAAATGGCAATATTACATGCATCACATAGGTTTACATTCAAATTTAAGGTAGTTGTTAGGCTCTTAGCTTATTATGAGATTCTATGGTCTTTCTTACATTATGCAACTAAATTAAAGTAAAATGGAGTGAAACTATAGTGGTTGGGTTTTCTCTATTGTTGAACATATGCGTCTGCCTTTTTTGTGTAGATTTGGGTTAATTTAGGTTATTTTTCTTTGTCAAACTGTTCATTGCGGCGAGCTGGTGACTGATCGAACATCGAAAACCTCTGATGAATTGTATAAGCTTATCCAAACACCCCCTAACGAATTTATAATTCTCTACAGGTTTTCAGTGAGTTACTCTGTCCTTGATTGATGTGTTTATTTGTTTAAATATGGCAGTACCCGATGCTATGCACAACTCCAGATGCATTCAGTCCCTAGGACATCATGTCAATGTAATGTTTTGTGTTGATCCTTGTGTTCTATCTTGGCGTTATATAAGCTCCAGCCAAAAAAGAAGGAATTCAGTTCACTAATTATTCATTCCATGTTAAAATTTTTAGATCAAAGTATACAATGTTCTTGGATTCCCAGCCATTTCTGTCCCTGTAAGTGTTTCTTATGCCTTGAAATTATGCAAATCCAGTCGCACCGACAACCATAACAATGCTTAATATTAAGGTGCATTTGCTGACTTTGCCGTTTACCAAATATTGTTGTCATAGGGGGTGTTTGGTTTTGTGTTTTGGAGCTATTTATTTGATTATCTGATCTATAAACCAGAATAGTAGTGCAAGTGTGTCTACCTCAATGAATGTTCTGTGACATCACTATTTTGATGAGTAAATTCAATCAGATATAGGTCCGAAATCATCAGAAGTATATTGGAGTCAAAAGTTTTGCATATGTATCCGTGACTTTAAGGTCATGAATGTTAGCTCCTTACCTTTTCAAAATCCAATCTATTTGCAGGAAAGCAGGAATGTAAAGTAGTTAGAGTTGATCCTTCACACGTGTGTGTCGGGTTCATTTTCTTGACACAAATTAACTGAGTAGTGGAGTCCTGATGCGTGGATCCAACATGGACAACCTAGGTTGAACTAACATATGTCTAAAAAGACTATATCAAGATTCAATCTTTATTGCTCCTTTTATTTATGCAATGAATATGTTTTTATGTAAAAGTGGCTCAAAGAAGATGGTGGCAGAAAATGTAATATTACCCGTAATGGAGTAGTAAATCACAGTGATGTCATGTCAGACACTCAGCAAACAAAAGTGGCTCCAGCAGGGGCGACGTCTCATGATAATTGGGTAGCATGTGATCGATGTGTAGCATGTCAACGTGGGTGTGAGTTCTGTTCTGTTGTTCTCTATTATACTCTTTTTATATAAACTTTTTTCACGAAATCAAAAATGAAAGAGCAGTTTTTGCTCATTGTGCAGGCTTGAAAAGAAATATTGTGATGTCTCATGTCTGTGATACTGAAACCACACAATTGGTTCGTGAAGTGAACTTATGTCATGTTGTGTTTGGAATTGTGGTACTTTCAAATATTGGTTTTGATTGCGGGTTTGCTAGAAAATCCAGAAATAGCTTTGGATTTATTTTCGTATTGTTTATATCCTTCTGAATTTTTCATGTATATTTGTTGCATTGCATCAAATAGTAACATAACCTATTCTAAAAGTTTATTACTTGTGTGTATGTTCTTGCTTAGTCGGCCTAATATGCTTGCTGGGTACACTAATAGATTAGTGAACTGTAAATAAACATGTTTCCTGTAGGCATGATCATGGACTGGTAGAACTACCATCATTAGTGCATTTAGGAACGAGTGCTATTAAGATGGTTTGGATGGAGGTTTAGATTTGGAAATATAAGTCAGATGAGGTAGTGAGTTGAATGTCAACACTTTATGTTGAGCCTTTGTGATTCAAGGCTGGAATTTACGGGGCTTATTGTGCTAGGAAGTGAGATCATACTACTATAAATTGTGATCGTGATAGAAGATCAGACTCAAAAAGATCTATGGATCTGTTTATCTAGGCTATTTCGTAACTGTTATTAGAGACTATTTATTTTTTATTGTGAATATGAGATCAGACTTGAATGTTAAAAACATATAGGTTATTTATTTTTTATGTATTTTTTTAAAGCTGTGTCTTTTGTTGCCAACGGCAGTAAGGAAAAAAGTAATTGCGTTAAAGGGAAAGAAAAAACAGGGGTTGCACTATATTCGGATACTGACCACACAGAACGAAGAGCCAATTTTGTGGAATATTAAATATAACAATTTTAATATTTATGTGTTGACATTGTACAGGTAAGTATCCTTTTTCCGCAAGCAATTTTTTTGATAATGCCCAGAAATTATAGAAGTCTCAGCAGGCTATGCTTTGGTGTATACTATTTTTTCATAGCTTAAGAACTTGTTGTATAGAAGCTGGATCTTTTATGTCCGTGATGAGGTTAGATGCATTTTTTTACTATTTTCGTTACATGTTTTTAAAAGAACTATCAACTTGAGTTATATATATAACAATGTTAGCCATCGAGGGCACTTGAGGCATCCTTTTTTTAATTTGTTTTTTTTGGTGAAGAGTTATAGCAATGTTAGCTATCGAGGGCACTTGAGGGGTGTTTGTATTAGCACTGGCAGGCTTAGTAGCGGACTTATAATTTCTATTCTACAATTAACCAACCTTTATTATGTGATAGCAGGTTGTTCTTTTCTGTCCAATCTGCTTTTATTTTATATCTTGCAGACAATTTTCGCAAGTAGCTCAGAAGTGCTGTCAGCTTTAGAGTTCTTGCAGCGGAGGAAATTAGAAGCGAAGATAAATATATGAGTAAAACCAAACCAGAAATGCCGTCAAGGTCAGTGAAGTAAATACCCAAGTAATGGTTTCAATAAAGAAATAGAGAGGGTGTGTATTTGGCAGATTCACCACTGATTGGGGTTGCAGTTTTATCTAAGCTGGTCAGTGGGTACTCAAATGGGCTGAAAGTCGCCCAAGTGTATTTAAATCATCGTAATTGTAATGTTAAATTTTTGCTTAAAACAATGTATCAAATATAATCATTGCTAACACAGTATATATTTAGCAAGCAATAATTAATGGAGAAAAAGTGTTTAGCCTATTTATACTATATTACCACGGGTGCTTGAGAGGCTCGGTGTTCCTCATGATATAAACAGAAAAGGGCTAATAATTGTGTGCATGGCTGGAAGGAAATCTGGAACATGAAATTATTCTTTCCATAGTGTTGACATCTGCAACTACTTTTTGCAAATTATATTGAAAATATCATGATACTGTGAAACATGTTTTTTTATCTTCGCCGTGGTAGGGGTTGGAAAGGCAGACAAGTGAAGGCACCATTTAGGTGCGAGAACCGAATGTTGTGTGCACCGAGCTTAATGTTGATCGCAACTCCGCCCCCTTAGTTGGTGTCGACCGCGCAAGGCAGGCAATCAATATGAATGTCTGCGACATGAACATCAATTGTAGCAAACACTATAGTTCCAAACTTCCTCTTCTCACTTATCGGTGTAATATATTCACCTTTCATAATTTTTTTGAAGAGGGAACTACACAACAGAAGAGTGGGTGAAATAACATACTTATAATAGTTGGTGCTTCGACTTTCATAGTCAATGTAGCTTATTTTCAAATTGAGATCTGCAATTTTATGAATGTAAGCTTATATATTTATCTTTTTCTATGATTTATGGTAAAAGCTACATATAAACGAACTTTATGAAAGTTACCACAATGAAACACTCACTTTTTTTATTACCGATACCACTAATGTACTTTCAAACTTTTTTCCAAGTTGAACAAAACGTGTGACATCGTTAGTTCCTTTAGCCAACGATCCTTTGCAAAACTAATCCTTTCTATTAAGAGGCCATTTAATTAACCAAAAAAAATTATGTACTTTTAAATAATTTTTGTGTTTATTTCGTACTTTATAAAAAACAGTAATTTTTTCTAACATTTTTAATAAAAAAAATCACAAATTAGTTTTCTTTAAAAAAAAATTAAAATAAATTTTCTTACGAATCTTTTTAACTTATAGAAAATAAAAAATTAAATTTTACTTTACTCTTTTATTAGAGACATTTAAAAAAAATAATTTTTAAGTTTTTTCATACTTTTTTTTAAAATCTTAATTTTTTAAATAACTTACACTTTACTCTTCTAAAAGAGTAAATTTTTTTTTTCTAATTTTGGAAAAAGAATGCGTAAGAAAAAAAAGTTACATTTAATTCAAAAAAATATATAAATTGTATGAAAAACTTAAAATTTTAGAAACATTCAAGATTTTACAAATTACGAAATAAATTAAAAGTTAAGTTAAAATTAACAATAATTTTAATTAATTAAAAATGCCCGTTAACATAAAGGACTAATTTTGCAAACGATCGTTGGCTAAATGAACTAACGATGTCACACGTCTGGTTCAACTTGGAAAAAATTTGAAAATACGTCAGTAATATCGATAGTAAAAAGATAAGTGTTTCAAAGTAGTAAATTTCAGAAGGTTCGTTGGTACTATAGGTTTTACCCATGATATATTAAACCAATAAGAGAGAAGATAATTGCTCAAGCCATTCATAATAAATGAGTTAAACTTGCCATAACATGTTACAGTGTTACTAAATAAACATTGAAAGATTCCTAATAATCATAGCGTTTTTTCCTTACATGAACTATACTAAAGAAAGCATTCAACAACTTAAAGTTAAAAACATATATTCACAAAAGTAAAAACTTAAACAACATATACATAATGCATTAAGAAACAACTATGTATACAACATAAATATACAAACGAGTATTTGCCAAAATAAAGGTTAAGAAAAAATTAGAAGTCATACCTGTCTATCGGACGGGTTTCGCCACTAGTATATATATATACATATATATATATATATATATATATATATACATAATACACACACATATATATATATATATATATATATATATATATATATATATATATATATATATATATATATATATATATATATATATATATATATATATATATATATATATATATATATATATATATATATATATATATATATATATATATATATATATATATATATATATATATATATATATATATATATATATATATATATATATATATATATATATATATATATATATATATATATACTAGTTGCAAAACCCGTCCGATGGACGGGTATGACGTGTAATTCACGTTTACATTTCCTTATTTGCTAAATATTGGTGCTAAAAAATCTATCTTTTTACTATGTTTTTTAAATAAAGTAGAAATGTTTGTTGAATTATTATTAGAGAAGAGTTATTTTAGATACCATTCTTTTTCTTAGATATGAGGGGACTCATCCCCACCATCCATCTCATTTTCATGGATATAATTAAGTATATTTTATTTTCACCTATTTTTTATAATTTAAATATCTCTTAAACCGTTAAGTATTAAACAAAAATAATTATACCATCGCGATGAGCGTTTAATTATCTTCCTACCAATATGCAATATGATATACTTTCGAAGAAAAAAAATCCTTTTTTTTCTTCTTGTTAAAATTTACGTGAAATATCATACTTATATGATAATACTAACAGTGTTAAATCATATATGATATGGGTTTCTATCATATATGATAGGTTATATCATATACGATACTGGTCATACATCATATATGATATTAGTATCATATATGATATTAGTATCATATATGATAATTTTCGAAAACGTGAAGAAAAGAAAATTGTCGAAAGTGTATCATATAGCATATCTATAGAAAGATAATTAAATACTCTTCGTAACGGTATGTTTTTTTTCGTATAACGATTAACGGTTTAAAAGATATTAATATTTGAAAAAATAGGGTGAAAATAAATTTTATGTTTAATCTTATTTATTGCATTAAAATAAAATAATTGGTGGAGATGAGTTCCTTCATATCCAAAGAATAGTATGGTATCCCTTATTATTATTACTTGTTATGTTACTAAAAATATTTTATAGTGTTGTAGTAGCCTATATAACTCGTATGGTTTTTGGACGAATATTTTATTTTTTATCCGTTTATGATTTGCATTAACTTCGTTGATAATTGTATATGTCAAAACATCAAAAGAGTTTCACACAATGTTTTAAAACTCGGTTTTTTAATTGATTCGATCTAGTGACCGGTTTACGAGTCAATCGGTTCAACCGGTTGAACCACCGGGTCAACCCGGTTCTATATATATGTATTTTTTTTAATATTTAATATGTAGTATTGAATTATCTTATAACTTATCTTCCTTTCAAATAAACTAATAAAAAATATGTATGTTTTTAGTTTTATACTTATGACATTATAGTACAAGTATGCAAAAAGAATTTATTTATGGTTACAGTTTGTAAAAGATCATAATAAAACAATACTGTATTAGTTAACGTTTTAAGTTGACTTTGATTTTATTTTAACAAATATTAATTACTATCACTTTGATTTACCATAAAAACTTAAAAATATTTATGAAAAAAAAGTTTCTGAAATATTTTTTTATTAAAATTCGTGACCCGACCGAGTTTATCAAACCGAGTCAACGAAAAACCAATGTTCAATCCGGTTTTTAAACAAGTAAAAACTCGGTCACATCCGGCCCGGTCTACGAGCCAGTTCATGATTCAACCGACCGAGTCAACCCGATTTTTAAAACATTGGTTTTACATCAAGTCGTATCTAAATTTCAATTTGTCTTTCTTAAAAAGTGTATGAAGCGCACTTTTAAAATTAAGACCGTTTATTTGCGCTAACTTATAATATCAGCCACCACTAATCTTAAAACTTCCGATGGATAATTTTTTATTCATTTAAAATAGTGTCAATAAATTATTTTTGATAGGAACATGCTGACGCACGCGTTGTAAACTCTGAAATTACCCTTACACTTTTCATGCACGTTACCTTTCCGGTATGATGAGTCGTCTCTTTCGTTTGGTCAATTACCAAATCACACTTTTTAACTTACTTCAAGATGCCCGTGATTTAACAAAAGTATTTTGAGTGGCGTGATTAAGAAAAAAATAATTGAAAGTGTTTGGTATGTTTACTAAATTTAGACACCCGGATTCAGTTTTGGCAATCCTATATTCTTTATAACGTTGGTAATAGCAAGTCAAATCTCGATCTTGATAATAAATATACCAATGGGACATAAAAATAGCAAACTTAAAAACAATTTTATTAGCTTGCAGATCCCTGTGCATCACACACATTCTTGACAACAAATATTAAGCTACTTAAAGAAGACTAATTTTTCGGAAGGAAAACAATCGAACTGTTTAAATCACAAACTCTTCTAGAATGATTCTCAAAACATTGATCACTAAAACAACCCAAGTCTTGAACTGTGACTTCACATTGTTGTTGGTGTCATAGCTTCCACTTCTAGACGACTCGTCTTTCTGATGTCAACAACCATGACATATGTCTGCAGCCTCATCAGTGCGACATCCATATGACGGGATGGCATACCCAAGGACACTGTTGTCTTTGAGCTGAATCAAGGTTTTTAGTTACCTGGTGGAGTAGCTGGAGAGGGAAATCTATTTCCTCACAAGATAAAAATCTTGATCGAAAATCATGTTTTAATCAGAAAAGTGGTATGGTGCCATGGTGGTGGTCCTAGAGCTGCAAACCAGCAAAAAAAACACACTTAGCTTGAGCGGGACAACACCTTCATTGTCACTAATCATGGGCTTTACCTTATGTATTTAAAGATTTATCCGAAGACTCTATAGTTCACCACAAGAGAAGCATTGGTGTAGATTATATCGACAATTTTGACAAATCTGTTGTTCCTACAAAATGATACATATACGATAAGAGAGGAGAAAATCAATGTGAAAGCAAAAGATGGTAGGAAGATTAGATAAGAAAATGAGTCACATTGATATCATTGCAAAATGTATAAATGTTTACCTTCATTGCATCAGGAGATAGACAAAAAGAATCACAGTTGGATTCTCATGCCTGATTCTATAGTTGCATGGAACATAAAACATTTCGTCAACATAAAATAAAGATAATGCAGACAATTGCAGCAAAAAATATGGAGTTAACAGCAGCATTAATCACAAACTTACATACCATACATAATATTGCTTAAACAAAAATCGAAAACCTGAACCATATCCGGATCGACAGGAGAAAATTGCAATTGTCTGAGCTTTAGAATTAAGTCCATGAACGTACTGAGATCATGTAAAGGGCAGCCAAATAAATAAAAAAATGTTAGGTTATGACACAAACATAATCCACAAGTAAACAGAAAATAAAAATGTCAGGTACCATGTAATAATCCCCTTACGGTCACTGCTGCTACAGGCCAGTAGGAACTCTTGAGAAGGGGCAGATTTGGGGGAGTGTATCGTTTAAGGAAGCTGATCGATACAGTAAATGATGGACAAGCCATTAGGAGTCGTTTGACATTTGACCATCTTACTATGTAGCACCATATTCCACCTTTGTAAAATCTAAAGCAAAAAATACAGTTTAGTCAATCCAAGTTAATGATCTATAGCTTATGTTTCAACGTATTAACCAAAATTGGCATATGCATATAGCACGTATTGAGGTCTGTAATATCTGTTTTCTCTTTATGAGATGTTGAACCACTGGGTTGTTGTGTAGCATAACTCATCTTCCTCCGCTTTGTCTTGTAAAATGCCAGATTGTTTAAAAACAATTGCAAAGACTGAAAACTTTAGAGATCTAACCTACGTAAGTACGTAAATACGAATGCGAATCAAACGACAATGTAACACGGCAATACCCCCTTTCATATGAAGATCAGGGGGCATTTTCATAAAAGATGATTAGAAATGTTAATAAGAAAAATACTCCTGTCCTCTTTATATTATGCCCAGAATTATGAGTGGTAGCAACCATGGTTGAACATATGTCCGTTGGTCGTTCTAGTCTATGTCCAGGAATTTGAAAATGTCCAACCGAGCTAGTTTCTATTATATTATACCCAGATTTATGAGTGGTGGCAACGTAGGTCGAACATATGTTCGCTTGTCGTTCTAGTCCACATTCAAGAATTTGAGTTACTTTCAGAAACAATAGAAGTAGGTTAATTTTTTACAGTAGGTTGGCCAGCAACAGTAGGTCGGGTGGGTAGTGTCCCAACAAATATCAAAATTGTAGTATCCAATATTGTAATAATCTATTTTTCACATCACACTATACATGATTTAATTGCCATATGATTTTCTTCAATTGGGGTGATAAGTTAGAGGTTAAGATATTGAATAGGTTAATGCATAGCTAGTTAATAATGAGAATTCCATACAACAGGATACTAAAAGTATGTTAAAACGCCACCGGCCAGGTAGAAAAAATTGTAGAGTATGCATACCTCTAAGTACACCTTTGAGGTGATAAGGGACCTCCTGCTATCCATATGAATTGACAACAAAATTATCTTTTTACCCGAATTAGTGTTAAGACTTGCAGGAAAGCTCCCTTAACTAACTGTCCCATCGTGTCCTCCTGCCCCACCAATATATGCCTCGGTATTGAGCAGCTAATCAAGTCCCTGGGTCGTATCCATCTCAGCAACCAGTTGCGGGTTCTGCTCCATGGTATCCACTACAACCACCTCCTAGCTATGTGTCTTACCGACCTCCACCTCCAGGTTCCAACATGTACCCTCAGCTCATGAACCGACCAGCACACCCTCATTGTGTGCAATATCCTCCACCACCCATGCCTGTCGTATAAAAAATCCTTTTTATAGCAGAATATAAAAAAAAATCAGAAGTCATACGCGTCACTTTTTTATATAGCAGAAGCACAATATTTAACACATATGTTCTAGCATACACAATCCTTATTACATGAAAAAAAATTCACCTTTAGTGCTAATAAGGCTTCCCACTTTCAGTAGCCAAAATTCAGTAAGGTCGACTGATTGATATGACAATAGCACATTCAATATTCATAAAAATTGAAATCTAACAAAGAAATGTTAGCAAATCTACCAAACCCCTTCAGACCCATTGCCCAATCCTCTTGATGCGCGATCTTACCACTTCTAATGGGTATGATCTCTAATAACTAACATTCTTTTCTTTCCCTCAATCTACACTCTAACTACGATTGATATCAACTTTTCTACCTGCAAATAATAGACAGAAAGAGACTCGTGAAACTGAGAAATATCATTTCTGCAAGTAGATAAATGATGCAGAAAAGTAACATGAAAAAGTAGGACCACTTCTTCTTTCACATAGTTCTCATGCTTTAACTAATTTTGCGTCCATTAAGATTTTCCAAAGGTACCACCTAAAAGATTATTATGTGTGTCTCTATTCCTTGCATTAGGCTCGGAGGGATATATGACAATCAAACACCAACCTTGCATCTGATTTACGATGGGATAACTGAAGATCTTTGATCAACCCCACCACAATTGCTGACACTCTGATGAGTAAATTGTTGGGCTAACAGTGACCCTGATTTGACATGAGTTCCATCTTTCTACAACTTGTAGCACTTGGTTGAGTATATTCAGCAATGTTCAATGCTCTTGAAAGAGAATAAGAAAAGAGAAACGCGTTACAAACAACTGAGATTAATATACAACGCGTTTTAACAAAGTTGAAAGAAAAGGTAGTAATTAGTCAACCTTCGTGGTTCTGAGAGCAACATCCCAAGCCTTTATGACGGTGTCCTTGCCTACTTCAAAGGATAATATGAAACAAAAGTGCCCAAAACCCAATTCTGTTGCAGCACGAATATGAATCTCTAATGACAGTTGCCGCATCTGAGTCGAGGTACTCTTTGAAGCAAATTGGTTTTGTCGGCCTACACAAGGACGTAAATAGTGAGATGTAAAGATGGTGCCCATAGCTATTATTATGATTACTATCAAGTATATCCGCTTCTATCGGCTGTATTTTTAAAACTTCTAGGATGAATTTAGCATATGATTGCTAAGTATACCTGAGTCTTAAACACCTTCCTGCATTTTAAGTTCTTACTAATCATTGATGGATTGTTGAAATTGTGCAAGATGCTAAGACTTTCTTACCCTAAAAACAAAGTTATTATAAGAAAAAGAAAAAAAAATCCAGCATTCAACTTTGATAGTAAACAAAATTAAGTTACACAACTTCAATTGAATAAAGATGTGAATAACCCACATATACGATGAACAAACTAAATATGTAGATTAAAGAAACTTACCATTGATCTTTGAATTAGTAAAATTAAACAATCAAAATTGAGATTCATAACAACAACCTCATCCTTAGATCCAGTGCCATAGAATGTAGCAACAGTAGCATCAAGTACACCAATGTCAATCGGTTGTCTCAAGTCCCAAAGCTTCTCAGCCGTCATCATCAAAATCTCATACACAACCGGGTTTTGATAATAAAAAAAAGAGGCGTGTGTATTCGGGGGTTTTATACGTGATTAATAGTCTTGAAGATATATATATTGATTCCAATTTTCAATCACAAAGTTCAGTTTGCTCCATTGGTCTGGACTGGTTGAGGCGGTATATATGTTTATCTTAGACCCGAGTTCGAATGTTGTACGGGTCAAATTTTTTGAAAAATATTTGTTTCTACAAAACATGCTGAGGTGGATTAAAAGCATGCTTATGTGGCATATCCTTCGTCTTATATATAATATAAAGATATATATATATATATATATATATATATTATATATATATATATACATATATACATATATACATATATATATATATATATATATATATACATATATATATATATATATATATATATATATATACATATATATATATATATATATATATATATATATATATAGATACATATATATATATATATACATATATATATATGTACATATATGTATATATATATATACATATATATATCTATATATATATATATATATATATATATATATATATATATATATATATATATATATATATATATATATATATATATATATATATATATATATATATATATATATATATATATATATATATATATATATATATATATATATATATATATATATATATATATATATATATATATATATATATATATATATATATATATATATATATATATATATATATATATATATATATATATATATATATATATATATATATATATATATATATATATATATATATATATATATATATATATATATATATATATATATATATATATATATATATATATAGGGGTGGGATCTAGAGAAAACCTTATGTTTGTAGAAAACCTAGAAAACAAACTACAGGGTTGTTTTTGCAACATCTCAAAAAAGAAGGTAGATAATGAAAATTATAAAAAAAGTGGAGGGGTCGGAATTGTCATTATTGCATTCTCATTCTTTTCAACCACATACACCGTATAGTTAAACACATACATACATCCGACCACCACTACACAACCGACCACCACCAGCCCTCCGACCACCACAGCACCTCCGACCAACACCACACCTCCGACCAACACCTCATTACTCCGTGCACTGCTGCTCCGATCATAACCGCATGGCTCACCTGACCAAACCATGGTCCAGCATCGTGAGCACCGTCAAATCATCCATGGTATCATCGTTGTTTCATGTAGATAAGTACATCTTTTAGGTAATTCACAAAAATTACTAACTAATTGTATAATTACATACTAATCATACAACAGTTAAGCAAAATAAGTTTTAGAAAAGTGAACTAATTTCGCTAATTAATCAAATGTGAATCAACGATTTGGTTATTTTTAGAAGTTTTGTTATAAGTTTATCATCGTGTAAACATGTTTTCTATCTAATATGGAACAAATTGCGACAAAAGATGCATTAAAAAGGGTTTATTAAAACTGCACATCATGTGTTTGGTGAAACGCCTGAATCAAATTTATTGTTGTTGTATGGATTTGTTATATTTTCATGACACAAGCTAAGAAGATAAATCATCAACCTTTGGTGTCTACCTCCATTTTGCAATTAACTTAGGATTCTAGCATACGTTGGCATCTATTTGAGTACTTAGTTAGGTTGTGTTGTTTAAATTAGGGCATGCGTTTGATTAATTAGTTTGGGCATCCGTTTGATTAATTTGTTTAGGCATTCGTTTGATTAATTAGTTCGAGCATCTATTTGTTTAAATTAGGACGTCAATTTTGGTTAGTTAAGGCATATATTTGTTTAATTGAGGCAATTTGCCGAATTTTCTTTGTTGATTGTTTCAAACGGATTTTAGATAATAGATATTGTTAGGAAAAAATTGACAATTGGTGGTTACCTCGATAAGGAAGTGGTATATAAAAATGCGGTATGTTATAATCTTTATGTTAAGTTATGTGTTTTGTGCGTACATATGGAGGTTATATTAGGGCATCGGTTTTATATTTTATTAAGGCATCAATTTATGTGTGTTTGTGCGTGCGTATAGAGGTTATGTTAGGGCATCGGTTTTATTATTTTATTACGGCATCCCGTGTAGGATATGTAAATCTTGCTTATGTTTTAGAGAGAGAAAGAGATAGAGAGATGGTGAGAACACACACACCTACAGAGAGAAAGTGAAAGAAAAACACTTTTCAACTATGTGTAAAATGAAGAACCACACCACCCTCTCCATCTAAGGAGAGGGTTTATATACCCAAGCCCTTGTCATGGGCTTGGGCTTACATTTGGGCCGGCCTACACATGTTGTAGGCTAGGCTTTGGTTTGTTTGTTAAATAAAGATAAGTAACTAAACTACGAGCTATTACATGGACTATTGTTGGAGTGACCGATCCTTCTTAATACGTAAAACGTATTTCCAACAATCTCCCCCTAAGGGAGGTCACTCCAAACAAGGGCATTACCCAAGTTACAATAATAAGATAAACCTAGCATACTATGCTTGTCTTGAGCTCGTAGTCTTCGTCTTTCTTTTCTTTTCCTTTTCAGGTGAACATGCTGATGTGATCATTGATATCAATCTTGAGCATTAATCTCTTGCCTTGATCTTGTGCATCCATCACTTGTGATCTTCGCCTCTTCGTGACTTCACGTCCCACATACTTATACCTTAGTAATTCTTGAAAGCTTCAGAGTTCAATACAGCGGAAGACTTAACTTTTAGGCTTTCTTGAATTAGATGAGGTATTAAGTGCATAAAGTATAAGTATGCGGGGACGACTTCTTCTTGGATCCCGCAACGCCACCGTCTTCAAATGCAGCAACATAAGTAGACATGAACGAAATAGCTTTGAACATTTCATTCTAATTCGGTAGCATTTTACCTCCAGTCGGTGAAGACCGTTAGACGATATAAAATATCGTACTTGTGGCAGGTAGATTTAATTAAAAATCTCCTTGACAAGATTTCGCGGGTAAACCCGTTCTCTTTACTCGATCGTCCAAAGCTGACTACGAACGTAAAGAGTGAATCATTTGGATAATGTCATCCGCATGATTGAAGCCGTCAATTCTGATTCCTGGAACAAGTTTGATTCATTAAAAAATCGCACCATCGTTGCTTTCCAGTTGTCACGAGCTTGATTCATATTGAATCTTGCAAGTTACCTACCAAGTGCTGTTTGAGGTTAACACTAGAAGGATTTCTACTCATCACTGTGAACACTGAGGTATCACTCTGAGTGTTCTGGCAAGATCACTAAGATATTGCATAGAGGCCTGGAACGTGTTTAAATTCAGTTAAGAATTAAACCACTGTTGCTTTCCAGTTATCACAAGTTTGATTCATAAAGAATCGCACAAGTCACCTACCATGAGCTTTTTGATATTCGCTCAAGAAGGATTTCCATCTTCATTGTAAATACTTTTGTATTATTCGGATGTTCAGGCAAGATCATGAAGATTTTGCGTAGGACTCTTGAAATCTTTCTTACTTTTCATAGTGTGTGAAGAAGCAAGGAAATATGAAAGTGTGTCCTAATGAGATATTTGATGATCTCAAATGGATCTAAACTCGATCGTGCATTTTGGATTTTAGTGATCGGAGGCTGGAGAGGAGTGCCACCTTTTCAATACCAATTTATTCGGAGTGAATAAATCAATAGATAATGTGTTGTCTCCGTGTGATTAAAACAAATATCTTTGAAGTGATATCTGAGTTAGCTGGGATGGGTTGTGCAATGCATCACTGGGTCCATGATGTCTGTCTTCAATATCGAGATTCATTAAAATGATCTCAATAGCATATGTGTTGACCCGGTTTCTGCCTAAAGTTGTAAGGAGGGCTTCTTTCTTTACACCCTTTATCTTTACAATTCTTTTTCATTCTTCAACCCCTTCAATACTTACCAATACGTCATAACTAGCACCTTGTTGTGATTGTTCCAGTGCTAACTTAAGTACTTGGTCGGCATTCAGCTACGTTCACAATCTTTCTCCAGCTTTCCCAAGGACTACTATTTCTAGCTATGGAATGTCCTTGGGAAGATTCCTTCGGTTTTGGAAGAATCATAGGACTTAACCTATCCTACCATCCTTATGTCACCACAATCTTCATCGTCGTGAAATAAATGGGTTTTGGGTAAGTATATGTCACTATGAAAATCCATTTTGATATGCAAATCCATTTTGCTCCCCCTTAACATATGCCACGATATTCGAAAACATTTCGCACATGTCGGGATGAGCCAGCACATTAAGTCAAACCATTTGTGATAATATCCCATATTAAATCACATTTCTCCCCCATATTAAAAATATTAACCCAATCGATGTTTTTAATATCAATTGATTTAATGAAGTTTTATCAAAGGTTTTGGGAAGAAAAGTGCAAGTCCATTTTATCTTCATGATACCAAATGTATGAGATATGATACCGATTTGTAACATGATCACATATTCACCATATTAAAAAAATTGACAAGGTTGGACCTGACTGAAGAGAACATCATATGATAAGATCAAATGGTTCTTGTCAGCATATGTTGGTCGCCTCGTCACGTCTGAAGTCATCTCTTGACACCACATGTACGATTGGTATTGTTGTCTTGACACCAACTTGTGAACTAAGCACGTTTGGCATCGAAGATTCTGAATGCTTGACAATTTCTCCCCCTCAATTGTTGACCCGTGTTCTATTGAAAGAGCTGTAGTCGTCGGTTGAGTAGTCGCATCGTCGAGTATGTAGATACCAATTGTAGATTGCTATGGTTGTAGAGATGATAGCTTCATAAAAACAAGACTTCTCTTGTTTTAACAAATAAATGCACTGAAACGTACATAGATTTGTGTGAGACCAAGTTATAAAGTAAACTTGATCCCTTACAAGGTTTTAAAGTAAACCTTGCCCGAGAAAATTAATTCCCGTTGTGAGCCAAAGCTTTCATAAGAAATACTTGACTTTAATATGAAAACCGGGTTGCAGTCAGAAATAACTACAAGCCATTAGGGCATGTTTTATGAAATATTTACAACTTTTGTACGAACTCTATTTATGGCTCCGTGTCAATATTAATCGACATTTCTAAGGCCGTAAATATTATCGTACCAAAAGACACGCCTTTGAAAAATAAAGTGAAAATATTTTTGGATTTTTATGAATTTTTCAATTTTTATGGTTTTTATATGGTTTTATATTTTTGTATTTTGCTTTTGTGGATAAAAATATAAACAATATATACAAATGATCACCAAGGATACGGAGAATAGTTTTACCAAGACTATTCTTTCGCTTCATCTGCTAGTTCCTTTAGAGTCTCAGGCGAGAAGGTTCTCATTCCTAGCTTGTCGGCCAAAAATTCAATTCGAGCGCGATCTAAAGCCTTCGTGAAAATATCCGCCAATTGTTGTCGCAGTACATCGGAATTTTGTTGAAACCTAGACCATAGTCGGTTAATTGCGATCTCATCCAAAGAATTTGAGCACAGCAACCGGACATAGCTATGTATTCTGCTTCCGTACTTGAAATTGCATCGCTTTTCTGCCTTTTCAATGCCTAACTGATTAGTCGATCTCCTAGTAGTTGCAAAGTGCCACTCGTGCTACGCCTTGTATCTTGACAACCCGCATGATCCGCATCTGCATATGCCATTAGTGCAATCGAAGAGTCCTTCGAATACCAAAGTCCCCGATTAATGGTTCCTTTAAGATATCGAAAGATACGTTTCACAGTGGCCAAGTGTAACTCAGTAGGTCGAGTTTGTTACCGAGCACACATACATATAGAAAACTGAAGATCAGGTTGACTAGCTGTGATATACAGAAGAGTACCGATCATTCCACGATAAAGTGTCGGATCAATGGAAACTCCATGTGGGTCTGCATCAAGCTTAGTTCGTTCCACCATTGGAGTATCCACGGGGTTGCAAGATTCCATCGTATATTTCTTAAGCGATTCAAGGGCATACTTGGATTGATTGATAAAGATGCCTCTGGGACTCTGAGATATCTGAAGACCTAAGAAGAATGATACCTTGCCCATCATTGACATCTTAAACTTGGAAGACATGAGTTTCCCAAATTCGTCGGATAAAGTTTGGGTCGAGGCTGCAAATATGATATCATCAACATATATTTGTACCATAATCATATCTTTACCTCGTATCTGAATGAACAGCGTGGGATCCACCTTGCCTTTAGCGAAGCCTTGTGTAATGAGGAACTGTGACAATAGATCATACCATGCGCGTGGAGCTTGCTTCAACCCATAGAGAGCCTTCTTAAGCTTGTACACATGATTAGGATAATTAGGATTCACAAAACCATCTGGCTGTTGAACATATACCTCTTCCTTGATTTCACCGTTTAGAAATGCCGTCTTCACATCCATCTGATAGACAATCATATTCGTGTGGGCTGCATAAGCGAGGAATATTCTAATAGCTTCCAAACGGGCAACAGGTGCAAAGGATTCCATAAAGTCGATGCCTAATAATTGCTTGTATCCACGAGCTACTAGTCGAGCTTTGTTCTTCAACATTCCGCCTAACTCATCGAGTTTCACCTTGTAAACCCATTTCAAAGTGAGTAATTACACTTGATCCGGGCATGGGACAAGTTCCCATACTTCAAGACGTATTAATTCGTTAAGTTCTTCTTGCATAGCTTCTATCCAACAGGATTGAGTAAAAGCTTGTTGCCATGTCTTAGGTTCAACTTCAGTGAGAAAAGCATCAAAATGACAAAACATTGCATTTTCTTGTAGCTGACTTCTTGTGGATACCGGACGATTAGGGTCACCAATAATAGAATCTATAGGATGATCCTTTGTCCACTTGCTGTCATGTTCACGAATCCGTGGATTGGAGTAAATAGTAGTAGGAGCTTCCTCTGAGGTGGACGACCCGGCTTGATTAGGGTCGGGAATAGGTACACCAAAGAATGGAAGTTCACGCATTTGAGCGAATTCCAAATCGTGATCATCATCATCCTCTTCATCATCAATAGGCATGACATAGGTAGTTGATTCGGTTGTTGGTTGAGAATTACTTGTTGATGGTATATCTTGACCAATTGTAGGTGCAGATGTGTCTGATTATGCTTCGGTTGCTGGAGCGACAACTTCGGTTACCGGAGCTATTACCTCAGGTTCTGGAGCGACAATACTGGGAGGAGTAAAGAATTCATCAAAGAACAAGTGAAACAACATATCCCATTTAGTCCTAGAAGGTGGTGTAAATGATGATGAAGTAGGGTTGTTTGGGACAAGACCAGAACTAATGTTACTGGGTCCCATTTCATGAAGTACGGGTTCAGAGCTGCTTTGCTCATAAGCCATTGCTGTCAGCTCATCAAAATCAACATTCATAGTTTCGAGGATCTTACGAGAGTTACGATTGTAGATTCGGTATGCCTTCTTTGCGGGTGCATACCCAATGAAAATACCAATATCAGCCTTTGGTTGAAGTTTTCCCAAATTGTCACCATCATTATTTGGATAGCAAAGAGAACCAAATACATGAAGATATGATAAATCTGGCACTTTTCCATGGAGAATGTAACACCCTATTTTGATAAATAGAATATCACGCGTAATTATGGCGTGTCATCAAAGCATACAAGGATAAATGGCTAAACATTACATGACCATAGGGAAAACCGAAAGCAAACATCGGTTCCCAAACATAAGCCCAAAACCTAAATAAAGTAAATGAACACAAAGGAAGACTAGACAAGCATAAATATGAAGGCAAGAGGAGAAGGAATCTAAGGTAGCTCCCATCCTATGCGTATCCTCCAAATGCTCCAGTCAGTCCTTGAGTACCTGCCGTTTTGGGACATGGAAAGGAAAGTAACGGCTGAGCAAAACACTCAGTGCACGGATATAGACATAGTATAAATGACTAAAACATAATAAAGACTTAATAGCAGCGGAAATGTATAAGTCCTGGAAAACCTGGAACATGTTCATAAAACTGGTTTTATAGTTTGAAAAGCCTTATGTTTATCTTATGAAAACTGTTTAACATATTTTACCATTAGCCAATATAGGTCATGAAAATCCACCGTGCATGAATACTTGGAGGGGTGACCTCATCATGCAAATTAGAGGGACTGCCTCTAATTTAATATACTGGTTCTGGGTAGGAGGGATCAGCTCCTTGTGAAGGATGCAAGGCACATACCACATTCACCATGAAATCCTGACTGAAAACATGTAACTAGGATGCACCCATACGCCCCACATGATAAATATAAATAAATGGCCAAAAGCTGAAGGGACGCCACGAGCAATCACTCCGCCGTGGTGAAGTCATAACATTAGTGCCTCTAATGTTATGGTTATGGTACCTCCATAACTAGGTGAAACTGGTCATGCATGTATATGGCTATAGGTATTCTAAATTAAACATAAGCAATTCAAAAACATATAAAACAAATTCTGGGAAAACAGTTGGCTGCATACGCGGAATCCTAATAAAGAAAGAATGTCCATACTGAAAGGACGGGAATCCGTACCTTATGTCCAGTGAACGAAGAAGACGAACTGAGAGGAATCCTACTTCCGTATCACTAATGCTACATGAATACATACGTGAATAAGTATCTGACTACTAAATACGTAACTGGTTTATATCATGTCTTAGCTTATTTTATATGTTCATATCATGTTTTACTGTTTAAAGTCTTTAACTGTGTTTATCTTATATTCTGATTAAGTATTTCTAGTATTTCATGTATTATTATACTTACTGTGTAATAATAAGTAACTTTCCAAAAATAGTAGGTTTACTAAAATAGAAAGTTTCCAAAAATAGAAAGTTACCAAAAATAGAAAGTTTCCAAAAATAGAAAGTTTCCAAAAATAGAAAGTTACCAAAAATAGAAAGTTTCCAAAAATAGAAAGTTTTCAAAAATAGAAAGTTTCCAAAAATAGAAAGTTTCCAAAAATAGAATTACTGCTTAAAATAGATAAGTTTCTAAAAGTAGAAAGTTTCCATAAATAGATTAGCTGCCTTATTTAAATAAGTTTCCATAAATAGATTAGCTGCCTGAAATAAATAAGTTTCTAAAAATAGAACATTTCCATAAATAGATTAGCTGCCTTATTTAAATAAGTTTCTAAAAATAGAAGTTTCCATAATTAGAAATAAGCTGGTTAAATAAGCTAAGTATATAAGCCTAAGTGTTTTCATGATTATTTTCTAAGTCATATGATATAATGTATAGTTTAATAATTATTTCATGTAATTAAAATAAACTATAGGTTAAAATATTTAATTAAAGTATATCATGCTTTTAATTAAATAAAGTTAAATACTTAGGTTAAAACATGTAATATTATTTATTAATAATATAACCTAAGTCATGTTAATTAATTAATTATAACCATGGTTTTTAAATAATTAATTATTTGTAAGTCTTAAAAATATAAAATACTTAGGTTAATAATTTCATGATTTTAATAATTAATATAACCTAAGTCATGTTATTAAATTAATCATGTCATGTTCATTAATTTAATTTTAACATAAGATTATAAAAGAAAAATAATCTTAACATACACCGTGAACCGGATCTTGCCTAAGAACCATGAACCGGACATGAAATCGACACCATACCCCGAACCAATTCGGGGTTACCCTTGTCTTGTTGATGCCGTGGGACCCACACCAACCAACCGGGACCATATGGTCTCGGTGGTGGTCGTGTAGCCAAACCGAGACCCTCTCGAGTTCGGTGCAGGCTGCGGCCAAGAACAAAACACCCCTAAACATCCCTTTTGATTTTATTCCAACCCAAATTCATGTTAGATCTTTGATTTAATTAGGTTTTCTAAAAAAACATAACATGTTCTTAATTATTAAAAGATTAAATCAAAAGAAAAAGGGTTAAATGATTTACCGAATACGTGGATCTAAAGAACGATGAACAAACACGAACACCAACAAGAATTCCAAGATCCAAGATCAACAAACACCCCTTTTTGGTGTTTTGAAGGTGGCGGCCAACAGAGGGAGAAGGAAAAGAATTAGGGTTTTTGATGTTTTCCTGTAAAGTGAAAAATGACATCTTTTTCCCTAGTTTTTCTTGTTTAGTAAAAAATTGATAGGCTAAGCCCATTATTCCTCCCTAATTTCGTGGTATGGGGCCCACATGGGGTAACTCATACATTTCCCGAGTCTAAATATTATAGTGTGTTCTCGTGTGTTCTCGTGTTCGTAATTTACATGTTTTAATTAGTTATCGATCGTGACTTAATATATTTATTCGTGTTCGTGATAAATATATATATACGTAATTAATATTAGCTCGTGATTTAATTACGTTCATGATTTCATGATCGCATGTTCGTGATTATTTATTTTCAAATAATTATTGCGTGCTCATGCGTAGTAAATACTTATCGTGTTCTAACACGTACGTAATACGTAAAATCCTAACACGTAATCGTAATCATGCTATAATAGGAAAGTTTTAACCTAGTACGTACGATCTTAAGGGTACTATTCATGGTAAAAGCATGCGGGTTTACTGAGAAGCTCATAAGGTGTTTTACCATGGCGTTTACGAATTAGTGACCGGTTTTGGGTGTACACTGCTGTAGATACTGCTTCTGCCCATAAAAACAATGGAGCCTTTGCGTAAATTAACATCGTTCAAGCAACTTCCATAAGTGTGCGATTTCGCCTTTCAACGACACCGTTTTGTTGTGGAGTGCGTGCAACGGATGTTTCATGAGATATGCCAACTTCTTCATAATAATCACGCAAGATTTGATTCACAAATTCGGTTCCATTATCTGTACGAATGCGTCGGACAGTAGTGTTGAGACGTACTTGAATCATCTTGAGAAATCCGATGATGAATTTCGGTGCCTCATTTTTTGTTGTAAGAAATTTCACCCATGTAAACCGAGAGTAATCATCGACAATGACGAGGATGTACTTTTTGCCACTAAGACTTTCAACACGCATAGGCCCACAAAGATCCATATGTAACAAATAAAGTTTCTCTTGGTTGGTGTCTTCCGTCTTGGGTTTGTAAGATTTCTTAGTGCTTTTCCCCATTGTACATGCAGAACACAAATGATCCTTGTGAAATGATAGTTTAGGAAGACCACGAACAAGTTCGTTTTTCGCCAAGTGATTAATAGCGTCAAAGTTAAGATGACATAACCGTCGATGCCATAACCATGGCTTAGTCTTCGATGCTTTGGAGAGAAGACATACGGGAGAAGCGGCCATCATGTCTTGTAGAGACAAAGTATACAAATTATTCCCTCGAGTACCTTTCAATAAATCAACCCCTTCCAAATTACGAATGAAGCAGGTATGCTCTCGAAAAGCAACTTCTAGGTTTGCATCACAAAATTGTCCCACAGAAAATAAGTTGTGACCGAGACCTTCCATATAATACACTCTTGAAATTATAACATTCCCAATATGATATTCACCGTAACCCATTATCTTTGCAATATGATCATTTCCAAATCGAACCGTACCAAGAAACTTGCTGACGAAATTTCTGAGCTGAGAGCGATCTCCGGTCATATGCTTGGAGCAACCAGAGTCCAAATACCAGAGAACAATTTGGACCACTTGTTTTCAATAACAACAGTAGACAATGCATTGGAAACTATTGGTTCTGGAGTGTTAGTAGATAGAGATATAAGATTATCAAAATTCCTAGCATTTATGAGACCCTTAGATTTCCTACGTTTTCTAATGTGAGTTTTAGCACTAACAGGTTTTACTATTCCAACTTTCTTAGGTTTTGGATTATTCGCGGGCACTACATTGGGAGTAGACCTATTTAAATGGCACTTGGTTCCTACAGTAGTGTCAGTGTTCCTAGTTAAAGGACACGCTTGTGTTTTGGTAGCCTTGGTACTCATAGTTAAAGGGCATGCTTTCTTCGCTGTAGTGGGAGTGATCCTAGTTAAAGGGCACGCATTTCCTACTATAGTGAAGGTTCTACCAGTGGGGCGCCACAACCAACCAACTTGGGTTAACACTTTCCTAGTCGGTTTCCATTCTAATCTATTTTTCCGGGCATACATCTCATTCACATGGTCAATAAGGCAAGAATCATGACGACTAGAAAACATACATTCATTGCAATTCCAACATTTCAAATTAGAATTCACACTAGGCTTAGAACGCTGCACAACCGCAGAGCCTTTAGGTTTAGCTACATGATTCTTTTTATTCAAAACAGAAATAACATTCCTAGGATGGGCTTCTACTTTCTTCTTCACTTGACTACTAGATGGGGGCAAGATCCTATCATTCTTTTTGTTTCTTTTAAGCTTAGATCTTTGAGCCTTAGTAGTGGTGCTTACTCCTGTACAAGGCAACACGGGAATATTAGAAGCTGGTTTTGATTGCACTAGAGGACGAGGCTGAGACAGTGGCTGCGTTATCCGCAACATTCTTACCTTTTAGAGTACGAAGTGTTTCCTTTAACTCAGCCAAGACCAGATTCTTATCACAAATTTGTTCCCTCAAATCAGATCCACCGACTTTCGATTCAGTTGTTCAATCAATGATTGATTCTGTGCAGTGATATCAACACTTGCGGGCTTTACTGAATCAGAGAGTCCTGTATTTTTCTGTTTTAAGTTATCAACTTTGGACAAAATTTTGGAAACTCGATTATCTAGATCAAGTTTAAAGTTCTCAGCGGCCTCAAGTACGTTCACACAGTTAAGCTCCTTAGATTTCTCTATTTCTATCAGAAAAGATTTAGCAACTTTGTCACTTGGCTGACGTTGTTTTGATTGTAAATTCAATCGAAAATTCTTTTCAAAGTTTGCATCATCAATATTAACACCTTCGAATGACGTTTCAAAGATTTCTTGAATAAATTGTTGCTTGCATTCAAGCGAAATACAATGTGTTTGAATCTCATCAAAACGTTTTGAAAGCGAAGAATATGAATCTTAAAGCTTTAAAAATTCAGCTTCAGATTCGTGACAAGTACTATCTACCACATTATCCACAGATTCAACATTATGCATAATAGAATCATTATCAACACTTTTATTCACACAGACGGAGACTATATCATGAGACATCACTTGCTTCAGAAGCTGATCATTTTGCCGTGAAACCCGTTCTATTTCAAGTAAACTGTTTTCATAAGCATCATCCATTTCATTGAAAACACGTCTAACTTCTTCTATTTCCAAAAGCAAATCTTGATCAAGATTACTAAGACAAGCATTAACATTCTTTACAAACGGAACAATTTCGTCTCGGAACACAGCTCTAGTGTGCTCAAAGTTCCATTCACCTTCCGTTATGGCCGAAGCTGTCGTACGTTCCAAAATGACCTTGTCCAAATCGGCTAAGTGTTGGTGTACCGCATTTAAGTTAACGGACGCCTTACTTACCGGTGGAATTAACTTCGTTAAATCCGTTTTGACAAGTGTAGGAGACGTAGTAGGAGGATTTTCATTTGACAAACTTTGGGGCACAAGAACTGTCAATTCAGCTAATTCCTTTTGTAAGCGAATGCGAGTCTTTTTAGACAATTGATCTTTGTTATATTGATCATAATCAATTGTATGGAATTTTGAAAGCATTTTAGAATGAGTTTCATCCGCAAGTGACTGTGTCTCCTCAGTAATACGAACAAAAGGTGCTTCTTTCGATTTGCCAATTATGGTCATATCATAAAGACCGGGAATATGTTCCTGAGCTTTTTTTGCATAACCGGAATTAGGTGGTAAATCTTGAAGACGCTTAAGTGCGAGTTCTTTAAATGATTTAGTTAAAAGATGAACCTTTTCTGTGGAAGCGTATTGTTTTAAAATCTGTTGTTCTTTGAATTTAAGAAGTTTGGTAGCATTAATTTCCGATTCAAACTTTTTAGACTCGAGAGTTTCGAAATCCATTTTAAGTTTCTGAAAATCATTGACAACCGACTCTTTTTCTTTTAATTCATTGGAAAAATTAGCTTTTAATGATTCTATTTCTTTCAAGTGTTCAATCTTTTCAAAACGAAATTGGTCAAATTCAGAACATGTTATTTTTGTTGCTTGAGGGACCATTTCAAAAGTTTTGACCTTTTATTTATGCAACGCAAGCTCAGCAGTTAGGGTGGAATTAGTATCTATGGATTGTCTGAGGGCCATATGCATTTGATCAATAATATGTTTAGGTACCATGACCAAATCATGTTGAGCATAAGATTCCATACCCGTCGTAGCATTTGGTTGAGGTTCACTCAAATGTGTAGGATTGGGTATCACATCATTTGAGTTACTAGTCCCCGAATGCTGTTCGAGGTTGTCATTTTCATGCCCAACTTGATGTTGGTTATCATCAATTATTAGATGTGGTTGGTACCTCACTGACGACATCAGAACCGTAGTGAGAGAGATTAGCAACAAGAGCAGCTTGGGCAGAGTGAATGTCATCACAATCTGAATCATATGCGTTAAGATCATCTGCTTGATAAGCTGCATTAGAAGTAGAAACGACTGCAATGCCTTCAGTATCTGCTGCCCCTGGGTCTGCAAGAAATGCTAACTCCTCTGAATCCAAAATCTTCCCCTTAGACTGAGCATCAACCAAATACATCTTCTCACGAAACCATGCATCATCCTTCCTCCTTTTCGGCTGAGTGCATTCCCTAACCATATGACCTTGTCCACGACAATTGTAGCAAGTCACAACCTTTTTAGGACCAATAGGACTCCCATTTCCACTAGCTTGAGAATTCGCAGCTTGATTGTTCCCAGTCCTTGTAGGAGGTCCATATGAATTTTGCCTTCCCTGAATAGGTTGCACCGTCACTTGACCATCTTGAACAGTGGCTTGTTGTCGAGGATTTGATGAGGTACGGAGCTGATTGTTTGTTGGTGGAAATCCTCTAGTTGCAACAAGTTTTGACAAGTAGGCTGTAAGATGGTTTAGAACATCAGCTGGCGTATCATTTGGAGTAAAGACTGGTGTTTGGATTGGTGGAAGTTCATTAGAGTAGAAAGCTTGTGTTGGTTGTGCTTCTATTGGAAAATATCCTTGCTGAGGAGTATAGCCCATTGGAGAAGTGTTGGCTTGTGATGGCGATGTTTGATATGGTGGTTGTTGCGGAAAAGATTGTTTATGAACACCTTGTTGAAATGCTTGTTGTGGCATCATTGGTGGTTGATAAGATGGTTGCTGATAGGTGTGTGGTGGTGGCTGCTGCAAGTATGATGGTTGTTGATAAGTATAAGCCATGTTTTGTTGAGAAGCATACATTGCAAGTGGATCATGAACTGGAGGTGTAGACAACCGAGCCTCGATCACATGGCATTCGTGTTGTTGAAGAAAAGCTTGAAGTTGATCCACACTGGTGTTATGAAAGTCCTTAGCCAATTTAACATCCGTCACGTATTTTTTCCATTCTGGAGGAAGAGTGTTCAAATACTTGGTGTTCAATTGAAAGGTAGGAATTGCCATGCCATAGATATTAAGCTCATTCAACAATAGGGTAAATCTCAGATAGTAATCATTGAGAGTCTCCCTTGGCACATAAGCAAACTTATCAAAAGTATCATAAAGCTTACACTCTCGTTCTTGTTTAGTTAACGAGGTGCCTTGCATTAGAACACGAATTATATCCCATAACTCTTTGGCAACTTTATGTTTGCTGACGAGTTTGTAGACATCTGGAGGAAGGGCTTGGAGAATGATGTTTGTAGCATACTTATCACATTTGTCTTGAATCTTCATATCTCCAGTTAATTCACCCGTTGTGCAAGGACGAGTAGTTGTACCTTCCGCCACTTTACCATAATCTAATGGTCCATTGAGCACCGATGCCCAAATGAGATGTCCATTCTCTTTGTTCAACATGTAAAGTTCCATTCGGGAAGTCCAATCCTCGTACATAGATTTCTCCAACATTGGTGGACGATTTTCCGTACCCGAGAGGATGGACTTATCCGTAAGAGATGTGTACTCCATTTCGATAAGTTAAGATTTACAAATATTGATCGAACAATGAGAAAAAGTAAATGTGTTTGTTGTTGTGAGTTGAAGTCGAGAAACAATGTTAAAATCCCCTAAAATATGTTCTCAATAAACCAAAAATTCCAAGTCAAAATTACACACGATTCGGAATTTTTTAAGGAATAATTATTGGTTATCGGAATGTTGATCGGAATAAAGATCGGAAAGCTGTCGGAAAAAGCCTATCGGAATACCCTTAATCGGAATACCCTAATCGGAATACCCTTGTCGGAATAAACACTATCGGAATACCCTAATCGGAATACCCTTGTCGGAATGTACCAAAATCGGAATACCTAATCGGAATGTACCAAAATCGGAATACCTAATCGAAATGTACCAAAATCGGAATACCTGATCGGAATGTACCAAAATAGGAATCCCTAAACCCTATTCCGATTACACTGATCGGAATGTCCTATAAACCCTTTTCCGATGACCTGATCGGAATAAATCTCACTTTTCTCGGACAAAACTCAACCAATTCATGATTTTAAGCCAAAAAATGATCAAAACACCTAAAAATTTTGTGTTTTTAGCCAAAGTAACAATACCAAATCACTACCAAAACTATGTAGATGATTAGTATCAAGAAAAAACCATAAAAAACACAAAAAAAATTTGGTTCGTGTAAAATGGATCAAAATAGGCGTATGAATCAAGAACACAAACACATAAACAATACAATCATCCCATGGCTCTTGATACCATTTGTAGGATATGTAAATCTTGCTTATGTTTTAGAGAGAGAAAGAGATAGAGAGATGGTGAGAACACACACACTTAGAGAGAGAAAGTGAAAGAAAAACACTTTTCAACTATGTGTAAAATGAAGAACCACACCACCCTCTCCATCTAAGGAGAGGGTTTATATACCTAAGCCTTTGTCATGGGATTGGGCTTACATTTGGGCCGGCCTACACATGTTGTAGGCTAGGCTTTGGTTTGTTTGTTAAATAAAGATAAGTAACTAAACTACGAGCTATTACATGGACTATTGTTGGAGTGACCGATCCTTCTTAATACGTAAAACGTATTTCCAACATCCCGTTTGTATCATAGTTAGTTAGGTTATTATGAGTAAAGAGTGTATCCGTATGTATGATTAAGTACCGCCTTTAGTTTCTGATCACTGTTGGTGATTTATATACATAAGGTTACTCAACGTATAGCTAGAAAAAAATTCTGGGGGGGAGGCTAAAGCCTGCGAGTTTTAAATTAAAAAAAAGGTCTCACTTGATGGTACAATAGATGAAGAAGTTTCAGGCCCAGATTTTGGTGAATCGACTATTGGTCGTGTCCCACTCATTGATTCTGATGATAGTTTAAACAGTTTACCTCTTGAACTTTGTGGATAATATTGTGGTATTATGACAGTTTTAATTATTGTTTGGAATCAATGTATGATTATGGTGGATTATCTTATCGAGAGTGTATAGTAAGATCAACGTTGATTTTGCACTGCATGAAAGGGTCGATTTTCAAACAAGGATTAAACTGATTTTGAACCTGCATTAAAAAGAAAAATCCAAGATGTGGCATTTTGTTGCATCAGAATAATGCCGGCTTGATTATTTTACTGAGATTATTAATCGTCGCCTTATATTTTTTTACGCTTCTATTTCAACCTGCAACTTTGGTTGGTGGTGGGTCAAATATGTCAACCTGCGACTTGATTGTTTAGACTATATGACTGTTAAAACCCATAATTTTTCCAATATGTTTTTGTTTCAAATTATTTGTGCATGTAGTCAATGGGGTATGAATTTGTTTAGTATGTGCTAATGCCGCAGAAGCAAAATACAAGATGGACAGTCGGGGATGAGTGTTGTTATTGTAGAGGGCAATCGAAAGAAACAATCTGATATCAAAACTCTATAGAGGAGGTAATATTGAAAATCAATATAAAATTTCTCTTATTGTACTTTAATTGTGGGATCTTATTATAGTTGATTCTTTTTTATGTAGACTCATGTTTTCATACAACTTAGGTGAATGCACAAACGAGGGTAGATATAATGAGCGCAGGAGACGATCACCTCTCGTCGTTACTCTTCACCACAACGTCACCACTAGATCTCCACCTCCTCGCCGTTATAGATCATGGTCCCATAGTCGTGTCGAAGAACCTCCTCCCCTCAATACAAGGCATTACTATAGGGATGTGTATGATTCAAGTATCTGTGTTTAGTTTTGAGATATACGTGCATCTGTCCATTCAAGTGATAATCTACTGATGTACGCTTTTCTTGTATCAGGAGTGGGTCTCCTAATTCAGCATGCTTATATTATTATTAGAGGTACGCGTAAGTTGATACTTTATTTCATTGTCTTAAGACTTGTACTTGTTTTGTGTAAATCTTAAATACCCTTCATAACTTTTTTTTAGGATGAACTCTTTGATGGTTAGATGTGAGCGTTAAAAGGTATATGATAGGAAAAAGTTATCTGATACTGATGTTAAGGCGCTACTAAAATCCCAGGTTGCCAAATTGTGTGAAGAGAATGTTGCACAAAGACTACACAAGTCCATTTCAGACACCCAAAAGAATCTTTCTTCCATGAAAGAGGAGATTTGACTTGCGTTGAAGGTTGCCACTAATGTTCCTAGGTGTCTGCTTTTGGATTCACATAGTGGTTTCTATGTCTTAAATGATTCAAACATTGATGGGAAAATATGTGTATCTTTTAGGTCAACGAAGAACATATATCATGATGATGGAATGTCTTAGCAGCTTGATAACAAATCTGGATGAGAAGTTTGTGAAAGTCCCTAATCAATGCAAGAAACCCTAATCTTAACTTAATCGACACAAGGTATTACTTTTCAAACGTAATCTTATTATTATATAATAAAGAATTACAAGTGTTATGGATAACACCGTTTGATGACAATGTGTTGTGCACACTTTGAACAACTATAAACCCTAACTTATGAATACAATCGTAGCTGTTTGATTCACTAAGTTATATGCAATAATGTTATGAATATCTCAAAGTGTTGAACATTAATGCATGGATACACATCCTATTTATAGTGTTACGAGATTGACCTAAATAGTACTTGATGGTGACTACACAATCTTTTACAAGTTCCCACATCAGTCACATGATGTCCTTCTATTCTTGGTAGTCTTCCATTATGCTTTAAGGAAACAGTTGTCAAAACAGTTTCCTTTTTCTTCATAGTCTCGAACACACAAATGGCATGTCCAAAGTGTGCTGAGTGTTAACAGGGTATTGCCACCCCTGTTAACCCTCAACCCTTCAGAGTCCCTGATACATCTTGGCTGTTATCCATCACAGCCAATGAGTATGTCTTCAAGTAATCTTTGACTTCCTTGACAATGTCTCTGACATGGACTCCTCTGAGGTTGCTCACAGAGACTTGGATCTCTGTGAGTCTTGCGAAACTTGCATGTCTCCTAGGCACAGGCAAGGGACTATCTAACATCCTAATTATGTTTAAATCAATGATCAGGGAATCTAACAAGTTTAGATTCCCAACAATCTCCCCCTATTTAAACATAAATAATGCTAGATCTAACTAAGTTAAGGTAAGTGAGTTAACAACTTCTTCTTACTCATAACAGATCTAAACAAACATACCTCATGATTTTATTAATACTTAAAGAAAATTACAAGTGCATTACATAAGTAAAATAAAAGGTGAAGGTAAAATTGGGCTGTGAACATCTTCAATAGTCATCATTTTTAATCCTTTTTTCAGCTTCAGCCAAGTCCAGTCTGTTATCTAATTCTTCCTGCAAAGTCTTTGCAAACTTCTTGGAATACTCTGAGTTGATCTTGAGTGACTTCTTGTGACAAAGTAGCTGAATTGTTGAAGCCAAGCACAACTCATCTTCTCTTTGAATGCATACTGGCAAGCTCTGTTCGTAAATGCCATTCCTCTTTCAGGCTCTGTATAAGTCTGACCATCAACAGGACCAACTATACCATTGGGTAGGATCAAATCCCTGTGCATGCCATCCAATTGAACGTCATTTGTAACAAAAGTTTCTTTAATGAGTTGAGACATTCTTCTTCTTTTGTTGCCTGTCTTTGGGGGTTCTTGTTCAAAGAGCTGTGGAGGGGGATCAATCTCGAGTTTGGCAGCGGTTTCTTTGATCCAGGTAAACTTGGCCTTAATAGTCTTAAGTAGAAGAAAATTGGCCTGTCCAGTTCTTTTGGCAGCTAAGGCTTCAAGTTCGAACCATTCTGATAACCCAAGTGTCTTTAGCCTGAAGTTGTCAAACACATTCATATTTCCCTGTTGGTTATCCCTCCATAAGATCATCTGTGGGGTGTTTGTGGATTTATGAATGGTGTATTTGAACTTGGTTATCCTGCCAGGGGCATATCTGTTGTTCACGCAGGCGTCATAGTCAGCTTTGACTTTCCTTAGTGCCTCAGCGCGTTTTGCTTCCATTTCCCTCAACCTTTGTTTTTTCTTTTCTCTTTCAGGTGGTGTCATCTTCCTCAGAGTAGCTTCATTCAATTCTTTGGCTGTCTTGAGTTCATTTAATCTCTTGAATTCCTCAGCATGTTTCTCTATTTCTTCAGGGGTTAAGGGAATCTCATTGGAAGGTGTAAAGGTTAAGAATTGGGAAAGGTCTGTGGTGGATCCTCCTGTCTCTAGCATCGCAGCTATCTTCTTGAGTTTGGTGTCTGTGTCAACCAAAACTATCTCCTTTCCTTTCTTCGAGACAGAGGACTCCACTGTGACAATCCGTCAATTTATGGTTGATATTTTATTCTCAATATTTATTTAAAAACATTATTTTAATGTTATAATATGAACTCACTTATTTTTGGGAAGAAATTTGGATTTACGTCTTGAAGTAGTATCGAATACGTCTAAACCGGAGGATTCTACATTACGTGCTTACGTTTACATACACCGTTTTGGTGACATTCCGACATTTCAGGAAATAAATTTATCCGTGAATATTATTTTGGAATTTTAAATTTGTGTTGGTCCATAAACTCACAAATTTACGAGAAGAGATTAGGACTTACGATTTTAATTTAACGTCCTTTACGACTAAACCGGAAACCCTAGGTTTACGTATTTACGTTTTTGAACTCCGTTTTTGATGAGACAATTTTTATTAGATTCGTTTTGTGCCGTTGATTCATAATTTATAAAAACGTTTTTCGTAAAACGACCTGAGGGCACGCAAATCAAGGAAACTAGAATCGAGAATACCCGTAAATTAGTGGGATGAGACAAGTATACACTTGTCCCACCCCACTATATGGGAAGGCTACAAAGACATCACATCATAAGATGTGGCAAACTTGTAGCTAACAAGTTAACACTTGTTAGCTAAAGCTTAACAAGTAAGCTACACATACCACCAAACCACAAAACCACTTCACTAAACCATTTCTCCATTTCCATCCATGCAAACCACCACAACTTTCTCTCTTTCCTCCCCAAATTTCGTGCCACATTCATCAATAAACACCCTCATTTGATCAATTTTAACCATGAAATCATGTGTTATTCACACATATGATGAAGCCCTTTTAAAGCTCTATAGATTGGTGGTGATTTTAACATCTAGAAAGAAGTTTTCAAAGGAGTCAAAGGCTGATTTTCCACAAGATGATTCATTAAGATAGGTGATCTTGAAGTTGATAATGGTATATCACAAGTTTTGCCATCAAAATCCAAGCCTTGTTCATCAACCTCACATTTTCATCACTATGGTGGTATAAGGATCATTCTTCCCATCCTTCTTTTTATTTTGATTATGTAATCATGTATTTTCTTTCCCATTGTATATGTATATGATGAATATATGATGATAAAAGTATTGTGTGGGGATTTGGTGTTGATAAACATGGGTAAAAAGATGAAAAACTATATGTAAAAATGGTTAATCTTGCTTAATTTGTACACTGTATAAAAACAGTAAATAACCATATGATGAACTGATAAAATGGTATTGATGAATTGATATACAGTGAGTATTGAGACTTGTACACATGTGAGAGTTGGCCATGCAATAGAATCATAAAAATGAGTGAGATATGATCAAAACAAGTTTATAGTGCAAATCTGAGTACACTGTTTTGGACGAATTTTATAAAATACTTAAAGGTTGATTCATCAGTAGCTATAAAAGAATAAAATGAAGCACATATCATTTAGTTTCTGTGATAAAAATTTGGGGTTCTATCTCCATGTATAACTCTAGATATGATCATTTTAGTAAACTAGATTTTTAGGACTGATTTTATGAAATTAATGTTTAATATTATTATATAAGCACTCAAACTAATATAGTATAAAATGTGAACTAAAACCCACTAACTTATATATTTCATTTATATAAAAATGCATAAGGATCAATAAATGGACATTATATAAAAATGGTAGTTTGGTATGTTTTATAAGTTATAAAAACTATATACTAAGTTTTACGTCTTTTCGGCTAAAACCGAAAGATTAACGTTTTTGTTAAATAAAACTTAGAAGGTTGGACCCGTCTAATGTAAACTTTTATAAACTCACATACTGATATATAAACATATATAACAAGTAAAAATTGATAAAACCCGAGCTTTACAACATATAGACATTAACGGGCCAAAGTAGCCTTCATGGACAATAAACCCGACTAATTTGGTAAAACACTTATAAACTTATTTATTGGGCTTAACCCATTTGGGCCCAACATAAAAAGTATAATACTGATAATAAAAGTATAATTGGGCTAATTAATAGTATTGGGCTCTTAATAGGCCCATTGGGCTTTAAATTGTAAACAAGTTGAACTAGTGTAACTAGTTTTGAAAATTACCAACACATAAACACTATAATGAATGAGTAAAGATATATAAACCCACTTGATCATCATCATATATATAAAATCATCATATGTATACATAATTATTATTTTGATAAAGTCATTGGATAAGAGTCTAATACGAGTATTATTTGTCTAGGTTTCCGTGATTGAAGCACGTACCGTACATCCGAATTGCCGATAACCCGCTTTCCCACATCAATGTGAGTTCATAGCCTCGCACTCTTTTAAATGTTTTTATGAAAGGTTTTATAAACGCGCGAGGGAGATAACATGTTAGTTTTTATGAAATAGGACACTAGTTGTCCCGATTGTCTGTTTATTGATTTGGACCCGAATGATTGTATGACCTGATGAATGATTAAATGACCCGATAGATGAAATGAAATGGATTATTAAAGTTAGGTTATGTCACTAAAAGTCCCATTAGCATGAATTGTGAACTACCGGGATTTGGTAGACACTTATGCATATAATAGTACTATTTGGGGACGATCACCCCAGTTCGCGCCTTGACGGTTGATCCCCGTCGTGCCACATTGATTGGTAAGCGAATTTATGTATGAGAAGATTTACACAAGCGTGATTATTGTGACGACACGCTAATTTAGATGGGCAAATGAGTTTCGGGCTAGCTACCCGTTGTTTGGTTTAGTAAGGTAACAATGTCATGCGGCTTATAATAATCCAATTAACGAAATACTGCTTTATGCATTGAATTATGATATATTGCCTGACTAGCAATACAGGGTCTTATCATTGATATTATGTTCGTGTTTTTGTTTTATATAACCGTATTCGTATAACGGTTTTTATTTAATCTATACAACGTTATAAAACGTATTGTATGATGTTTTTAACGAAAATGGTTCGTATAATGATTTTGAAGGCGAAAACCTATATTATGATTTTGATAAGGATTTGTCTAAAATGACTTTGGCGATTTTATGGCCTATTACAATGATTTGTATAAAATGATTTTCGGTAATAATTTTATACCGATGTTATATTGATGGATTTCATTAAACTCTATGAATTCACTCGGCGTTTTCGCTGACCTTCTCTTTTAACATGTTTTATCTCAGGTACTTGAAGGTAATTCTCGGGAAGACAACAAGAATTCATGGCCCGCACTTAAATAAAAATTTTCCATTCAAATGCTTTGTAAAACCTGTATGAAATATAATGACTTGGGACCTATGTAAAAATTTGATATTTATGAATGGAAAATGCTTTAATATTGAACGACGCGATTTTTATGCGTTGTCTATGATGTGAGTAATGTGCTATCCCGTAACACCAACGAGTCTTCCGCTGTATTGAATTGTATAAATTTGGGGGTGTTACAGTTTGGTACCAGAGCTCTTGTTATAGAGAACGAAAGATTTTTAAAACCAAGGTTTTGAATAAAGCATTTCAAAATCTTTTAACTATAAACATTTTTCTTAAAATGTCTAAAAATCTTTTGACTATAACGGTGCCGAAGAATTCCCGAGTTACCGACAAGGCCAGACTGAGAAGTGTTATTTTAATATATATATATAACTTGGATTATATATATGATGTAATTTGATTACATTATTGTTTGATGATTATTTTGATATTTATACGACGTAGATTGTCACAAGGAATCCTAAATCCCCTAGTAAATTAATCGAAGCTATTCTCGTAGAAATTCTAGCTATCCTAGATCTAAACCAAGTTGTGGATATTTATGATCCCAACAAATGGTTGATATTCGTAGAAATGTTGATATTAGTTGATTGGTGATATTAAAGAAGAATTGGCGAGATTAAATATGATATCGATGTCATGACGATCTTTCCTTATAGAGTGGAGTTTAACAAAATGTTACCACCTGGAAAGGTGTCATCTGATTCGTTGTCACCCAATTCTTAAATTTGAAAATCGAAAGGGTGAATGTTGCACTTGAGGCTGTCATTGGAACCATTACCCAAAAGCCTCATGCCACTAGTACCTTTCCGAGAAGTCTAATTGAATGATCGAGTCATTTTATACTAGTGACTCATTTGATAATTATTAAGAGCTATAGGATTGGAAATTAAGTGTTGATCATATCGAGCTTTTATTGCCCTTTTAAGGTTTATGAATAAGGTTTAAAGTATTGGAAAATGAGGTAGGATATCGAATTGAGTATAAAATTGGTTAAAACTTGAATAAAGTAAAATTTAACCCGTATGGAATATGATATTGATAAGAGGAAGTCGTTAAGTCATGTGATTGAATTATAAGGTTTTAATTGATTGTTGATTCATGTTAAGTGTTGTTCCTAGGCCATTATCCAATGATGAGGATGCCCAGTGTCCAATAAATAAATTGAAGAAATCTTCTTCTGAATTGGGACCGATGGATCTTTCGGGACATGTGGAACACCTAATGACTCTTGTAGATTAGTATTCATTGTGGTATCTTTTAAAAATAGTCCCTAACTTAACTGAGATATCAGTTGGTAGGACGAGTTCTTGGAATTGTATGACATAGTGACACGTAATGTGTTGCGGTACAATTTGACTTGTTTGTGATTAATGAAAAGACTACCTTTGATTACTAAATTCTACATGTATCGATGTTATCTATCTTTTATTGCTTCTTCCTAATGCTTGCATTAGTGATGCAACCATTGAACAAGTACTCATCTCGATTTGAGTTACGTTGTGGATTATTCTTTTTGAGTGCCACTGAGATCATTTGGCTAAAGCTCATTTCCTATTATATCGTAGTTAGTTCTTGGTGAACAATTTCCATCACTCTTTTGCAGATCACTCATTGTTTTTATAAGATAAAACAGTATCCCTTGAGAAAAATTGAATTTTCATCACTATAAGGATTATTCAAAGTGAGATTTATAAGTGATCGTTATCAAAATGAAGTTGTTTATAAAACATCTTGGAAAACGTAATTGTTTTCATAACAAAGAAAATCTTTGTAAATTTATTCTTGATTCCTATTTAAGAATTAAGCATGAAAATGTTTTTATTATAAACATGATGATAAAATTTTGACGAACTGAGTATTGCATCGTTAATCTTAAAATTGTATATAGTTGCGCGCCTACATACAATTTAGAATGGACCATGCAAGGCTGATTAGTAGTCACCATAAAACTAATGAATAAACACTACATTTTCTTTGAAGATTGTGAAAAATTAAATTTTATGAGATCTGCAAGAAGTGAAAAATAGGGACATAGTGTTAGGGACACCTACATATGTGCCTGTAGCATCTATTCTTCTGAGTCGAATTTACTCATCTGTGGAATTTGTCTTATTTGACAATTGATATTCCCTTCTTGTCCAAATCTCCCGTGGCGAGATTCTTAGGAAAGTATTTGATTACCGAGTGTTGATACCCGACTGGAGGTATCGACGTTCCTATCATTTATTTTGAATTGATTTCATTTGAATGACCTGGGTAACGATCCGAGGATCTTTCGAATGCGTACTCAACTTATGAAAACATGGGATATACTCATATTCGTTAATGTTTTCGTCTGTATCTGATTTGAAATTCTCTCGCGTAGATTATGCGTTGATCTTTCTCTTTTAATGGTAGTTGTGTCTCCATATATCCTTGAATTTGTGAATGATTATGAGTTATTATTAGTCTTTTGAGAAGTTCATATCTTATCGACGACAATAAAACTGAAAAGTTGGTAGTGCCATTAGAATGAATCGATTGATTATGACATGACGACATTGTCTTAATTGATGGGAACTCGATTAGAATTCCCCTAAATGACAAGATGTTGATTATCAAAAGTGATCTAAATAATTCTTGAAGGATGACCATATCCTGCATTTTGACTTTAAATTATACTGTGAATGGTTGTGAATTAGTCATAGATATTATAATCTAGAAAGAACCTTATATGAATTTATTAAAAATATGTTTATGTTATCTGAAGCTTTAGGGAGTATTTGTTGGTGAATTACCTAGACTTTCGTCATTAAGGCAAGTTGAATTTGGTATTGATTATATTCCCGGTGCTGCACCTGTGGCATGTGCATTGTACTTCAGCACCATCTGAATCGAAAGTGTTACCGTACAACTGAGAGAGTTGTCGGAGAAAGCTTTTATTCTACCAAGCTCGTCATTATGAAGAGCTATGGTGTTATCATTCCTTATATTTATTGATTACCGTGAACTAGGTAAAATTGACGATTAAAAATCTATATCCACTACCCAAGATGATAGATTTGTTCGATCATTTACAAGGTTCTAGCGTATGTTTTGAAAATTTGATCCACGACATGGTTATCATCAACTTCGCATCCGCGAAAAAGATTATCTATTCCAATCACTACATCCAGAACTTGTAATGAACATTATGAGTTTCATGTTATGTTGTTTGGATTGACTAATGCACATGTAGTATCCATAAATTTGGTGAATCATGTGTGTAGGCTGTAATTTGATAACTTCATGCTTGTGATCATTAAGGACCATTTGTTTGTTTATAAAAATAAGAAGAAGTTGATAATTATTTATAGATTGCCCTGAATTGGCCGAACAATGAAAACCTATACCTTGAATATTTAACATGAGATTTAAGACTTAATCCTTTATATTATTTAACCGTGTGATTAATAGAAATTGGAATATATTGACTCTTTAAAAATTGGAACCATTAAGGCTTTGGGTTTTACCAAAAAGAAAGTGCAAATATATTTTGACAAATGTTTTATCGAAAAGAACTTTTGAGGGATTATTCCCTTATACCCAGAACATTTAACTAAACTCCTGTTTAGGGATAAATGTTTGTGCATACCTCAAGACAACCTAAGAGGGATTGAGGAAAACCATCTAACCACGACTTGAAATTTAAAACGACAATTTTTGCTTATCAACTAATAAAATTGTGACCAAAGTATAAACAATGATTTTTCGAACATTTACGAATCTCACTAATTATTTTCAGTAAATCAACAAAAATCGTGTTAATTAAATTCTAATTTATTCTTTTGAACATTTTCTTATAATTGGACGAACCGAGAAATTTAAAACTTTTTACGTTTACGTTTCATAAAATTAAATATCTATTATTTTACTAGTAATACTTATCGACGCTTTAAACGTCGGATTGAGCAAAACTGATAAAAATAATAGTTGAGATAGAACTAAGACTTAGAAAATATGAAGGAATAATTTCTGAGTAAATTGTGGACATGATATTTATTTCATCAAGGAAGGTGAATATAATTACTGACGCATTATGTAAAAAGGATAAAGAACCAATTAGGATGTGTTCCTTAGTAATTATGATACAAAATAAATTGCCGAACAATTTAAAATATAGCCGATGCTTATAAAAAGGATAATATAGCTAATAAAAGTGGTTCGCGGCTAATGTGAACAATCAAAATTGAGAAGCCGATGGCGTTGAATGCATAACAGGCCACTTGAGGTTGCCTAAAAATGGAGATTTTAAGATATAGTTATGTTGGAATCTTGTAAGTATAAGTACTCTATTCCTGTCATTTTTGATTTAATGTATCATTATCAAAATAAGTTGTACTGATGGCAAATTATGAAAGAAGACACCGCCTCATACATTAGTAAACGTCTAGCTATTGCAAAGGTCATCATCTGAATTTGATTCGATTTGGGTCATCGTCGACAGACTGACCAAATCTGCTAATATCATTCCTATTAATGATAGATTCTTGATGAAGAAATTGACACTTTTGTATTTAAAGGAGTTATGTAAACGTGGTGTGCCTGTATCGATCATCTCTATCAAGATCCTCGCTTCGCATCGAATTTTCAGAGATTTTCTCAGAAGTCATTGGGAACGAACCTTGATGAGAGTGTTGTTTACCATCCTAATCGAAGGGACGAGGTACAGTAACGATACAAAATGCTAGCAACAATGTTTTATGCTTGAATGATTGACCTTTGGTAATAAACCGTATAATCGCTTTCCTTTGGAGAGATTATCATCGATTATTATCGTGTTAGGATCGAGATCGAATCGAGTTAGGATCTAAATATAAGAGCATTTGTAAGCAGGAGTTGGGATGAAGACACCCGACATACACCCATTGTGAGTTGGACATGTCTTTTAGGTTTAAGGTTTCCTATGATGGCGAACCTAACCTTACAAAATACTCGACCCGCGAAACCTGAAATGTTTGTTGAAATTAGGATCTGATTATTGACTGCCGATAGTGGGCAGGAGGTTATGTGAATACGAAATGTTGATCTTGAAGTGCCAGATGGGTAGCGAAGTTATGCTAAAAATTTTAACTATGGAAAAATGAATTGATGATCTGGAAGATCATGGGATATAAGTCCCCGTTGTATGGGACCATTGAGATGATGTAAAAGATTGGTTTGAAAGGCATATAAGCTGGATCTACCCTAGGACTTCAAGAGTTGCGTGAATTATGTTTCGTATATCGAACTTGATAAAATGTCTATCAATTAAGATTCTGATCACTTCTTGATAAAGTTTAGATCGGCGAAAAGTTGCATTCATCAGAAACCCGTGAACATCATGGATAGAGAAAGTAAGTCAACATTAAGCCTGATCTTATTCCTGTAGTTATGTTTGATGAAACTCGCGTATTGTAATGGATTACACTTGTGAGAAAAGACCGAATGTGGAGGAAATACCCACATGGCTTTAACTCTATAAGAAGCGAGTAGTAAGATAAGATGATCTTTGAGGACAAAGATCCTGTTTAGGGGTAAATGCTGTGACAATCCGTCAATTTATGGTTGATATTTTATTCTCAATATTTATTTTAAAACATTATTTTAATGTTATAATATGAGCTCACTTATTTTTGGGAAGAAATTTGGATTTACGTCTTGAAGTAGTATCGACTACGTCTAAACCGGAGGATTCTACATTACGTGCTTACGTTTACATACACCGTTTTGGTGACATTCCGACATTTCAGGAAATAAATTTATCCGTGAATATTATTTTAGAATTTTAAATTTGTGTTGGTTCATAAACTCACAAATTTACGAGAAGAGATTAGGACTTACGATTTTAATTTAACGTCCTTTACGACTAAACCGGAAACCCTAGGTTTACGTATTTACGTTTTTGAACTCCGTTTTTGATGAGACAATTTTTATTAGATTCGTTTTGTGCCGTTGATTCATAATTTATAAAAACGTTTTTCGTAAAACGACCTGAGGGCACGCAAATCGAGGAAACTAGAATCGAGGAATAGCCGTAAATTAGTGGGATGAGACAAGTATACACTTGTCCCACCCCACTATATGGGAAGGCTACAAAGACACCACATCATAAGGTGTGGCAAACTTGTAGCTAACAAGCCAACACTTGTTAGCTAAAGCTTAACAAGTAAGCTACACATACCACCAAACCACAAAACCACTTCACTAAACCATTTCTCCATTTCCATCCATGCAAACCACCACAACTTTCTCTCTTTCCTCCCCAAAATTCATGTCATATTCATCAATAAACACCCTCATTTGATCAAATTTAACCATGAAATCATGTGTTATTCACACATATGATGAAGCCCTTTTAAAGCTCTATAGATTGGTGGTGATTTTAATATCTAGAAAGAAGTTTTCAAAGGAGTCAAGGGCTGATTTTCCACAAGATGAGTCATGAAGATAGGTGATCTTGAAGTTGATAATGGTATATCACAAGTTTTGCCATCAAAATCCAAACCTTGTTCATCAACCTCACATTTTCATCACTACGGTGGTATAAGGATCATTCTTCCCATCCTTCTTTTTATTTTGATTATGTAATCATGTATTTTCTTTCCTATTTTATATGTATATGATGAATATATGATGATAAAAGTATTGTGTGGGGATTTGGTGTTGATAAACATGGGTAAAAAGATGAAAAACTATATGTAAAAATGGTTAATCTTGCTTAATTTGTAGACTGTATAAAAACATTAAATAGCCATATGATGAACTGATAAAATGGTATAGATGAGTTGATATACAGTGAGTATTGAGACTTGTACACATGTGAGAGTTGGCCATGCAATAGAATCATAAAAATGAGTGAGATATGATCAAAACAAGTTTAGAGTGCAAATCTGAGTACACTGTTTTGGACGAATTTTATAAAATACTTAAAGGTTGATTCATCAGTAGCTATAAAGGAATAAAATGAAGCACATACCATTTAGTTTCTGTGATAAAAATTTGGGGTTCTATCTCCATGTATAACTCTAGATATGATCATTTTAGTAAACTAGATTTTTAAGACTGATTTTATGAAATTAATGTTTAATATTATTATATAAGCACTCAAACTAATATAGTATAAAATGTGATTTAAAACCCACTAACTTATATATTTCATTTATATAAAAATGCATAAGGATCAATAAATGGACATTATATAAAAATGGTAGTTTGGTATGTTTTATAAGTTATAAAAACTATATACTAAGTTTTACGTCTTTTCGGCTAAAACCGAAAGATTAACGTTTTTGTTAAATAAAACTTAGACGGTTGGACCCGTCTAATGTAAACTTTTATAAACTCACATACTGATATATAAACATATATAACAAGTAAAAATCGATAAAACCCGAGCTTTACAACATATAGACATTAACGGGCCAAAGTAGCCTTCATGGACAATAAACCCGACTAATTTGGTAAAACACTTATAAACTTATTTATTGGGCTTAACCCATTTGGGCCTAACATAAAAAGTATAATACTGATAATAAAAGTATAATTGGACTAATGAATAGTATTGGGCTTGTAATAGGCCCATTGGGCTTTAAATTGTAAACAAGTTGAACTAGTGTAACTAGTCTTGAAAATTACCAACACATAAACACTATAATGAATGAGTAAAGATGTATAAACCCACTTGATCATCATTATATATATAAAATCATCATATGTATACATAATTATTATTTTGATAAAGTCATTGGATAAGAGTCTAAGACGAGTATTATTTGTCTAGGTTTCCGTGATTGAAGCACGTACCGTACATCCGAATTGCCGATAACCCGCTTTCCCACATCAATGTGAGTTCATAGCCTCACACTCTTTTAAATGTTTTTATGAAATGTTTTATAAACCCGCGAGGGAGATAACATGTTAGTTTTTATGAAATAGGACACTAGTTGTCCCGATTGTCTGTTTATTGATTTGGACCCAAATGATTGTATGACCCGATGAATGATTAAATGACCCGATAGATGAAATGAAATGGATTATTAAAGTTAGGTTATGTCACTAAAAGTCCCATTAGCATGAATTGTGAACTACCGGGATTTGGTAGACACTTATGCATATAATAGTACTTGATGAGACTGCTTTTATACATAGTCTCATCTTCCAAAAAGGGCTTAAAATGCATTAAATATCATCAAAATACCCAAATATATGCTTGTGTTTGTTGCTTGTGTATTTTAGGTACGGATATTGAGATAATGACAAAAGATCACAAGAATCATGCAAAAACGAACACGGGAAACAAAGCCGCACAACGAACCAAGCCCTAGTGAAGACTTTCCCAAGATCAACCCTTGAAGATTTGAAGAATTATGAAGAAGGGTCCTCCAATTATGAAGAATTGACACTTTATACCCTTGTATCCTCATAATTACAAGTTTGGTCCCTAAAGTTTGTCAAAATTACAAAAAGGACCCTTAACTTTGAAGAATTGGCAAGTTTAGCCCCTCAACAAAGCTAAATTGTCAACCAATATCATCCACAAAGTCAAATATATCATGAAGTCCTTCAAAGTACAAGAAATGACAAGTTTGGTCCTTTGGAAAATTCAAAATTACAAAAAGGACCCTCAACTTTCAACATTTGGCAAGAATGGTCCCTCAATCATCAAGACTTGGCAATTTCAGTCCTCCAAAATGACAATCATACAAGTCTAGACCATTATCATTGAAGAAAATACCAAACCAGCCCTTGAAGAATTCAAATATGGCAAGAAATACCCCTGAATTCATTTTATAAAAGTTTTGGGCCAAAAATGCAAAAGTGCAAAAGTTGTTAAGGCATAAATGGGCGTTGATAGGGTTTTATACTGAAAAGACAAGGAGTAAAGAATCAAGGGGTTAAAGCTGGCCAACATGAAAGATACCTAGACCAGTGACAAGCTGCCACGTGCCCCACTAAATCAAACCCACCAATCACCACATCTCCTGGCGCCACATCACCAATCCACTCACCCCATTTAACTAATTAACTATTTAGTTAGTTAATAATGGCGCCTAACACGTTTTTAAATCCTTAAACAGATCAAATGGCTTGTTCTTCATGTTCTTAACAAAAATTGGGCTTTTGTTATTTACTCAAAATTAGACCTTAATTGTTTCCAGAATTATGATTAAGGATATTGTTAACTAATCCCAACCTTAATATATGCCACCTCATCAACCAAGGGTGCACATGAAAGGTGCCCTGCTACACACTTTTGGGGATACTGCCAAAACCAGCCAGAGAATCAACCATCCAGAAACAAGCTTACACTTTAAGCTTTGTTTGAGCCCTTAGATCAAATTCCATCAGCTATCTCCTTCACATACGTCCAAGAATCAGTCACATGAAGCATATGAGTTCAAATTCAAGAGGGCATTTTTGGAACTTCAACCATTAGGGTTTGTAGTTTTTAGCTGTTCCTTAGTCACTTGTAAGGCTATATAAAGCCACTTAGGCCTTCACATTTCAGTTTGCTCTTGATTTTTCCTTGGTTCAAGTTTCTGTAAATCCTATTTCTAAATTAATGAAATTGAGTTTGAAATCTTGAAGAAAAGTCATTGGCCATTCTTATTTACTGCTTTCATTTGTTATATGCTTGTTAGTTTTTGAAGTTCAAAACCTATTTTCAAAAGAGGAGTGTGCAAAAGTTTGCATATTTCCTCATTTTCTTGATATTTTGCTAAGTCTTGTTCCAATCTTGGAATTCTTGGGCTATAGGGCTGATCATAGCATCCTAACTGAGTTGGTTAAGGTGTGGTGAGGCTTATAACTTGGGGATAATCAAGTGTGGGGTAACAAGTTTGCATTAATCAAGTTTTTCAAAGTTTCTGATTTTTATGATATTGTGCTTAACCCTTGTTCAATCTTAGCAGGCTTTTGTGGAAGCTTGTGCTTGTTCTTGCTAGCACATAAGCTCAAAATTCGTGGGTGTGGATGTACATCCATGAGGTTTGCATACTTAATCTCAAAATCTGCATAAATTGTGATTTTTGGTGATATTTGTATGAAACTTGTGTTCTTGTGAATTTTGTGGCTTGATCTTGCTTGAATCTGTTTAATATACTTGTTTTAGTGTTAATTGATGCTTGGTTGGCCTGAAATCACATTATGCTTTTGAAAATTTTGATTTGAAAAAGTTAAAGGGGTGTTTGGGTCTACTGGTTTATGCTTGTAACTTGTAATTGTGTTAAGGGAAGTTGTTGTTTATGATTTGTATCTGCTATACCTTTGTTTGAGGGTGTTTTGCTGCAAGTTTTTGGGTTTGAACACTTGAATTAAACAATCTGCTATATAGACCTTGTTTCTGCTTGTTTTGACCTAGGATTTTGGGAACACTTAGTGTGTATGCATGCTTAGGGATAAAAGTGGTTTAAACAAAGTTAATATAACCTGTTTGAAAGATTTGAGGTGTTGAAATTGGCTTGTGTGTCAAATACATCAGCAAAAGTAGAAAACTGCATGTGTTAGTGTTCATCAGTAACTTTCATTGCTTGAATCTTGCTTAATTCTTTGAACCAGTGCATGAAACCTGTTTAGACTTGCTTCTTGGAGTTTATTATAGCTTGTGTGTGCATTTGGTTGAATTTGGCTGGCTGATTTGTGCTAAAACTGCTCTTAAGTACTAAACTTCTTATTGTTCATGTCTGTGCAATGTCTGATGATTGATTGATTAAACTGTATCAATTGGGTGTTAGTGATTGTGTTATTTTGATTGTGATTGACTCCTTTTGATCCAAAGATCATTTGGGTGCCTTTGTGAAATCTGAATCCAAGAAAAAGTCACTAAAGACAAAAAGTCAAAATAGTCAAGCAGTGGAAAAAGTTTCCACTGCTCACATCCAAAACTAGCCCCTGCTAGTGCAATTTTGTCATCAGCTTAACAATAAGCTATTCTAGCTTATTCTGACTTGCAACAACTTATTTTTTGTGATAGATCTTCATTATTTGACCCATTTAAGTAAACTGGAGCTTATGAGACTTTGACTTTGACTTTTTACTAGAAAACCAACTTGTTTGACTTTTAACATAAGTGCTTAATTGACTTTCCAGCTTATTGAGTGTGCTTATTTGAAAGGTTTTTGACTATTAAGCTTAGTTTTGTCATAAGAAACACTTTGCAACTTGAATCAGATTCTGAGGTGGTCTAGATCATAAAAACGACTATTTTGTCGTTTTGTGAATAAGTTTGTGACTTGTTTCTGGCTTATTAAGTGGGCTTATTTGAAAATTCTTTTTGCAGAAGTCTTTGTTAGGTCAAAATAAGGTTGTGTGTTAAATTTTAGCTTATGGCATCAGCTTATGGCTTAATGGGCCAAAAAGCCCATTAAGAATAAGCTGCTTATTATAAGTTGGCTTATTTCACATTTTCAGCTTTTGGGCCTTTGGAAAAAGTTGTTTAAAATCAAATTTTGAGTCAACCTGTGCTTTTTGAGCTTAATTTGAACACTTTTTCTTATTGGGCCTTAATTAAGCCCAATAAGGGACTGTTTTGGGTTTGGCCCATTTTCTAGGCCCAATAGGGGTATTTAGGTAATTTCACTTTTATTTCTGAGTTATTTAGGTTAAATTAAGCTAGTTTGCAAGTTTTTAGAATTTTTTATAATTTTTGGATTTTTAGTATTATTTTAATATTATTTTATTAGAAAAAATTAAAAGTCTGATTTTCTAGGTTTTTATATTTTTCCTAGGGTCTAAACACTTAATTAGGATTTTTGCAACTTTCCAATTATTTTTTAGGTCTTTTAATTATTTTCTATAATTAATTTAAGATTTAATTGATTTTAGGAGTTTTTAATTGTTTAAAAATAGTTTTAATTGGTTTTAAAATTTTGAAAAATAGTTTTTAGCTTTATTAGAGTATTTTTGAGGTTTACAAACTTGAAAATCTTGTTTAGGGCTTTTTAATAATTAATTTTGATTTTTAGGGCTTTAATTAGCATTAAAAAGTCATTATCTAATTAATTAAAAGGTTTTTGCAAGTTTTGATTTTTTGTAAACTCTTAGAATATTATTAGGGATTTTTGGTAATTTTTAGAAATTGTTAGGTTTAAATTTTAATTTTGGTGGTTTTTACGACTTTACGTGTACGCCTTTTTAGACTTAGTTTAATCCGTCTTCATAACCGTCATTCTCTTCTAATCCCTTTTCTATTTTTATTTCTCAAATATAATCACAAATTAATCCATATCATTACACACATAACACACTAGCCTCCTTGAGAACGAACATAATTGGTCATTAGTGCTTGGTTTTCCTAAACCAACACTTAATACTTGCCACTTTTGTCATCCTTTTCCTAAAGGGTAGCAAAAACTCAACATCAGTACTATTTGGGGACGATCACCCCAGTTCGCGCCTTGATGGTTGATCCCCGTCGTGCCACATTGATTGCTAAGCGAATTTATGTATGAGAAGATTTACACAAGCGTGATTATTGTGACGACACGCTAATTTAGATGGGCAAATGAGTTTCGGGCTAGCTACCCGTTGTTTGGTTTAGTAAGGTAACAATGTCATGCGGCTTATAATAATCCAATTAACGAAATACTGCTTTATGCATTGAATTATGATATATTGCCTGACTAGCAATACATGGTCTTATCATTGATATTATGTTCGTGTTTTTGTTTTATATAACCGTATTCGTATAACGGTTTTTATTTAATCTATACAACGTTATAAAACGTATTGTATGATGTTTTTAACGACAATGGTTCGTATAATGATTTTGAAGGCGAAAGCCTATATTATGATTTTGATAAGGATTTGTCTAAAATGACTTTGGCGATTTTATGGCCTATTACAATGATTTGTATAAAATGATTTTCGGTAATAATTTTATACCGATGTTATATTGATGGATTTCATTAAACTCTATGAATTCACTCGGCGTTTTCGCTGACCTTTTCTTTTAACATGTTTTATCTCAGGTACTTGAAGGTAATTCTCGGGAAGACAACAAGAATTCATGGCCCGCACTTAAATAATAATTTTCCATTCAAATGCTTTGTAAAACCTGTATGAAATACAATGACTTGGGACCTATGTAAAAATTTGATATTTATGAATAGAAAATGCTTTATTATTAAACGACGCGATTTTTATCCGTTGTCTATGATGTGAGTAATGTGTTATCCCGTAACACCAACGAGTCTTCCGCTGTATTGAATTGTATAAATTTGGGGGTGTTACATCCACACTTATGTTTTTCAAAACATCAGCTCTTCTGATAAATGTTGTCTGATCCTGAGTTTGAATTGCTTTGGGGAGGGAGCTAACAGTGAAATTTAACTTCTTGGCAGCTGGTTCATCATCATCCCCAGGCTCGCTGGTGTTAACCAAAACCAGAGACTTTGATGAGTCAGCTCCATCTTGATTCTGTTGCTCCCCCTGAGTATTATCCTCATCATCAGGTATTATAACAGGTGTGATGACTTGGAGAGGAACAGGTGTAATGGTGGGGTTAGCTGATGATGAGCCTTGTTTAGCAGATGCAAGGTTGAGTGTTGTATCTTTCTCCCCCTCACGTTCATCCTGGCTTCGTAGACGTTTAGATGAACGTGCTTGAAAATGCCTTGCAATCTGTTCAACAGAGGCAGCCATAGCACGTTGCCTTTTCCTTGAAGCCCTGGCAATCTTCAATAGGAGGTTGCCATTTGCATTAGCATTGGCCTGAACGCGACTGACAATAAAGTTTACATGACGGTATTGCCTGTTGCGAACAACATCAAATTGCCTGTGCATGGTTAGCTCATGTTCATGAAACATGGCAGGGACCTCTGTGTCAATGACATCCTTCACTCTAGTAGAATGGTGACTGAGTCCTTGGGCTACACCTTTCCTTGCATCATCTTTGATTGGCTCAGTAACCGCCTCAGCCACAGCCTTTTGTATGATCCCAGGGAATGTAACAGTGAAGTTGTGCATTTCAGACTTGATCACATCCAGCTTTCTTGATAAACGTTCAATGTCTGACTGATGATGAACAGGCTGAAGATTCTTGATGTTGAGGCTTTGCTGAGCATAATCATCCCCCCTTTGTAAGAGATCAAAGTTAGTCTGGGAACGATGATCAAACAAGAGAAACTCCGCTGTTGGATCATAGGCTGGGCGTTGGAAAACTGTTGTTGTTGATGTAGCAGAGTTTGGAGTAACAACAGCATCCTTGGGAGGAGAAGTCTTATCGCCAGCTGGTGTGGACACAACTATTTCTTTGGGAGGAGAGACAGACAGCTGGTCTTCCTCATCTTCTTCATCCTCCTCATCAAACATCCCTTCAGGGATTTCATCTTTAGGCATGGACTCTAGATCAGATACATCATCCTCTAATGATAGCATTTCTTCATCAGTATTAATCAGAGGCTCAGCAGTATGAGTTTGATCTTGAGTCATTGTATCAGCCTCCTTTTCTTGTTGTACCTGAGATTCGATGACTGGCTGTACAATTTCATCCTGCAAATTTTTAATTAGTAACAGGGAAAAGATAAGGGGAATGGTCGCCATTTCGCTTTCCCAGAGAGGCTGAGGGTGATTACTCAGCCACTCCAAAGGATAAGTCCTTGGGATTCTTTTAAGTGTGAAAAAAATATGGTTAATGATCGCAATTCGCTGCCCCTAGGAAAGCTGAGTGTGATTATTCAGCCCCCCCAAAAGGTTAAAACCTTTGGGACTCTTTTGATTGTGAGACATATGTTGTTTATGGATCGCCATTCGCTGCCCCTATGAAAGCTGAGGGTGATCATTCAGCCCCCCCAAAAGGTTAAGAAACCTTTGGGACTCTTTTAAGAGTGAAACATATGTGGTTAAAGGTCGTCTGTTAAGCTGCCCCTAGGAAAGCTGAGGGTGATGATTCAGCTCCCCCTGAAGGGTAAATCCTTTGGGACTCTTTTTAAGGAGGGAACCAAGAGGCTGTGTGAAGTACAGCTGATCAAGGTTGAGACATAAGTGTATTCAGGTTGTTGTTAGCCTGAACACTGTCTAGAGGGTGCAGGGTCATCGGGGTGCTTTATAAACACAAATGAATCATTCCCTGGTGCAAAGACAGGGTGTACAGAAGTCTTACAGGATTCTAAGTGCATTGACAGACTTCTATGGGTCGAGGATTACCCTAACTTCACCACTCTCTCCTACAGACAAATGAGAGTGGCTGCTTGTGAACCTCTAAAAATGTACACTGATTACCTGTGAGATATCAGCTGGATTAGGCTGGTTTCCTGTCGTCTCAGCTGACTTAGAGACACTAGACTCCTATTGTTTGTCAGCAGATGTATCTGATTCTACAAGAGTATCTGGAACATAGGAGGTGTCGGTCTTCTTTCCCTTGGCCTTAGAGACAGCTTTGGTGTGAGAAGAAGAGGGGATTTTCTTCTTCTTAGGCTGTTGGCCAGAAGAAGCCTTGGACTTGGTAGTGTGCTGCCCAGAGGTCAAAGACTTAGACTTGCCAGACACACTAGAAGTATTCACCTTCTAAAAAGAAGGGAGCAAGGGCTTCTCAGCTGTTGGTAGTTGGTTGGCCACATTCATCATATGAGCGGTGACATGGACATCTTCAGCTCCTATTTCTTTGTAGATTGCACCTATGATGCGGTAGGGCTTTAGAGCAAACAAAGCATTGTTGTGGTAGTTGTCTCCCAGCATACTTTCGAAGATCAGAGACAGGAAGCGCACATAGCAGATATTCTTTTCCCTGACTTGATTTCTTCCCTTCAGCTGTTCTACAATGTTAGAGAAGAGAATGCTTCCAACATCAACATCAGCTCCCCAGATTAATCCATATGCAATAGCCTGATGGTTGAAAGACATCTGATCTTGGGATCCCTGCATTTCTCCCAGGGATTTAACAATGTGGGTGAAGAGGACACGCCACATGGGAGTGAAATACTTAATCTTCAGGGGAGATTTGGAGAGGACCTCAGTTGGTGTAAGGGCAGGGTTTACATCATGGCAGGGTTTGAGTGTGGTTATCTTGTTGATGTTCTTGAAGTTGAGATGAGACAGTCTTTTGTGCCACAGCCAATTGACACTTTCAGAGGCTTTAGCAAGAAAACAATTTGAGCTGTCTTCAGAGCAAACAGCCATGTTGATGACATAAACATCTATTCTTCTAGGTGCAATAAGCACAACATCATTGTTTTTGTTGAATATGGTTCCCTGAGTCTTAGTAAACAAAACCTTATAGTCAGCATCACACAATTCGCTGATGCTAATAAGATTGTGTTTAAGACCATTCACATATGCAACCTTGGTAAATGTAATCCCATTGCAATTCACTGAGCCATATCCTTCTGTGTCACCTGAAGAGTTATCTCTAAACACCACTTTAGGACCAGGCTCCTTTGAGTATCTGTGCAGGTATTGTTGAATCCCTGTCATGTGTCTAGAATAGCCACTATCTAGATACCATACCGATTCCTTGAGATATTTCTGCACAGATACATAGAAACAGGTTAGTTCCTATGGTGAACCCACTTTCCAGTGGGTTCCCTGAATTGCTTATTAGCAACTCTTGTGTTCCTGAAGAACTTTTGGCGTTGGGAGGGACAGTTCACTGTTTCATGGTTATAACTTCCACATATATCACACCCAGGGAAGTCACCACACTCGTCTGAGTGATGGTCTGTGAACCCACATAATTTACAGGGAGGATAAGGTTTGAATTTTCCTGTTGTCTTTTGGAACTCTGTGGTCTATCCCTAGAGGGTGTTTGAGCTCTTTTAGCTGCTATGTGTCTGTCATGATCTAAAGTCGTATGGTGAGAGTTTTTACATACATTGCAATAAGGTTTGATTAACCTTTCCCCTTTGGGTTCACCTAGGACAGACTTAGGTTCATGTGAAGTAGAGCATTCAGCGGAAGGCTTAATGTGTTGTTTCAAGAGTTCTACTTCTTTCATAAGAGACAACAGGCGATCTTCAGTAGTAGGGTCAACCTTATTCATAGCTTTAGTAGCAACAGGCTTAAAAGCTACTTGTTTACCAGTTTTTTTAGCAGGCACATGAAAAACTTTAGCTGGAGGATTCTCAATATCTGTCCTAAGTTCACCCTTAGCAGATCTAGAAGAACTGCTGGGTTCAACTCCAGAGAGTTTGGGCAAGGGTGGTAGCTCAACCACATCTTCAGAGACAGGGTCATTAGTCAAAGTGGTATCTGACATATGAATAGTCTCTGTAGATTTAAAGACAATGTCTTTGGGTTTGGTGAGAATTCTCAGCTTATTTTTCTTAGCAGATATATCCCTTTTTAAATCAGCAGGCACTTCATCCTTAAGAAATTGATCTATACTGAACCTAGCACACAACCATTTTTCAATAACCTTGTTTAATTCAGAGACTTGATCATTTAAAGCAATGTTTTTCAAGGTTAATCTAGCTACTTAATTTTGCAGGGATATTTTCTCTAAATTAACCCGTCTGAGAGTTTCACATTCAGCTTTAGCATTTAGCATTTCTGATTTAACAGAGTGAAACTTATCAAGTAGGTTCTTTCTTTGTTCCTCAACAAAGTGTAAATCAACAATGGTGTAATCAAGGACATGCTTACGTTCATCACTATCAGACATGGATAAAAGCCTGTGTACCTTTTTCATTGTGATGTCAACCCATTTTCCTGATCTTGCATCACCTTTTCCAACAGCTGGTTCATCCTCAGCTATCGCCATGAAAGCCCTGACTCTGGTGGTGTCTTCTTCATCTGAAGTCAACGGCTCGTCATTCCAATCATAAGCTTCAGCAACCAACCCTTTCTCTGTCTTTTTGTCACCACCCTTCTTCTTGGACAGAGCTTCAAGTTTCAAGTTCATTTGTTCTAACTCAGCCTTAAGTGCCTTGTACTTGTTTTTGTAATCCTTTTTCTCAGTGTCTGATGAATTGGATTGGTGCGATGAGTTGTGATGTTGTTTGAACTTGTAAGGTTTGGATGAAGATGATGGATAAGAGGGTGAGGATGTCTTGGTGGAAGGACAGTATTTTTGAAAATGTCCAAGCTTTCTATAGGCAAAGCAAGTTTCTTTTGACCTGTCAGTTGGTTTACTAGCTGATCCTACTCTTCCTGATCTTTTGAAGTATCTTCTTTGGTTGGCTAGCAAGGCTCTTTCATGAAACTCTGCATTAAGGTCTGTCAAGAACTCTTGGCTGCTACGGGTATCTTCTTCAACATCAGAATCGCTGTCATGAGGATGTGTTACAGAGATCAAGGCTTTAGAAGAAGCTCATTGGACAACAAATCTTTCAGTTTCTGACTTATAAATGGTATCAATCAGCCCTTCTTCATAATTATACTTCCCATAAAGCTGAGCAAGGGTATCATTTTTGATTGAGTTGTTAGCTCTCTGAGTCTGATTCATACTCAGCCACTTTCTTGGAAGGCTGTTGACAAATGTAGCATTGATCTCAGCTTGACCAATAGTGACATCATTCATAGCTAGGTCATTGAGAAGAATCTTCAGCCTTGTATAGGTTTGCTGAACCTTTCACCATCAAGTGACTTGAAGGCATTGAACTGAAGTCTGAGTGCCTGAATCTTTGTCTCTCTTGTCTCAGAGGGTCCTTCATGGCCAAGGATGAGGTCTGTCCACATTTGTTTGGCTATGGGACACTGAATGACAGACTTCATGATATGTTTGGGAAGACAGGATATTATGATGCTTTTGAGACGTTTATCTTGGTTTGCTAATTTTCTATCAGCTGGAGTCCATTGTTTGAGAGGTTTGGGAAGAGGGTTTTCTTCAGTGGATGTAAGCGCCATGGGAATATAAGGACCATTTTCTAAAATTTCTAGAAGAAAAGGTTCAAGCCCATCGAGATACATAAGAAATTGACTCTTCCAACTGGCAAAATCTTCTTCATCAAAGACTGGTACACTTGTGACGTGTGATCCACCTCTTGAGTCACGAAGTTGGGGTAGATCATCGTCATTGGCAGGAGGTTTAAGTCTTGGTGAAGATGGGTTTGTGGAAGGTGATTGTGGTGGGTTAGAAGTTTCTGGCATGGTGGATCTTGATTATAAAACTGAGAACGATGTTTCTTGAAGGTTTTAATATCAAACACAGCTCTGATACCAATTGAAAGTCCCTAATCAATGCAAGAAACCCTAATCTTAACTTAATCAACACAAGGTATTACTTTTCAAACGTAATCTTATTATTGTATAATAAAGAATTACAAGTATTATGGATAACACCGTTTGATGACAATGTGTTGTGCACACTTTGAACAACTATAAACCCTAACTTATGAATACAGTCGTAGCTGTTCGATTCACTAAGTTATATGCAATAATGTTATGAATATCGCAAAGTGTTGAACATTAATGCATGGATACACATCCTATTTATAGTGTTATGAGATTGACCTAAATAGTACTTGATGGTGACTACACAAGCTTTTACAAGTTCCCACATCAGTCACATGATGTCCTTCTATTCTTGGTAGTCTTCCATTATGCTTTAAGGAAACAGTTGTCAAAACAGTTTCCTTTTTCTTCATAGTCTCGAACACACAAATGGCATGTCCAAAGTGTGCTGAGTGTTAACAGGGTATTGCCACCCCTGTTAACCCTCAACCCCTCAGAGTCCCTGATACATCTTGGCTGTTATCCATCACAGCCAATGAGTATGTCTTCAAGTAATCTTTGACTTCCTTGACAATGTCTCTGACATGGACTCCTCTAAGGTTGCTCACAGAGACTTGGATCTCTGTGAGTCTTGCGAAACTTGCCTGTCTCCTAGGCACAGGCAAGGGACTATCTAATAGCCTAATTATGTTTAAATCAATAATCAGGGAATCTAACAAGTTTAGATTCCCAACAGTTTGTTTGCATGGTCATCTCCAAAGACATGAAGGAACTAGAAAAGGTTATTAGTTTGTTTTCTTTAGAGAACGTCAATTTCGTTCTTTAGTATAAAAGGCAAACATTTGTATTGATAGGTGTGTAAACACCCATCCTTTTACCACTTAACTACAATAATAACCAAGCCAAAACGTGTATTTTATGTCGTAAATGTCAGAATTATGCGTGGTTTGTGTTTTTGTTGTGATTTAGGATCAAAATTGAAAAGGGAAGAAAACACGGGCTTTCACGGGCTTTTATCGAAGAAAAAGACAAAAGACGAAGTCGAAAGATCAAGAGTGCTAAAAGAACGGAAGTCCAAGGCCAATTCTGAAGATTTATCGAAGAAAAAGTCTAAAGACGGAAGTTTAATAAAAGCCAAAGACGAGTTTAATTGATCCCGAGACGAAGTCGAAAAAGTCGAAGAAATTAGAAGACGAGAAGTGAGAAAGAAAGAAGAATGGACCAACACATGCTTAGTTTTCCTAATCACTATAAATAGACTCCTAATGTGTCATTAGGAGTTGTTAGCTAATTTTACACATTAGTCTTTCCACCTTAATTTCATGTCATTTTAATTAATTGTCAATTTAAATACTTGTCTTGCACTTTAATTCCTTTAATTCCAAGTAAGTGTTTTTAGTTTTGTTGTTTAATCTTTTCTTTAATCAAGTTTTTATTAATCTCTCATTCTACCTTTCTTGTTTGCTTAATCTTTGTGCTTATTATCTTATTGTCATGCTTATTTGATTACTTGTTATGTTTTTATGTTATTGGTTGAGTTAGCTTATTGATTTTATAGCTTATTGTGTTTTTCTTAAATTTGATTAAGTGCTTTTTAGTTAAATTTTATAAAAAGTTGATTTTATACATTTTTATTATTTAGTGTTTTTAAAAGTTTTGAATTTCGGATTAATAGCTTTTTCTTAAAATTGATTTTGATTAAGTTTTAGTTAATTGCTTATTTGTTTTAGCTTAATTTTAGTTCGTAGCTTATTTGATTTAAGTTCTTATCCGGGTTTTGGTAAAACCCTTGTATTCCGAACATCACTCAATCCCATCATTCCGAATAGAGCTTCGAAACCCCATTATTCCGGATAGTGGTCAGTGGAGATTATTCCGGATAAGCAACCAGAATAGTATTCCAGATAACGAGTCTTTGTGTGTATTTCGGATAAGCTTCCGTGAAAAATTCCGGATAAGCTACTTGACGCGAATTCCGGATAAGGGCACTTTAGATTATTCCGGATAAGAGATACTAGGCAGTATTCCGGATAAGGGACTTCAGGTTATTCCGGATAAGCTTCTTGACTGGAATTCCGGATAAAGAGTTGAAGATTATTCTGGATAAGGTGACAACTTGTTTCGGATAAGCTTTGGCAACGGAATACGGATAACAGGTTATTCCGGATAACTCACAAGTGCATATTCAGGATAAGGGCTCGGTGATTATTCCGGATAAGGAGCTAGGTGATATTCCGGATAAACAGTACTAGTTGGGTATTCCGAATAGTGACAGTATATCGGATCCCGGCTCAGGTTTTGTTTATCCTCTGTTTCAGTCTCAAGCATTTATTTTTCCCGCTATTTGTCTTTTAGTTTAATTTTAAAGTTCACATTTTTATTACATTGTCAATTTAATTTTCGTCACGCTTTAATTTTAAGTCATTTAATCAATTTACTTTTCAAAGTTTTAAATTTGCACCATTTAAGTTTTAATTAATCTTAGTTTTTATTAACCGTCATTTACTTTAAAGTTTCGCACTTTTAATTTTACAACGACCAAAAATATTGTTTCCACCAAAAGACGACTGAGTCGCACGTTAATCCCTTTCTCAATACGAAAAGAATGGAACAACGATATTTTTAACTGAGATCATAGTTATTAAATGGCGCCGCTGCCGGCTCTTTTCGTAAAGATTAAAGGTTTTCTGTGAGAGACGCGTTGAATTTTGGGATCCGTTCACTTGTGAACGTTATTTTGCTTGCTTAAAAATTTCCAAAAATCCATAAAAATTAAAATGTTTCAAAAATCCAAAAAGATTTTATTTTTATTTTTATAGTGTATATATATTGTCTATTGCTTTGGTATCTTTTTCTTTTTCTTTTGCAGGTGTATGCGTACTAGATCTTCAATTTATCCAGAGCCCGAGACTCGTGAAGATTTAGCTATGGCAGGTGTGAACAACAACAATAACCCACCGCACCTCAACAATAACAACAACAATGTTCCCCCACCCGACCTTAGAACAATGGAGGAGCTTTGTCAACCCATAATGTATGGACGAGGAGGACCGATTGCGCCGATGCAAATCACGGCTCCGGAGTTTTCGTTGAAGCATCACATGATCCAACAAGTGAAAACTAATCCATTTCGCGGATTGCCTGATGATGATGCCAACAAGCACCTCGACAAATTCATTACTATTACTCAAAGCATGAAGTTTCCCGGTGTTACTATGGATGTCCTTCGCCTACAGCTCTTTCCACATACTTTATCCCACCACGCCGAAAAATGGTTTGATCGTCTCCCGAAGAATTCCATTCATACTTGGGACGACATGACTCAACGATTTTTGTCGCGCTACTTTCCACCATCCATGGTCACGAGCCTTCGAAATCAAATCAGCGGTTTCATGCAAGAACCCGATGAATCTCTCTTTGATGCTTGGGAAAGATATAATGTTTTGATCGATCGATGTCCAAACCACAACATGCTCCCCGTTACGTTGATTGATACTTTCTACAATGGTTTAACTTTTCGTGATCGTGATACTATTAATGCAGCCGCCGGTGGCACATTTATGAAAAGAAGACCCGAGGAGTGTAGAGAGCTTATTGAGAACATGACTACTCATCACAAAAATTAGGATTCCTCCGCATCTTCAAGGAACAACCCGAGAGTCAATGTTTCTTCTACTTCATCAAACCCCGACATGACCGAATTCACCCGCATGATGGCCGAAATAAACAAAAATATCTTGCTCATCGCTACAAACCAACAACAACAAGTTAAAGTTGTAGCAATTTCTTGTGAGACTTGCGGTGGTCCTCATTCATACACTGATTGTCCTTCTACTCAAGGCAATCCCGAAAACGTGTATGCGGCTTATGGTAACTATTCAACGGAAAATTACCAAGCCCGACCTCAAGGTGATCGGAATTTGCTAAGTTACCGTTCTAACAACTATCTTTCACCCGGTTTTCTCCTCAAAACCACAATCCCAACAACAACTACAATAGAAGCAACCAAATCCCACCTAGAGCTTCTAATCCTTATCACCCACCCGCTCAACAAGCCCCACCCATTAATCAATATGTTGAAGCTTTAATGAGAACCCAAGGAGAGCAAATTAAGAATCTGCAAAGCCAAATTATCAACTTGAAAGGGGATATCACTAAGCAAGGTAATGACATTAGATCCGAGCTTCGACATGATATTCAAACCTCCTTTAGCACTCAAACAAATGATTTGAAGAATATGCTGGCTAGTTTCTTACCAACCACTCAACCCTCTACTTCGGACTCTCTACCTTCCAACACCATCACCAACCCGAGAGCGAATGTGAGTGCTATTACTACACGCAGTGGAGCAACCTTAGTAGGACCATCTATCCCTCCCCCAGTTACCCCATCTACACCTCCTCCACCACCATTTATCCCTCCTACTCCCACGCCTAGTATTAGTTCTCCATTACCGTCTCCACCTCTTACTGAAGTACCCAAGAAGAAGAACCCTTCACCAACCCCACCTTCCACCTCTAAACCCTCAACATCTAAACCTTTACCTGTTACACCTACACCTTCCACCTTTAAACCAAATATTCCTTATCCTTCTCGCTTGGACAAGCCTAACTTGCTAACCAAGGATGACATTCAAGTGTCAAACTATTTGAAGATGATCTCTCAAATGAATTTCAACATTAGCCTTGTTGAAGCACTTGTCCACATGCTGAAATTTGTCAAAGCATTCAAGGAATTGCTTAATAAGACGGAAAAGCTGGTTGAGCTCGTCAACACACGCTTAAATGAAAACTGTTCTGCAGTTATTCTTAAAGAACTTCCGGAGAAACTTGGAGATCCCGGTCATTTTGTGTTGCCTTGCATTTTTAACAAAACCAAAGAATTTACTGCCCTAGCTGATCTCGGGGCAAGTATTAATTTGATGCCTTTAAGTGTTTGGAAAACACTATCATTACCCGATCTTACATCAACAAAGATGACTCTTGAGCTTGCAAATCGCACTCTCGCTTACCCCGTTGGTATTACCGAAGATGTGTTTATTAAAGTGGGCACCTTCACTTTTCCGGTCGACTTTGTTGTTGTTGATTATGAAATGGACCCTCGAATTCCTTTAATACTTGGTCGACCATTCTTAAGAACCGGAAAAGCTCTAGTTGATGTTGCCGAAGGTGAGTTAATTTTAAGGGTCGGGCATGATGCACAAGTGTTCAAAATGGGGAAGATCACAACCAAATCCTATGGAAGAGAATCAGCGAATATAATTAATGTGCTTGATGATTTTGTCGTCTACAACAATCCTCTATTCGATTCTTTCTATGATAATCCATTGTTCCAAGATGATGTGGATGATTCTCTATCCAATTCCGATCCTCGACCAATTTATGATTCTCCACCAATCTTTGATGCTTATGATGACGATTCTAGTTCCAATGGAGAAGATTATGATGATTTTACATCTGAGTATCCCGACATGCCCACTTATGATGATTTTGATGAGGCTGATACTCTCTCGAGTGATTCTTCACATGATGAAGATCCTCCGCCAACAACACTTGATCCTACTTTGGATGACTACTCATTTGAGGAAGACTTTGCTACTTTTTTCAACACATACTTCCCAAATGAGAGTAATGCTCCTCCTTTGGACTTTGATGATTATGGTCTTTATCCTACTTTAGATATGAAGAAACCCGCTTCAAAGGAGAAGAAGCCGGCCGACACCGATATCCGTAGCACTTATGTCTTAACTCCTCTCTATCCATCTTCTGAGGATGAGATTGCGAGATTTATGATCGGATCTTCTTCAAGATCTATTGAGCCTGAGTGTTATTTTCCCCTAAAGGAAAAGGTGTTCGACCCCGATATTGGAATCTTCAAGCCATCTCAGTATCCATCTGATGAAATAAAAGGAAAAATCTTTGGAACTTATGAAGATATGCTTGCACCTCATCACCCTTACTTCCACCGTGCTCAACAACTGCTTAAGGGAACCTTGCCTACTCTTCTTTGGCTTGCCTTGTTCGCCTTAAGATTGTGCTATTTGATGGACGAAAACCATGTATTTGATCCCAGTGGATGTGTTCCAAGCTTCTTCCTATGCTAATCAAGGTTGAGTCAGGCTCACGACTCGGTTAACAAAAACAAGCGCTTCTCGGGAGGCAACCCGCAGTATCTATCTTTTTTCTTTGTTTTTATAATAAGTGTAGGGGGAGACCCTCGTATGTTGTTTGTTGTCTTCTTTCTAATCACGTATAGGGATTCGAGCTTTCAAAGATCCATTCTTGATGACTTTTGACGAACCGTGATCCCGTGTATCCGTCTTCCTGGTTTTATCTTAAACTCTTTTGATTCTCTATTTTATATTCTTCCATATTAAAATAGGAATCACTTTAGTTGTCTCTTCTTTAGAAAGATTTAAACAAAGTGCACAATGTCCTAAGTGTAGGGGAGGTTACTTCCACATGCTTAAACATTGAGGACAATGTTTATATTAAGTGTAGGGGGACTTCTATCGAAGTTAAGTGGCCTTTTCCATGTATTTGTCCTCATTTTAACCAGATTATCAACTTTTCGACATTTTTCAAAAATTTTTGATCTATTTTGGCCTATTAGTTTTTCCCTTGTTATAGTTATTTTCTTTCTTTGCTAGAATAAATTTTAATAAAGTGGTTTTAATATTTAAACATTGTGAATCTTTTGACTCAACCCGAGTTTACTTATCTATGTTTACTCTAGCTAGTATCCTTAACGTGTTTAAGTCAAGTTTTGCTAGGCTTTTATATAGGGAGATTTAAAACGCGAAAGTCTTAACTCTCACGGGTTAAGAATAAGAACTTTTCGCAAGTTCCTATAATTGATCCTAGAGAGTTGTTTATTAAGGGAATTTTAAAATGCGATTTCTAAACTTGTAAAAGTCTAAGAATTTGCAAGATCCTATAGGTGACTCGAAAACCCAAAACTTTGATTTAATTGGCTAAGCATCCACGAGTCTCATTCCTTGAGATTTTAAATTATGGAGAACGAGAGATGATAGAGTCAATTATAAGTTTGGTATTCTTTCATGAAATTATGTGAGTTGATTATAAGCTTTTTCTCCCATCGCTTGCTAATAAATTTATCTGCAATAAGTAAGGTTGTACGATTTGAAAAGTTACTTAGCTTTTAGCCCAAGATCGTTTAAAAGTTGCTCGGTATTGATTAGAGTTCATAGCCAAGGCATAACTTATTGAAGCGGGATGCGAAGATTGGCGAGTCCGAAAAGGCCCTAACAAGGCATGAGGGCTACATTTTGTTGCTAAAGATCCAACAGTGATGTGAAGAATCATTTATCGAAAATCAATATGAAGGATCGGGACACACGACGAAAAGCAAATACTCCCGTAAAGATCATGGAGAAATCTATCCAAAAAGGCCCTAAAAAGGTATGAGGATAAATAGATCCAAGTCCTAAAAGGAGGCGGATCGTTGTAAATCAGAATCCCAAATAAACATTGGAGAAAAATGAAGAAGTCGTGATCCAAATATGAAGAATCTCTCAAAAAGTTCAAGAGAAGAAATTCTTATTATGAAGAGAAGACCATAATTTCAAGAACGTCTCTCAAAGATTTGAAGTATGAAGTCGCTGCCAAATATCGGTCCGAGAAAGGTCTCAAATCGTGAAGCAAGTTATGCCAAGATATGAACTTTATGAGGTCGCGAGAAGCAGTTTTAAAAGATTTTGTCCTTTAGCTAACTATTGATTAAATCGTCCTACTTTATTTTCAGCCTAAATAACTATCGAAATAAGTCAAACAATGCATCCCCGTGATCATTCAAGACAAAAATTAAAATATAAGAGATACACCTAGGAATAAGGGAGTCTAAGTGAATAATTGGCCCACATGAGTTCGTGTTAGTTTGCTAACTTATAATAACAATGATCTCGTTTTTAAGCTTGGTATGGGGAACGTGAAACTTGAGGATGATAATCATTCATGACATTCCAAAACCCTAAGGTAAGTCTTTGATTTCTTTACTTGTTTTGTTATTTTCTATCTCTTTAATAAAGGCCAATGTGGATTGATGGTGATGGAAAGTGTAATCTTGCTTTGTAATTAATGCATTGCATGAGGACATTGCAATGGTCAAGTGTAGGGGATTTGATAGGTGTGTAAATACCCATCCTTTTACCACTTAACTACAAAAATAACCCTATTAAAGCTCTATAGATTGGTGGTGATTTTAACATCTAGAAAGAAGTTTTCAAAGGAGTCAAAGGCTGATTTTCCACAAGATGATTCATGAAGATAGGTGATCTTGAAGTTGATAATGGTATATCACAAGTTTTGCCATCAAAATCCAAGCCTTGTTCATCAACCTCACATTTTCATCACTATGGTGGTATAAGGATCATTCTTCCCATCCTTCTTTTTATTTTGGTTATGTAATCATGTATTTTCTTTCCCATTGTATATGTATATGATGAATATATGATGATAAAAGTATTGTGTGGGGATTTGGTGTTGATAAACATGGGTAAAAAGATGAAAAACTATATGTAAAAATGGTTAATCTTGCTTAATTTGTACACTGTATAAAAACAGTAAATAACCATATGATGAACTGATAAAATGGTATTGATGAATTGATATACAGTGAGTATTGAGACTTGTACACATGTGAGAGTTGGTCATGCAATAGAATCATAAAAATGAGTGAGATATGATCAAAACAAGTTTAGAGTGCAAATCTGAGTACACTGTTTTGGACGAATTTTATAAAATACTTAAAGGTTGATTCATCAGTAGCTATAAAAGAATAAAATGAAGCACATATCATTTAGTTTCTGTGATAAAAATTTGGGGTTCTATCTCCATGTATAACTCTAGATATGATCATTTTAGTAAACTAGATTTTTAGGACTGATTTTATGAAATTAATGTTTAATATTATTATATAAGCACTCAAACTAATATAGTATAAAATGTGAACTAGAACCCACTAACTTATATATTTCATTTATATAAAAATGCATAAGGATCAATAAATGGACATTATATAAAAATGGTAGTTTGGTATGTTTTATAAGTTATAAAAACTATATACTAAGTTTTACGTCTTTTCGGCTAAAACCGAAAGATTAACGTTTTTGTTAAATAAAACTTAGACGGTTGGACCCGTCTAATGTAAACTTTTATAAACTCACATACTGATATATAAACATATATAACAAGTAAAAATTGATAAAACCCGAGCTTTACAACATATAGACATTAACGGGCCAAAGTAGCCTTCATGGACAATAAACCCGACTAATTTGGTAAAACACTTATAAACTTATTTATTGGGCTTAACCCATTTGGGCCCAACATAAAAAGTATAATACTGATAATAAAAGTATAATTGGGCTAATTAATAGTATTGGGCTCTTAATAGGCCCATTGGGCTTTAAATTGTAAACAAGTTGAACTAGTGTAACTAGTCTTGAAAATTACCAACACATAAACACTATAATGAATGAGTAAAGATATATAAACCCACTTGATCATCATCATATATATAAAATCATCATATGTATACATAATTATTATTTTGATAAAGTCATTGGATAAGAGTCTAAGACGAGTATTATTTGTCTAGGTTTCCGTGATTGAAGCACGTACCGTACATCCGAATTGCCGATAACCCGCTTTCCCACATCAATGTGAGTTCATAGCCTCGCACTCTTTTAAATGTTTTTATGAAATGTTTTATAAACGCGCGAGGGAGATAACATGTTAGTTTTTATGAAATAGGACACTAGTTGTCCCGATTGTCTGTTTATTGATTTGGACCCGAATGATTGTATGACCTGATGAATGATTAAATGACCCGATAGATGAAATGAAATGGATTATTAAAGTTAGGTTATGTCACTAAAAGTCCCATTAGCATGAATTGTGAACTACCGGGATTTGGTAGACACTTATGCATATAATAGTACTATTTGGGGACGATCACCCCAGTTCGCTCCTTGACGGTTGATCCCCGTCGTGCCACATTGATTGGTAAGCGAATTTATGTATGAGAAGATTTACACAAGCGTGATTATTGTGACGACACGCTAATTTAGATGGGCAAATGAGTTTCGGGCTAGCTACCCGTTGTTTGGTTTAGTAAGGTAACAATGTCATGCGGCTTATAATAATCCAATTAACGAAATACTGCTTTATGCATTGAATTATGATATATTGCCTGACTAGCAATACAGGGTCTTATCATTGATATTATGTTCGTGTTTTTGTTTTATATAACCGTATTCGTATAACGGTTTTTATTTAATCTATACAACGTTATAAAACGTATTGTATGATGTTTTTAACGAAAATGGTTCGTATAATGATTTTGAAGGCGAAAACCTATATTATGATTTTGATAAGGATTTGTCTAAAATGACTTTGGCGATTTTATGGCCTATTACAATGATTTGTATAAAATGATTTTCGGTAATAATTTTATACCGATGTTATATTGATGGATTTCATTAAACTCTATGAATTCACTCGGCGTTTTCGCTGACCTTCTCTTTTAACATGTTTTATCTCAGGTACTTGAAGGTAATTCTCGGGAAGACAACAAGAATTCATGGCCCGCACTTAAATAAAAATTTTCCATTCAAATGCTTTGTAAAACCTGTATGAAATACAATGACTTGGAACCTATGTAAAAATTTGATATTTATGAATGGAAAATGCTTTATTATTGAACGACGCGATTTTTATGCGTTGTCTATGATGTGAGTAATGTGCTATCCCGTAACACCAACGAGTCTTCCGCTGTATTGAATTGTATAAATTTGGGGGTGTTACAGTTTGGTACCAGAGCTCTCGTTATAGAGAATGAAAGATTTTTAAAACCAAGGTTTTGAATAAAGCATTTCAAAATCTTTTAACTATAAACATTTTTCTTAAAATGTCTAAAAATCTTTTGACTATAACGGTGCCGAAGAATTCCCGAGTTACCGACAAGGCCAGACTGAGAAGTGTTATTTTAATATATATATAACTTGGATTATATATATGATGTAATTTGATTACATTATTGTTTGATGATTATTTTGATATTTATACGAGGTATTTATACGACGTAGATTGTCACAAGGAATCCTAAATCCCCTAGTAAATTAATCGAAGCTATTCTCGTAGGAATTCTAGCTATCCTAGATCTAAACCAAGTTGTGGATATTTATGATCCCAACAAATGGTTGATATTCGTAGAAATGTTGATATTAGTTGATTGGTGATATTAAAGAAGAATTGGCGAGATTAAATATGATATCGATGTCATGACGATCTTTCCTTATAGAGTGGAGTTTAACAAAATGTTACCACCTGGAAAGGTGTCATCTGATTCGTTGTCACCCAATTCTTAAATTTGAAAATCGAAAGGGTGAATGTTGCACTTGAGGCTGTCATTGGAACCATTACCCAAAAGCCTCATGCCACTAGTACCTTTCCGAGAAGTCTAATTGAATGATCGAGTCATTTTATACTAGTGACTCATTTGATAATTATTATTAAGAGCTATAGGATTGGAAATTAAGTGTTGATCATATCGAGCTTTTATTGCCCTTTTAAGGTTTATGAATAAGGTTTAAAGTATTGGAAAATGAGGTAGGATATCGAATTGAGTATAAAATTGGTTAAAACTTGAATAAAGTAAAATTTAACCCGTATGGAATATGATATTGATAAGAGGAAGTCGTTAAGTCATGTGATTGAATTATAAGGTTTTAATTGATTGTTGATTCGTGTTAAGTGTTGTTCCTAGGCCATTATACAATGATGAGGATGCCCAGTGTCCAATAAATAAATTGAAGAAATCTTCTTCTGAATTGGGACCGATGGATCTTTTAGGACATGTGGAACACCTAATGACTCTTGTAGATTAGTATTCATTGTGGTATCTTTTAAAAATAGTCCCTAACTTAACTGAGATATCAGTTGGTAGGACGAGTTCTTGGAATTGTATGACATAGTGACACGTAATGTGTTGCGGTACAATTTGACTTGTTTGTGATTAATGAAAAGACTACCTTTGATTACTAAATTCTACATGTATCGATGTTATCTATCTTTTATTGCTTCTTCCTAATGCTTGCATTAGTGATGCAACCATTGAACAAGTACTCATCTCGATTTGAGTTACGTTGTGGATTATTCTTTTTGAGTGCCATTGAGATCATTTGGCTAAAGCTCATTTCCTATTATATCGTAGTTAGTTCTTGGTGAACAACTTTCCATCACTCTTTTGCAGATCACTCATTGTTTTTATAAGATAAAACAGTATCCCTTGAGAAAAATGGAATTTTCATCACTATAAGGATTATTCAAAGTGAGATTTATAAGTGATCGTTATCAAAATGAAGTTGTTTATAAAACATCTTGGAAAACGTAATTGTTTTCATAACAAAGAAAATCTTTGTAAATTTATTCTTGATTCCTATTTAAGAATTAAGCATGAAAATGTTTTTATTATAAACATGATGATAAAATTTTGACGAACTGAGTATTGCATCGTTAATCTTAAAATTGTATATAGTTGCGCGCCTACATACAATTTAGAATGGACCATGCAAGGCTGATTAGTAGTCACCATAAAACTAATGAATAAACACTACATTTTCTTTGAAGATTGTGAAAAATTAAATTTTATGAGATCTGCAAGAAGTGAAAAATAGGGACATAGTGTTAGGGACACCTACATATGTGCCTGTAGCATCTATTCTTCTGAGTCGAATTTACTCATCTGTGGAATTTGTCTTATTTGACAATTGATATTCCCTTCTTGTCCAAATCTCCCGTGGCGAGATTCTTAGGAAAGTATTTGATTACCGAGTGTTGATACCCGACTGGAGGTATCGACGTTCCTATCATTTATTTTGAATTGATTTCATTTGAATGACCTGGGTAACGATCCGAGGATCTTTCGAATGCGTACTCAACTTATGAAAACATGGGATATACTCATATTCGTTAATGTTTTCGTCTGTATCTGATTTGAAATTCTCTCGCGTAGATTATGCGTTGACCTTTCTCTTTTAATGGTAGTTGTGTCTCCATATATCCTTGAATTTGTGAATGATTATGAGTTATTATTAGTCTTTTGAGAAGTTCATATCTTATCGACGACAATAAAACTGAAAAGTTGGTAGTGCCATTAGAATGAATCGATTGATTATGACATGACGACATTGTCTTAATTGATGGGAACTCGAGTAGAATTCCCCTAAATGACAAGATGTTGATTATCAAAAGTGATCTAAATAATTCTTGAAGGATGACCATATCCTGCATTTAGACTTTAAATTATACTGTGAATGGTTGTGAATTAGTCATAGATATTATAATCTAGAAAGAACCTTATATGAATTTATTAAAAATATGTTTATGTTATCTGAAGCTTTAGGGAGTATTTGTTGGTGAATTACCTAGACTTTCGTCATTAAGGCAAGTTGAATTTGGTATTGATTATATTCCCGGTGCTGCACCTGTGGCATGTGCATTGTACTTCAGCATCATCTGAATCGAAAGTGTTACCGTAAAACTGAGAGAGTTGTCGGAGAAAGCTTTTATTCTACCAAGCTCGTCATTATGAAGAGCTATGGTGTTATCATTCCTTATATTTATTGATTACCGTGAACTAGGTAAAATTGACGATTAAAAATCTATATCCACTACCCAAGATGATAGATTTGTTCGATCATTTACAAGGTTCTAGCGTATGTTTTGAAAATTTGATCCACGACATGGTTATCATCAACTTCGCATCCGCGAAAAAGATTATCTATTCCAATCACTACATCCAGAACTTGTAATGAACATTATGAGTTTCATGTTATGTTGTTTGGATTGACTAATGCACATGTAGTATCCATAAATTTGGTGAATCATGTGTGTAGGCTGTAATTTGATAACTTCATGCTTGTGATCATTAAGGACCATTTGTTTGTTTATAAAAATAAGAAGAAGTTGATAATTATTTATAGATTGCCCTGAATTGGCCGAACAATGAAAACCTATACCTTGAGTATTTAACATGAGATTTAAGACTTAATCCTTTATATTATTTAACCGTGTGATTAATTGAAATTGGAATATATTGACTCTTTAAAAATTGGAACCATTAAGGCTTTGGGTTTTACCAAAAAGAAAGTGCAAATATATTTTGACAAATGTTTTATCGAAAAGAACTTTTGAGGGATTATTCCCTTATACCCAGAACATTTAACTAAACTCCTGTTTAGGGATAAATGTTTGTGCATACCTCAAGACAACCTAAGAGGGATTGAGGAAAACCATCTAACCACGACTTGAAATTTAAAACGACAATTTTTGCTTATCAACTAATAAAATTGTGACCAAAGTATAAACAATGATTTTTCGAACATTTACGAATCTCACTAATTATTTTCAGTAAATCAACAAAAATCGTGTTAATTAAATTCTAATTTATTCTTTTGAACATTTTCTTATAATTGGACGAACCGAGAAATTTAAAACTTTTTACGTTTACGTTTCATAAAATTAAATATCTATTATTTTACTAGTAATACTTATCGACGCTTTAAACGTCGGATTGAGCAAAACTGATAAAAATAATAGTTGAGATAGAACTAAGACTTAGAAAATATGAAGGAATAATTTCTGAGTAAATTGTGGACATGATATTTATTTCATCAAGGAAGGTGAATATAATTACTGACGCATTATGTAAAAAGGATAAAGAACCAATTAGGATGTGTTCCTTAGTAATTATGGTACAAAATAAATTGTCGAACAATTTAAAATATAGCCGATGCTTATAAAAAGGATAATATAGCTAATAAAAGTGGTTCGCGGCTAATGTGAACCATCAAAATTGAGAAGCCGATGGCGTTGAATGCATAACAGGCCACTTGAGGTTGCCTAAAAATGGAGATTTTAAGATATAGTTATGTTGGAATCTTGTAAGTATAAGTACTCTATTCCTGTCATTTTTGATTTAATGTATCATTATCAAAATAAGTTGTACTGATGGCAAATTATGAAAGAAGACACCGCCTCATACATTAGTAAACGTCTAGCTATTGCAAAGGTCATAATCTGAATTTGATTCGATTTGGGTCATCGTCGACAGACTGACCAAATCTGCTAATATCATTCCTATTAATGATAGATTCTTGATGAAGAAATTGACACTTTTGTATTTAAAGGAGTTATGTAAACGTGGTGTGCCTGTATCGATCATCTCTATCAAGATCCTCGCTTCGCATCGAATTTTCAGAGATTGGCTCAGAAGTCATTGGGAACGAACCTTGATGAGAGTGTTGTTTACCATCCCAATCGAAGGGACGAGGTACAGTAACGATACAAAATGCTAGCAACAATGTTTTATGCTTGAATGATTGACCTTTGGTAATAAACCGTATAATCGCTTTCCTTTGGAGAGATTATCATCGATTATTATCGTGTTAGGATCGAGATCGAATCGAGTTAGGATCTAAATATAAGAGCATTTGTAAGCAGGAGTTGGGATGAAGACACCCGACATACACCCATTGTGAGTTGGACATGTCTTTTAGGTTTAAGGTTTCCTATGATGGCGAACCTAACCTTACAAAATACTCGACCCGCGAAACCTGAAATGTTTGTTGAAATTAGGATCTGATTATTGACTGCCGATAGTGGGCAGGAGGTTATGTGAATACGAAATGTAGATCTTGAAGTGCCAGATGGGTAGCGAAGTTACGCTAAAAATTTTAACTATGGAAAAATGAATTGATGATCTGGAAGATCATGGGATATAAGTCCCCGTTGTATGGGACCATTGAGATGATGTAAAAGATTGGTTTGAAAGGCATATAAGCTGGATCTACCCTAGGACTTCAAGAGTTGCGTGAATTATGTTTCGTATATCGAACTTGATAAAATGTCTATCAATTGAGAATCTGATCACTTCTTGATAAAGTTTAGATCGGCGAAAAGTTGCATTCATCAGAAACCCGTGAACATCATGGATAGAGAAAGTAAGTCAACATTAAGCCTGATCTTATTCCTGTAGTTATGTTTGATGAAACTCGCGTATTGTAATGGATTACACTTGTGAGAAAAGACCGAATGTGGAGGAAATACCCACATGGCTTTAACTCTATAAGAAGCGAGTAGTAAGATAAGATGATCTTTGAGGACAAAGATCCTGTTTAGGGGTAAATGCTGTGACAATCCGTCAATTTATGGTTGATATTTTATTCTCAATATTTATTTTAAAACCTTATTTTAATGTTATAATATGAGCTCACTTATTTTTGGGAAGAAATTTGGATTTACGTCTTGAAGTAGTATCGACTACGTCTAAACCGGAGGATTCTACATTACGTGCTTACGTTTACATACACCGTTTTGGTGACATTCCGACATTTCAGGAAATAAATTTATCCGTGAATATTATTTTAGAATTTTAAATTTGTGTTGGTTCATAAACTCACAAATTTACGAGAAGAGATTAGGACTTACGATTTTAATTTAACGTCCTTTACGACTAAACCGGAAACCCTAGGTTTACGTATTTACGTTTTTGAACTCCGTTTTTGATGAGACAAGTTTTATTAGATTCGTTTTGTGCCGTTGATTCATAATTTATAAAAACGTTTTTCGTAAAACGACCTGAGGGCACGCAAATCGAGGAAACTAGAATCGAGGAATACCCGTAAATTAGTGGGATGAGACAAGTATACACTTGTCCCACCCCACTATATGGGAAGGCTACAAAGACACCACATCATAAGATGTGGCAAACTTGTAGCTAACAAGCTAACACTTGTTAGCTAAAGCTTAACAAGTAAGCTACACATACCACCAAACCACAAAACCACTTCACTAAACCATTTCTCCATTTCCATCCATGCAAACCACCACAACTTTCTCTCTTTCCTCCCCAAAATTCGTGCCATATTCATGTGACACCCTAGAATCGAGGTTATTAACGTTACCCTAAATTACGCTAAATTTTGAAATTTTTAATAAATTATAATTTCTATACTTATAAGTATTTTGGTTAAAGCCGATGTTCGAGGTTATAATTTTTACATTTGACGTTTTAAGAAGGACGATGACGATTACGATCCCGAGGGATGCCCAATTTCATATAATTTTTGACGATTTATCGATAATGTAATTTTTCGAGAATTTTATTTACGGTTCGTGTTAAGTTGAGTCGGGTGAGTTTTATAGCCTTCCGAGTACATTTAAAGTATCCCAAAAATATTTTGGAGCGTTCGGGAAGATTTCCGACTCCCGTAAAATTTTCAAAATTGACAAATGAGTCGAACCCGCAAAGTTTTGAGGTCGTTTTCTATTTAAGGACAAAAGAAGCCAAATATTGCATTTAAGCCCCTCCCAACCCACCAAAAAGGCCCAAACTTGTCATAAACACAAACACACACAACATTTACAAAAAAAAATCAAACCCACTCCCTCTCTTGTCTCTCTAAACCGACGGACACCCCCACCACCATCAAAAACCCACCAAAAATCTTCTTCCACTTGATTTTTCAAAAATCTAAGGTTAGACCACACTTAGTTTGGTCATTCCCCACATATTCATGTGCTCAAATCCAACATGCATTGACAAAAATTTTTCAAGATTTTTCCATATGATCCAAATTTGTTTTTGAGGCTAAAAGAGCTAATGCATGTTGATAATTAAGTGTTATGGAAGTATAAACACCATGAAAACCCACCAAAATTAATTTGGTTGTGGTGATTGGGTCACCCAAACCCCACGGCAAAGGGGGTGTTTGGGGAGCCATGGTGGTTGTTGATTTTGCATGTTGTTGTTATGTTTGGTTTGTTGTTTTAGGATGATTCACATAGGTTTTATTACTTGCATGTTCATTTCTTTGATTCTTGATATTGAGATTGGTTGATCAATAGGGGTAGGATGGAAGTTTGATGTTAGGATATGTTTGGGAAGGCTTAGGATGATGTTTAGTGGTGGTTAGAAGTCTTGGAATCGAGTCTAAGCATGTTTTTGGTATGGTCATTTTTAGGCAGAAACATTTGGTCTATTTTAGAAAAATGATTTTTGTTCCAGGTCTTGAAAACTAAATGTAGTGATAGAGGGTTTTTCTAGCTTTAATTTGGTATAAGGTAGAGCCCGTGACTCAAAACGAGCTAAAAGTTATGACATTTTAAAGATCGGGTACCGGGAGACGAGGACTTTCACAATCCGAATTTGTGCAAAGTTTTAGTCAAATCCCGAGGGTCACAAGTATAATTTGGTAAATGGTCAAGGGTCAAAATTTGGTCCCTAACCTGTATAAATGGGTCTATATGTTGACTTAGGTGTCAAAGAAGTCAAAGGTATTTTTCATATAGGTCAAAGTGGTCAAAATTGGTCGAAGCGCAATTTCAGCCCGTAAAATGTAGTCGTGGAAATGAGTTGCGTAACGGGTCGTAAAAGTAAAAACTTTTATTGGGCTTAAAAACATGTTATCTACAGGTCATATAGGATTTTTGGAAATTTTGTCAAATTTTATAAGCATGGTTTAATAAGGTAAAACAGCCCGTACTTTAGTCAAGTACCGGCGAGAACGAGTAAAAATGGACAACGTAACTAATAAGAACGAATGGAATAAAATGAATGATACTTGTTGTTTTGTTTTTGGCGTGAGTTATACTTGTCCTAAGTGACTTGTATATATGTATTTTATACAGTACCGTAAGTATTTAAATGAGATTACTCATTACGCGTTATTTATGATAGGTGTTGATTTACCCGGGCATCCGTAACATCGTCAGTGATCACTCCTCGAACTACCGACTACTTAATATCTAAGGTGTGAATTTATAGCCTCGCTTATATTATTTCAAATTGTTTTACCCGCGAGGGAAATGCATGCTAGTTTTTAAAAGGAACGTATATCATGAATGATTGTTAGACCCGATAGTTGCCTTAGAATTGTGTTGAGTACCAAAGTTGCAAAAGTCCCTAAATTCATGAACTATTAACTATTGTCTTGCCCTCGAGTAGGGGGAAATAGCCGCTTATGCAATTTGTAGTACTACGGGGTTAACGACCCAATGCTAGCCGAGAAGCTGTACTTATAGTAAGTTCTGCGGTAGATTATTTTGTATGAGAAATAAGGTATAATTGCAACTGATGCCTTTAGAAGGGGCACTGGTTTCATCTGAATCATGCCGGTATATTTACGCGGGTGATTGAGTTAACGGATTAGTGTCATGAGCTTAAACACAATTGTCAGTATCCTGATTATAGTTTGTTTGATCGACAAGACTATAAATGATCACGAATGGTTTTTATTATATATACGTTCAAATGGATTGTAAAACCTATGAATTCCACTCAACGTTTTCGTTGACCAAATTTTTGGCATGTGTTTCAGGTAACCGCTGAGAAGTAGGATGGAGCATGCATGGGATGGATGTTGTGTGTACGGCTTGGTGTCCGCTTGTTTTTCCCTCCTTTTCTACTTAAACAATCTTTATGTTTAATGTCATGTGGTTGTAAACTGAAGTTTTTGGGGTTGAGATTCATGGGGACCGAAAACGCTAAACTCTGTGCACTATTTGGGGTTGGAAAAACTGTGGACATGTATTATCTAACAATTTTAAATTTCAAGTTTTAAGTCGACGTCTTTTTAGCGTCGTTTGATATATCTTGTGTGCAATGAATACTGTGTAGCACCCATTGTTGTAGTTCCGCTGCGCATAACAATTGTGGGGGTGTTACAGATTGGTAATCAGAGCCACGAGTTATAGAGAACTAGGTCGTTTTTGAAAATCCTAAACTATAACTTTTGGTGTCGTAAGAAAAAGGGTCCAAGCACACACAACTATCCTGCATGGCTCCGGTAAGATTTATTGTTGTATTTATGGCATTTGACGTATACTTTTGAGTAATATATATATGTGGGTAATTATTATATAAGTATGGAATTACTATATGTAGACGTTAAATTTTACGTGAAATATCCGACATCGTAATTTTCATATTAATCATGCATGAGCATCATATTATTACATTTCGGGCATATGTACCACCTTTGCATTGCATTTGCATGCATATATTTATAACTATTGTATAATTACTTATGTACCCTCCGAAATTCGCTGTCATTGCAGGAATGGCCGAGGTACTGCCCAACGATAACGGAAACGATTACGTTGTAGGTCACGAAGGGGGACCGTTTCCTCCGAACCCGCCGGACAATAATAATGGATGGATCGCTCCAGAAGACGAAATAGGGCCGGAAAACGACAATGGCGAAAGTGAGGTGGATAATTTCAGCATGAGTAGTGACGACAATGAGGATTCCGAAGAAGAGCCCGAGGAGCTATTGGATGATGGCATTCCCGATGATGCCGTAGGCCAGACCGAACCCGATTTGTTTCAATCTCCGAATTCGCCGAAGGGTTATGAGGTACCACCGACCGGTCGTTATGAGCAGCAACCCTTTGATCGCCCGATGGACAATAGTAATGGGAGCAGTGGAGAGTCATCCAAGTCGCCATCGATTCATGAGAATATTGCAAGGGTCTATTTTCCGAGACCGAGTCACTACTGGGATCCCGCAGGTCGTTTGGGGAGGATGGAAAGGTTGATGTATGAGCGGTTTGTAGTTGAGACTAGGGTGATTAAGAAGTTTGATAAGACTGAAAGGGAACATCAAAGACTGTTGGAAAGGACTTCAAGAATTGCGTATGATGGGATGATGAACACAAGTGCCATCAACAGTTTGAAATCAATGGTTGCAAATTTAAGTGCTAGTCTTGACCGTGTGAGGGAAGATCAGATGAGGTTGTCGAGGATGCAGAGTTGGGAGCATCGTGTGAGGGATTCATTGCCCCCGGATTGGAGATTCGTGGACGATGTGGAGATGGAGGCGAACGACTTCATGGTTCAGCCGCCTACTGAAGGTGCTTGTATTACGGTGGGAAATCAGGTAGCGATTGAGTGTGGATCCACATCAGGGAAGAAAAAGGAAACAGAATGTGGGCCGGATGAGAAAGGAAAGGGAAAAGTGGATGATGTGGATGAGGACGTGAGTGATGAGGAAACCGAGGAAGACGACGACGAGCCGCCATCCAAGAGGCCGTGTGGATCACCACATGCCTAGTTACTTGTTTCGTATTTTTCTTTGATCATTGTAATAGAACTATTTTAGACCTTTGTATGATGGTATTATGACAAGAAACTCAAGTACTTGATGTTTTGTGGTGAACGATTGTAGTGGCATTACTTGTCACGATTTTGGTTAACTATCAATACAATCTATGTTACCTTTCATGATCTGTGATATGTCTTAAATTTGATCTTTTGTGGTGTGAATTGATGAATATTAGTAACTCCGTAGTGATGTGTCGTTGTATGTATTTTATGTCTGGGAAACTTGATATGAATACTTACATTGTTTTTCTATTTTTCTTGTCTTGCAGAAAGAGATATTCGATAAAACAATGCCTCCAAAGTTGACTGCCGATCGTGTTAACAACATGATTCAGGAAGCAATAGCTAATGCGTTGCAAGCGGACCGAGCTGGGAGAAATCAGGATCCCGGAAGAAACGCGGGGAGACAGCAAGCCCCGAGAGTGTGTACCTATTCTAGCTTTACGAAGTGCGGTCCCACGCAGTTCCGTGGAACGGGTGGAGCCCTAGAACTTAGGCGATGGTTGGAAAAAGTTGAGAGTACGTTTGAAATCAGTGGTTGTGCAGAGGCGGATAAAGTAAAGTTTGCAGCGGCTACGTTTCTGGATGATGCGTTAAGTTGGTGGAATACCCAGGTAGCCACGGTTGGATTGGCTGTGGCAAATGCAAGGACGTGGAATGCGACCAAAGCTTTGTTGACAAAGAAGTTTTGCCCAGAGGAGGAATTGGGGCAATTGGAGGACGAATTGAGGCATTTGACCTTAAAGAACAACGATATAGCTGCTTACACCAGGAGATTCAATGAGTTAAGTCTTTTGTGTCCGGACATATTTGCCAATGATGCCAAGAAAATGAAGCAGTATATAAAGGGTTTATCTAGCAACATCAAAGGTGAAACAACTTCGTCGAAACCTGGAACGTTTGACGAAGCGGTTCAAATGGCTCACGCTCTGATGGACGTTAAGCTTCAGGACAAGCAGAACTACATTGCTGAGGGCAACAAAAGGAAATGGGAGGCAGCACAAAGTAATCAATCCCAAGGCCAGAACCGAGGAGGGAATCAAAACAACCATGGGCCGAACCGTAATCAACAGTTTAATCAGAGAAGGAACGAAGGGATGAGGGCAGTGACGAACCCTAGAGGTGTGAAAGTGAACCCCCATTGTGGAAAGTGCAACTTGTATCATGTTGGAAATTGCCCGCCGGCATGCGGCAAGTGTGGAAAGGCAGGTCATAGGACAGCTAGTTGTCGAACGGGAGGAGTAGCCACTGGGGCTAATGCTATCAGGATGAGAGGATGTTATAGCTGTGGAGAAAGAGGGCATGTGCAAGCAAATTGCCCAAAGACAGGAAACAGACGGGGAGGAAATAATGCGGCAGCTGTGTATCAAGTGGGAACTGCTGATAAACCACAAGGTCCCAATGTGGTTACCGGTACGTTTTTGCTAGACGCTTGTTATGCTAGTATTTTATTTGATTCTGGCTCCGACAAGAGTTTTGTAGACGTTAGATTTAGTCGTCATATCGATAGAGAACCGGTGTTGTTAACGACTAGTTATAATGTTGAATTAGCCGATGGAAAAATTGTTAGTACGAATTCTATACTGAAAGGGTGTACCTTGAAGTTAGGAAATTACGCTTTTAAAATCGACTTAATTGAACCTTGCAATTGATCTGTTCCAGTGTATACTCTAAGATCGATTTAAGATCAGGGTATCATCAACTGCGTGTAAGAGAGGAGGATATTCCTGTAACCGCCTTTCGTACGCGGTATGGACACTTTGAATTTCGAGTGATGCCGTTTGGGTTGACGAACGCGCCTGCTGTATTCATGGATCTTATGAATCGCGTGTGCAAGCCATATCTAGATAAGTTTGTTATTGTTTTCATCGACGACATACTTATTTACTCTAAGAGTAGGGAGGAGCACGAGAAGCACCTAAGAAAGATTTTGGAGTTGTTAAGGAAGGAGAAGCTGTATGCAAAATTCTCTAAGTGTGAGTTTTGGTTGGAATCAGTGCAGTTTCTAGGTCATGTGATTGATAGTGAGGGAGTTCGTGTAGATCCTGCTAAGATCGTAGCAATCAGGGAATGGTCAGCACCGACGACGCCGACTGAAGTTCGACAATTTTTGGGTTTAGCGGGGTATTATAGAAGGTTTATTGAAGGATTTTCGTTGATTGCGAAACCATTGACGCGGCTTACCGAGAAGAATAGGGTGTATGAATGGGGAATTGAGGAAGAGCTTGCTTTCGAAACGCTTAAGGATAAGTTATGTTCCGCGCCGATTTTATCATTGCCTGAAGGAACCGAAGACTTCGTGGTGTATTGTGATGCGTCTCGTAAGGGTTATGGAGCAGTATTAATGCAACGTGAAAAGGTGATAGCTTACGCGTCGAGGCAATTAAGGAAGAATGAGGAGAACTACACGACGCACGATTTGGAATTAGGAGCGGTAGTTTTTGCGTTAAAGTTGTGGAGACACTATCTGTATGGGACAAAGTGTGTTGTATTCACTGATCACAAGAGTTTGCAGCACATTTTAGATCAAAAGGAGTTGAATATGCGACAAAGACGATGGGTTGAACTACTGAGTGATTACGACTGCGAAATTCGCTACCACCCTGGGAAGGCGAATGTTGTAGCGGATGCATTGAGTAGGAAGGAACGGGAGAAACCTTTGAGGGTTAGAGCTTTAGTGATGAGTGAGAGCGTTGACTTAACCGAAACCATACTGAAGGCTCAGGAGAGAGGATTGATGAAAGGGAATGTTGAAGCCGAGAATTTGGGACGAATGTTGAAACCTCTTTTCGTGATTAGGTCAGACGGACTAAGATATTTTGATAATCGGATTTGGTTGCCACTGTGTTCATCTGAGGAAGGAAAGCCTGGAGTTCGAGAATTGGTTATGAATGAGTCGCATAAGTCGAAGTATTCGATACATCCTGGATCGGATAAGATGTACCACGACCTGAAGAAAGTCTATTGGTGGCCGAATATGAAGGCAGATATTGCTCGTTACGTCAGTAAGTGTTTGACTTGCGCGAAGGTTCAGGCAGAACATAAGAAACCATCTGGATTGTTGGTACAACCGGAAATCCCAGAATGGAAATGGGAGAAAATCGCAATGGATTTTGTGACGGGTTTACCTAGGACTCCTAGTGGATGCGATATGATATGGGTAATTGTGGATAGGTTGACGAAATCTGCTCATTTCTTACCTATGAAGAAGACGGATAGCATGGAAAAACTCGCCAGCGTGTACGTGAAGGAGATCGTCTGTAGACATGGAGTGCCGTTATCGATCATTTCGGATCGCGACAGTAGATTTACGTCGGAATTTTGGAAATCGCTTCAACGTGCGATGGGCACTGAACTGAGTTTAAGCACGGCTTATCACCCGGAAACTGACGGCCAGAGTGAACGAACGATTCAAACGATGGAGGACATGCTCCGAGCATGCGTGATCGATTTTGGAGGAAGTTGGGAACGCCACTTGCCTCTGGTGGAATTTTCGTACAATAATAGTTATCATGCGAGTATCAAAGCGGCACCGTTCGAAGCATTGTATGGAAGGAAGTGTAGATCGCCCGTGTGTTGGAGTGAAGTAGGGGAGAGTCAATTGACTGGACCCGAAATGGTTTTAGAAACGACAGAGAAGATCGTGCAGATCAAGAACCGACTACTTGCTGCGAGAAGCCGACAGAAAAGTTATGCCGATAACCGAAGGAAACCGTTGGAGTTTGAAGTTGGAGATATGGTTATGCTCAAGGTATCGCCATGGAAGGGTGTAATTCGTTTTGGAAAGAAAGGAAAGTTGAGTCCGAGGTATATTGGACCGTTTAAGATCGTTGAACGAATTGGACCAGTAGCGTACAAGTTAGAGTTGCCGACCGAGCTTAGTGCTATTCATGACACGTTTCACGTATCGAACCTGAAGAAGAGTTTGGCGGACAAGGAATTGGTGATTCCTTTGGACGAGATTCGACTAGACGACAAAATGCACTTTGTGGAAGAACCTGTGGAAATTATGGACCGGGAGGTCAAGCGGTTGAAGCGTAGTAGGATTCCTATTGTGAAGGTCCGATGGAATTCTAAGCGTGGACCGGAATACACCTGGGAACGTGAGGACTTTTTCAAGGAAAGGTATCCTCATCTGTTCCAGTAGCACGAAATGTGAGTACAAGAAGAGGCGAGCGCCGGGACGTCGCTCTCTTTAAGGAGGGGTGGATGTGACACCCTAGAATCGAGGTTATTAACGTTACCCTAAATTACGCTAAATTTTGAAATTTTTAATAAATTATAATTTCTATACTTATAAGTATTTTGGTTAAAGCCGATGTTCGAGGTTATAATTTTTACATTTGACGTTTTAAGAAGGACGATGACGATTACGATCCCGAGGGATGCCCAATTTCATATAATTTTTGACGATTTATCGATAATGTAATTTTTCGAGAATTTTATTTACGGTTCGTGTTAAGTTGAGTCGGGTGAGTTTTATAGCCTTCCGAGTACATTTAAAGTATCCCAAAAATATTTTGGAGCGTTCGGGAAGATTTCCGACTCCCGTAAAATTTTCAAAATTGACAAATGAGTCGAACCCGCAAAGTTTTGAGGTCGTTTTCTATTTAAGGACAAAAGAAGCCAAATATTGCATTTAAGCCCCTCCCAACCCACCAAAAAGGCCCAAACTTGTCATAAACACAAACACACACAACATTTACAAAAAAAAATCAAACCCACTCCCTCTCTTGTCTCTCTAAACCGACGGACACCCCCACCACCATCAAAAACCCACCAAAAATCTTCTTCCACTTGATTTTTCAAAAATCTAAGGTTAGACCACACTTAGTTTGGTCATTCCCCACATATTCATGTGCTCAAATCCAACATGCATTGACAAAAATTTTTCAAGATTTTTCCATATGATCCAAATTTGTTTTTGAGGCTAAAAGAGCTAATGCATGTTGATAATTAAGTGTTATGGAAGTATAAACACCATGAAAACCCACCAAATTAATTTGGTTGTGGTGATTGGGTCACCCAAACCCCACGGCAAAGGGGGTGTTTGGGGAGCCATGGTGGTTGTTGATTTTGCATGTTGTTGTTATGTTTGGTTTGTTGTTTTAGGATGATTCACATAGGTTTTATTACTTGCATGTTCATTTCTTTGATTCTTGATATTGAGATTGGTTGATCAATAGGGGTAGGATGGAAGTTTGATGTTAGGATATGTTTGGGAAGGCTTAGGATGATGTTTAGTGGTGGTTAGAAGTCTTGGAATCGAGTCTAAGCATGTTTTTGGTATGGTCATTTTTAGGCAGAAACATTTGGTCTATTTTAGAAAAATGATTTTTGTTCCAGGTCTTGAAAACTAAATGTAGTGATAGAGGGTTTTTCTAGCTTTAATTTGGTATAAGGTAGAGCCCGTGACTCAAAACGAGCTAAAAGTTATGACATTTTAAAGATCGGGTACCGGGAGACGAGGACTTTCACAATCCGAATTTGTGCAAAGTTTTAGTCAAATCCCGAGGGTCACAAGTATAATTTGGTAAATGGTCAAGGGTCAAAATTTGGTCCCTAACCTGTATAAATGGGTCTATATGTTGACTTAGGTGTCAAAGAAGTCAAAGGTATTTTTCATATAGGTCAAAGTGGTCAAAATTGGTCGAAGCGCAATTTCAGCCCGTAAAATGTAGTCGTGGAAATGAGTTGCGTAACGGGTCGTAAAAGTAAAAACTTTTATTGGGCTTAAAAACATGTTATCTACAGGTCATATAGGATTTTTGGAAATTTTGTCAAATTTTATAAGCATGGTTTAATAAGGTAAAACAGCCCGTACTTTAGTCAAGTACCGGCGAGAACGAGTAAAAATGGACAACGTAACTAATAAGAACGAATGGAATAAAATGAATGATACTTGTTGTTTTGTTTTTGGCGTGAGTTATACTTGTCCTAAGTGACTTGTATATATGTATTTTATACAGTACCGTAAGTATTTAAATGAGATTACTCATTACGCGTTATTTGTGATAGGTGTTGATTTACCCGGGCATCCGTAACATCGTCAGTGATCACTCCTCGAACTACCGACTACTTAATATCTAAGGTGTGAATTTATAGCCTCGCTTATATTATTTCAAATTGTTTTACCCGCGAGGGAAATGCATGCTAGTTTTTAAAAGGAACGTATATCATGAATGATTGTTAGACCCGATAGTTGCCTTAGAATTGTGTTGAGTACCAAAGTTGCAAAAGTCCCTAAATTCATGAACTATTAACTATTGTCTTGCCCTCGAGTAGGGGGAAATAGCCGCTTATGCAATTTGTAGTACTACGGGGTTAACGACCCAATGCTAGCCGAGAAGCTGTACTTATAGTAAGTTCTGCGGTAGATTATTTTGTATGAGAAATAAGGTATAATTGCAACTGATGCCTTTAGAAGGGGCACTGGTTTCATCTGAATCATGCCGGTATATTTACGCGGGTGATTGAGTTAACGGATTAGTGTCATGAGCTTAAACACAATTGTCAGTATCCTGATTATAGTTTGTTTGATCGACAAGACTATAAATGATCACGAATGGTTTTTATTATATATACGTTCAAATGGATTGTAAAACCTATGAATTCCACTCAACGTTTTCGTTGACCAAATTTTTGGCATGTGTTTCAGGTAACCGCTGAGAAGTAGGATGGAGCATGCATGGGATGGATGTTGTGTGTACGGCTTGGTGTCCGCTTGTTTTTCCCTCCTTTTCTACTTAAACAATCTTTATGTTTAATGTCATGTGGTTGTAAACTGAAGTTTTTGGGGTTGAGATTCATGGGGACCGAAAACGCTAAACTCTGTGCACTATTTGGGGTTGGAAAAACTGTGGACATGTATTATCTAACAATTTTAAATTTCAAGTTTTAAGTCGACGTCTTTTTAGCGTCGTTTGATATATCTTGTGTGCAATGAATACTGTGTAGCACCCATTGTTGTAGTTCCGCTGTGCATAACAATTGTGGGGGTGTTACAGATTGGTAATCAGAGCCACGAGTTATAGAGAACTAGGTCGTTTTTGAAAATCCTAAACTATAACTTTTGGTGTCGTAAGAAAAAGGGTCCAAGCACACACAACTATCCTGCATGGCTCCGGTAAGATTTATTGTTGTATTTATGGCATTTGACGTATACTTTTGAGTAATATATATATGTGGGTAATTATTAACGGGCCAAAGTAGCCTTCATGGACAATAAACCCGACTAATTTGGTAAAACACTTATAAACTTATTTATTGGGCTTAACCCATTTGGGCCCAACATAAAAAGTATAATACTGATAATAAAAGTATAATTGGGCTAATGAATAGTATTGGGCTTGTAATAGGCCCATTGGGCTTTAAATTGTAAACAAGTTGAACTAGTGTAACTAGTCTTGAAAATTACCAACACATAAACACTATAATGAATGAGTAAAGATGTATAAACCCACTTGATCATCATCATATATATAAAATCATCATATGTATACATAATTATTATTTTGATAAAGTCATTGGATAAGAGTCTAAGACGAGTATTATTTGTCTAGGTTTCCGTGATTGAAGCACGTACCGTACATCCGAATTTCCGATAACCCGCTTTCCCACATCAATATGAGTTCATAGCCTCGCACTCTTTTAAATGTTTTTATGAAATGTTTTATAAACCCGCGAGGGAGATAACATGTTAGTTTTTATGAAATAGGACACTAGTTGTCCCGATTGTCTGTTTATTAATTTGGACCCAAATGATTGTATGACCCGATGAATGATTAAATGACCCGATAGATGAAATGAAATGGATTATTAAAGTTAGGTTATGTCACTAAAAGTCCCATTAGCATGAATGAACTACCGGGATTTGGTAGACACTTATGCATATAATAGTACTTGATGAGACTGCTTTTATACATAGTCTCATCTTCCAAAAAGGGCTTAAAATGCATTAAATATCATCAAAATACCCAAATATATGCTTGTGTTTGTTGCTTGTGTATTTTAGGTACGGATATTGAGATAATGACAAAAGATCACAAGAATCATGCAAAAACGAACACGGGAAACAAAGCCGCACAATGAACCAAGCCCTAGTGAAGACTTTCCCAAGATCAACCCTTGAAGATTTGAAGAATTATGAAGAAGGGTCCTCCAGTTATTAAGAATTGACACTTTATACCCTTGTATCCTCATAATTACAAGTTTGGTCCCTAAAGTTTGTCAAAATTACAAAAAGGACCCTTAACTTTGAAGAATTGGCAAGTTTAGCCCCTCAACAAAGCTAAATTGTCAACCAATATCATCCACAAAGTCAAATATATCATGAAGTCCTTCAAAGTACAAGAAATGACAAGTTTGGTCCTTTGGAAAATTCAAAACTACAAAAAGGACCCTCAACTTTCAACATTTGGCAAGAATGGTCCCTCAATCATCAAGACTTGGCAATTTCAGTCCTCCAAAATGACAATCATACAAGTCTAGACCATTATCATTGAAGAAAATACCAAACCAGCCCTTGAAGAATTCAAATATGGCAAGAAATACCCCTGAATTCATTTTATAAAAGTTTTGGGCCAAAAATGCAAAAGTGCAAAAGTTGTTAAGGCATAAATGGGCGTTGATAGGGTTTTATACTGAAAAGACAAGGAGTAAAGAATCAAGGGGTTAAAGCTGGCCAACATGAAAGATACCTAGACCAGTGACAAGCTGCCACGTGCCCCACTAAATCAAACCCACCAATCACCACATCTCCTGGCGCCACATCACCAATCCACTCACCCCATTTAACTAATTAACTATTTAGTTAGTTAATAATGGCGCCTAACACGTTTTTAAATCCTTAAACAGATCAAATGGCTTGTTCTTCATGTTCTTAACAAAAATTGGGCTTTTGTTATTTACTCAAAATTAGACCTTAATTGTTTCCAGAATTATGATTAAGGATATTGTTAACTAATCCCAACCTTAATATATGCCACCTCATCAACCAAGGGTGCACATGAAAGGTGCCCTGCTACACACTTTTGGGGATACTGCCAAAACCAGCCAGAGAATCAACCATCCAGAAACAAGCTTACACTTTAAGCTTTGTTTGAGCCCTTAGATCAAATTCCAACAGCTATCTCCTTCACATACGTCCAAGAATCAGTCACATGAAGCATATGAGTTCAAATTCAAGAGGGCATTTTTGGAACTTCAACCATTAGGGTTTGTAGTTTTTAGCTGTTCCTTAGTCACTTGTAAGGCTATATAAAGCCACTTAGGCCTTCACATTTCAGTTTGCTCTTGATTTTTCCTTGGTTCAAGTTTCTGTAAATCCTGTTTCTAAATTAATGAAATTGAGTTTGAAATCTTGAAGAAAAGTCATTGGTCATTCTTATTTACTGCTTTCATTTGTTATATGCTTGTTAGTTTTTGAAGTTCAAAACCTATTTTCAAAAGAGGAGTGTGCAAAAGTTTGCATATTTCCTCATTTTCTTGATATTTTGCTAAGTCTTGTTCCAATCTTGGAATTCTTGGGCTATAGGGCTGATCATAGCATCCTAACTGAGTTGGTTAAGGTGTGGTGAGGCTTATAACTTGGGGATAATCAAGTGTGGGGTAACAAGTTTGCATTAATCAAGTTTTTCAAAGTTTCTGATTTTTATGATATTGTGCTTAACCCTTGTTCAATCTTAGCAGGCTTTTTGTGGAAGCTTGTGCTTGTTCTTGCTAGCACATAAGCTCAAAATTCGTGGGTGTGGATGTACATCCATGAGGTTTGCATACTTAATCTCAAAATCTGCATAAATTGTGATTTTTGGTGATATTTGTATGAAACTTGTGTTCTTGTGAATTTTGTGGCTTGATCTTGCTTGAATCTGTTTAATATACTTGTTTTAGTGTTAATTGATGCTTGGTTGGCCTGAAATCTCATTGTGCTTTTGAAAATTTTGATTTGAAAAAGTTAAAGGGGTGTTTGGGTCTACTGGTTTATGCTTGTAACTTGTTATTGTGTTAAGGGAAGTTGTTGTTTATGATTTGTATCTGCTATACCTTTGTTTGAGGGTGTTTTGCTGCAAGTTTTTGGGTTTGAACACTTGAATTAAACAATCTGCTATATAGACCTTGTTTCTGCTTGTTTTGACCTAGGATTTTGGGAACACTTAGTGTGTATGCATGCTTAGGGATATAAATGGTTTAAACAAAGTTAATATAACCTGTTTGAAAGATTTGAGGTGTTGAAATTGGCTTGTGTGTCAAATACATCAGCAAAAGTAGAAAACTGCATGTGTTAGTGTTCATCAGTAACTTTCATTGCTTGAATCTTGCTTAATTCTTTGAACCAGTGCATGAAACCTGTTTAGACTTGCTTCTTGGAGTTTATTATAGCTTGTGTGTGCATTTGGTTGAATTTGGCTGGCTGATTTGTGCTAAAACTGCTCTTAAGTGCTAAACTGCTTATTGTTCATGTCTGTGCAATGTCTGATGATTGATTGATTAAACTGTATCAATTGGGTGTTAGTGATTGTGTTATTTTGATTGTGATTGACTCCTTTTGATCTAAAGATCATTTGGGTGCCTTTGTGAAATCTGAATCCAAGAAAAAGTCACTAAAGACAAAAAGTCAAAATATTCAAGCAGTGGAAAAAGTTTCCACTGCTCACATCCAAAACTAGCCCCTGCTAGTGCAATTTTGTCATCAGCTTAACAATAAGCTATTCTAGCTTATTCTGACTTGCAACAACTTATTTTTTGTGATAGATCTTCATTATTTGACCCATTTAAGTAAACTGGAGCTTATGAGACTTTGACTTTGACTTTTTACTAGAAAACCAACTTGTTTGACTTTTAACATAAGTGCTTAATTGACTTTCCAGCTTATTGAGTGTGCTTATTTGAAAGGTTTTTGACTATTAAGCTTAGTTTTGTCATAAGAAACACTTTGCAACTTGAATCAGATTCTGAGGTGGTCTAGATCATAAAAACGACTATTTTGTCGTTTTGTGAATAAGTTTGTGACTTGTTTCTGGCTTATTAAGTGGGCTTATTTGAAAATTCTTTTTGCAGAAGTCTTTGTTAGGTCAAAAGAAGGTTGTGTGTTAAATTTTAGCTTATGGCATCAGTTATGGCTTAATGGGCCAAAAAGCCCATTAAGAATAAGCTGCTTATTATAAGTTGGCTTATTTCACATTTTCAGCTTTTGGGCCTTTGGAAAAAGTTGTTTAAAATCAAATTTTGAGTCAACCTGTGCTTTTTGAGCTTAATTTGAACACTTTTTCTTATTGGGCCTTAATTAAGCCCAATAAGGGACTGTTTTGGGTTTGGCCCATTTTCTAGGCCCAATAGGGGTATTTAGGTAATTTCACTTTTATTTCTGAGTTATTTAGGTTAAATTAAGCTAGTTTGCAAGTTTTTAGAATTTTTTATAATTTTTGGATTTTTAGTATTATTTTAATATTATTTTATTAGAAAAAATTAAAAGTCTGATTTTCTAGGTTTTTATATTTTTCCTAGGGTCTAAACACTTAATTAGGATTTTTGCAACTTTCCAATTATTTTTTAGGTCTTTTAATTATTTTCTATAATTAATTTAAGATTTAATTGATTTTAGGAGTTTTTAATTGTTTAAAAATAGTTTTAATTGGTTTTAAAATTTTGAAAAATAGTTTTTAGCTTTATTAGAGTATTTTTGAGGTTTACAAACTTGAAAATCTTGTTTAGGGCTTTTTAATAATTAATTTTGATTTTTGGGGCTTTAATTAGCATTAAAAAGTCATTATCTAATTAATTAAAAGGTTTTTGCAAGTTTTGATTTTTTGTAAACTCTTAGAATATTATTAGGGATTTTTGGTTATTTTTAGAAATTGTTAGGTTTAAATTTTAATTTTGGTGGTTTTTACGACTTTACGTGTACGCCTTTTTAGACTTAGTTTAATCCGTCTTCATAACCGTCATTCTCTTCTAATCCCTTTTCTATTTTTCTTTCTCAAATATAATCACAAATTAATCTATATCATTACACACATAACACACTAGACTCCTTGAGAACGAACTTAATTGGTCATTAGTGCTTGGTTTTCCTAAACCAACACTTAATACTTGCCACTTTTGTCATCCTTTTCCTAAAGGGTAGCAAAAACTCAACATCAGTACTATTTGGGGACGATCACCCCAGTTCGCGCCTTGACGGTTGATCCCCGTCGTGCCACATTGATTGCTAAGCGAATTTATGTATGAGAAGATTTACACAAGCGTGATTATTGTGACGACACGCTAATTTAGATGGGAAAATGAGTTTCGGGCTAGCTACCCGTTGTTTGGTTTAGTAAGGTAACAATGTCATGCGGCTTATAATAATCCAATTAACGAAATACTGCTTTATGCATTGAATTATGATTTATTGCCTGACTAGCAATACAGGGTCTTATCATTGATATTATGTTCGTGTTTTTGTTTTATATAACCGTATTCGTATAACGGTTTTTATTTAATCTATACAACGTTATAAAACGTATTGTATGATGTTTTTAACGACAATGGTTCGTATAATGATTTTGAAGGCGAAAACCTATATTATGATTTTGATAAGGATTTGTCTAAAATGACTTTGGCGATTTTATGGCCTATTACAATGATTTGTATAAAATGATTTTCGGTAATAATTTTATACCGATGTTATATTGATGGATTTCATTAAACTCTATGAATTCACTCGGCGTTTTCGCTGACCTTTTCTTTTAACATGTTTTATCTCAGGTACTTGAAGGTAATTCTCGGGAAGACAACAAGAATTCATGGCCCGCACTTAAATAATAATTTTCCATTCAAATGCTTTGTAAAACCTGTATGAAATACAATGACTTGGGACCTATGTAAAAATTTGATATTTATGAATAGAAAATGCTTTGTTAGGTTTAAATTTTAATTTTGGTGGTTTTTACGACTTTACGTGTACGCCTTTTTAGACTTAGTTTAATCCGTCTTCATAACCGTCATTCTCTTCTAATCCCTTTTCTATTTTTCTTTCTCAAATATAATCACAAATTAATCCATATCATTACACACATAACATACTAGCCTCCTTGAGAACGAACTTAATTGGTCATTAGTGCTTGGTTTTCCTAAACCAACACTTAATACTTGCCACTTTTGTCATCCTTTTCCTAAAGGGTAGCAAAAACTCAACATCATTTTGGCGCCGCTGCCGGGGAGGCGTGTTGTGTTTTGATTTGGCATTGTTGTTTTTATACTAACCATAATTAGTATTTGTATTAATAGCACTCTACTAATACGTATTATCGTTTTTCGGTTTTTGTGTGAATATTATTACTATATTGTATACGTTGAACAATAAATTCACAAGTACTCCAAATACGTGAGAAATCACAACCTTGACTTGGGAGGTCATTACCCAATCATTGTATTCGAATCTCAAACCAAAGAAAAAAGGCAAAAATAGATAATTACTTTCGTGAAGCTTAATCTTGATAATACAAACTATAAGGTGGGTATAAGGCGGATATTATAAAATATATCCTAAGGAAAAAGGCTCTTAAGTGCTTCGCGCCGCCTCGTTTCCCCGCTTGCTTGTGAGTATTTGATTGTGAGAGCTAATCGAGGGTTTTGCCGCCCAAAGTATTACTAAGTATCATATATATTTTCTTGGTTTCTATTGATTAAACCCCCTTGAACGATTTGGTGTTCCACCATCGTTCTAAAGTCATCGAAGGCGTTCACTCCACGTGATCGTTTTCATTCTTTGAGGCTTCTTTAATCGAGAGATTTGATTAAGGAGGAGATTTGAAGATTTTTGTCTACTTAATACATTTCACCAAGTTCCAAAAAGGTTAATACAATCCAAAACCACAAAAAAAATTGAAAAATACAAAACACCAAAAAGAATCTTCTTTGCTCGTCCCCTCGTTGTACGTGACGTTTATGCTAACTCGAAATCAAGCAAGACGTGCACGTAAACGAAAGAACAAAACTCCCACTCCCAACAATTCTAGTGAGGAGTCTCCTATTGACGAACCCATTGTAAGAGAAGCACCAACCATGGCGAATCGAACTATGATGGAGTTACTTCAAGCACCCACCGAGGTTATGGAGAGGCTATTGTGATTCCCGCAATCCTTGCGGAGAATTTTGAGGTGAAAACGGGTTTGTTGTCCATGATTCAAAACAACAAATTCCGTGGTGATGAGAAGGACAATCCACACAACCATATCCGCCAATTCAATCGTCTTACCGCTACTTGCAAGTTTAAGGATGTCTCTAACGACTCGATTAATATGATGCTTTTTCCGTATTCCTTAGCGGGGCCCGCAAAAATTTGGTTAGAGAAAGAGCCACCCAATTCTATATTGACGTGGAAGGATCTCGTGTCTAAGTTTGTGAACCAATTTTTTCCGCCCTCTAAGACTACGCACTTGAAAAACGAGATTTCAAAGTTTTCACAAGAATTTAATGAAAGTTTTTCAACGGCTTGGAATAGGTTTAAGGAAATGTTACATGAATGTCCTCATCACGGTTTTTCCGATTTGCATCAAATTGACACGTTTTACAATGGACTTAATGATCATGAAAGGGATTATTTGAATGCCTCCGCGGGTGGTAATTTTTTGTGTAAAACGGTTGAGGAAGCTTTGGTGATAATTGAAAATAGATCTAAGGTGTATAGTCCTCGTAGCACGTCTAGTGTTCGTAAGGCTTCGTCTTCGGCTTCACCTTCTTTGTCTAATACCATCGATGCTTGCCAAATTGAGGCGAACTTGGAAAACAAGATTTTTGATAAGTTGAAAGGACTTTTGATTGAGTTTAAAGTTGGTGAACCAAGTGCTCCCGCTACGGCTAAAGCGGTTGAGGTTTCTTGCATGTATTGTGGTGGAGGTCATGATTTCTCCGAGTGCATTACCAACGGTGGTAACACTTCGAGTGCCTTCGCGGCCACGGGAAATTACAACCAAAACGGTCAAGTTTCCCGCTCTAATCAAATGACTCCACCGGGTTTTGGTTCAAATCAAAATGCTAACAACTATCGCAACAATCAAGTTGGTTTTAAGAACAATTACAACAAGGGAAACTATGGGAATCAAGGGGCTAATAATCAAGTTTCAAACAAAAATGATTTTCAAAATAACAACAAAAGTTTGCAAACATTGAAAGATCTTCCAAGTGAGTTTGTTGAATATGCTAGTGGGAATGATGCTAGGTTTGACAATATTCAAAGAGAAATAATTAGCCTAAGATCCGAGTTTAAAAACGATTTGAAGAAAGAGTTGAAAAATGAGTTAGCTAATGAACTTAAAATCCACACCAACAAGATGGAAGGAAATGTCACTAGGTTGCAACAAAACCAACAAAAGATGGAACAAGGGCAACATGAGATTAAACAAGAGATGCTTAAGGCCGAGAAAAGGCAAACCGAAGCCGTATTGAGGCAATCTAATTTTGAAGATAAAATCTCGTCTCTGTTTGAGGCAATAATGTGTAAACCGTCGTCAAGTGGTCTTCCTAGCAACACCATATCTAACCCTAAGGGTGAGATGAAAGTGATTACCACACGTAGTGGTAAGACACTTAAGGAGTCGATTCCTCAACCAATTGCTCCTACGGAGGAAGCAATTGAGGAAGAACCCGAGGTGGTGGTCCAAAAGGAGCATGTCCCAATCCCACGAAGTACCGCTCATGCCACACCTACGGTTGACCCATTACCATCATTGGAACCCGAGATTCCAAAGGCTATGCCTACTATGCCTCAACCCACACCACCCTTGCCCTATCCATCAAGACTTAGGAAGGAGAAACGTCAAGAGCGCGACAACTACCAATTTGAGCTTTTTATGAAAATGTTTCGTGATTTGCATTTTAATGTGAGTTTCGCCGATGCCTTGGTCATGATGCCTCGATTTGCCGCTAACTTTAAGAGTATGTTGAACAACAAGGAGAAATTGCACCAATTGTCTAGTTGTTCGTCGGTTTATCTTAATCGCATACCTCAAAAAGTCGGTGATCCCGGTAAATTTTTGATTCCTTGTGCAATTCAAGACATGGAAGAATGCTTCGCCTTGGCCGATCTTGGTGCTAGCATTAACTTGATGCCACTTGCAATCTTCAAGTCACTCAATCTTCCTAATCTTACTCCTTCACTAATGTCTATCGAGTTGGCCGACCATTCCACAATTCCCGCATGTGGTTTGGCGGAAGACGTTTTTGTGAAAGTGGGGAAGTTCTACTATCCCGTAGACTTCATTGTTGTTGATATCCCCACGGATCCTCAAGTTCCTCTCATTTTAGGTCGTTCGTTTTTAGATACGTCTATGGCTTTGATTGATGTGCATGCTAGAAAGATCACCTTACGTTTCAACGACGAGGAACTTGTTATAAACGCAACTCAAAACTCTCAAATTTCTCATGTTTATTTCGTTGCAACCATAAACCTCGTTGATATGATTGACGTGGTTTGCGAGGAATTTTCACAAGAAGTTCTAGGTTTTGGTGATGAAGAAACTAGTGGCAATCCCACTATGTTGGATCCAATTCTTGATAACTCGACACCAACCTTCACTCCTTTTGAAGGTGGTGGTTTTACGTTGGAAGAATGCAATGTTCCACGTACTTGTGACGAAGACCTCGACAACGATGAGGACTTCTCTATTATCAAGGATTTTCTTAACGATTTCCCATTTCCTCCACCCGAGGAGGTTATGAGTATCGAGCCCAAATCTTCACTTGAGGAACCACCTATCCTCGAGTTGAAAGATTTACCTCCTCACCTCGAATATGTCTATTTGGAGGAGGACGACAAGTTGCCGGTTATTATTGCGAAGGATCTTTCGAATGATGAAAAAACCGCACTTGTCGATGTTCTAAAGGCTCACAAAGGGGCGATTGCGTGGAAGTTATCCGACATTAAGGGGATCGATCCCAAGTTTTGTACCCACAAAATCTTAATGGAGGAAGATTTCAAGCCAACAATCCAAAGTCAAAGGAGGGTGAACCCCAAAATTCACGACGTCATCAAAAAGGAGGTCCTTAAACTCCTTGACGCGGGAATGATTTACCCTATTTCCGATAGCCCTTGGGTGAGTCCTATTCATTGTGTCCCTAAAAAGGGAGGGATGACCGTTGTGCCAAACGATGCCAACGAGTTGATTCCCACTAGACTCGTAACCGGATGGAGAGTGTGCATTGACTATCGAAAGTTGAATGAAGCCACTCGAAAAGACCATTTTCCCTTGCCCTTCATGGACCAAATGTTGGAGCGTCTTGCGGGAAACGATTTCTATTGCTTTTTAGATGGTTTTTCCGGTTACTTCCAAATTCCCATCGATCCTCGTGATCAAGAAAAAACTACGTTTACGTGTCCATATGGAACGTTTGCCTATCGTAGAATGCCATTCGGACTTTGCAATGCACCGGGAACCTTTCAAAGGTGCATGATGGCTATTTTTCATGACATGATCGAGAAGACGATGGAAGTCTTCATGGATGACTTTTCCGTGTTTGGTGATTCTTTCACTTCGTGTTTGTCGAACCTTGAGAGAATGTTGAAACGTTGTGAGGAAACCAACCTTGTGCTCAATTGGGAAAAGTGTCATTTTATGGTTAAGAGTGGAATCGTCTTAGGGCACAAGGTCTCGAAAGCGGGGATTGAGGTAGATCAAGCTAAGGTAGACGTCATCGCCAAATTACCTCATCCCAAAACCGTTAAGGGAGTTAGGAATTTCCTAGGCCACGCGGGCTTTTATCGTCGATTCATCAAGGATTTCTCGAAGATTTCTCGACCCATTACACATCTTCTTGAAAAAGAGGCACGTTTTGTCTTTGACGAAGATTGTGTACGAGCCTTTGAGATCCTTAAAAGGAAACTTACCGAAGCTCCCATTCTTGTTTCTCCAAATTGGAACCTCCCCTTTGAACTTATGTGTGATGCAAGTTATTACGCTATTGGGGCCGTTTTGGGGCAACGTCATGATAAGCACTTCTTGCCTATTCACTATGCTAGCAAGACGATGACCGAGGCTCAACTTAAATACACTACAACAGAAAAGGAGTTCCTTGCCGTGGTGTATGCATTTGAGAAATTTCGACCTTATCTCGTCTTGACGAAATGCATAGTGTATACGGACCATTCGGCTATTAAGTATCTCATGGCAAAGCAAGATGCTAAGCCGAGATTACTTCGTTGGATTCTCCTCCTTCAAGAATTTGATCACACCATTGTTGACAAAAAAGGAGCCGAGAATCTAGCGGCCGATCATCTCTCTCGTTTGGAAGATCCTCACCAAAGTATTTACGAGCCTAAGGAAATCACCGAAACGTTTCCACTCGAGACACTTGGTGTAGTGAATTCCCAACTTGATTCTTGCACCCTATGGTTTGCGGATTTTGCAAATTACCATGCGGGTAACTTCATCATTAAGGGTATGACGACTCAAGAAAAACGAAAATTCTTTCGTGACGTCAAGTTCTACTTTTGGAACGACCCTTATTTGTTTCGAACTTGTGCGGATCAAATCATCCGACGTTGTGTATTTGGCACCGAAGCTTCTAACATCCTTAGGGCTTGCCATGAGGGACCCACGGGTGGTCACCACGGTGCTAATCTCACGGCTAAGAAGGTGTTTGATGCCGGCTTCTTTTGGCCTACTATTTACCGAGATGCACAAGATCTTGTGAAGTCGTGTGATGCATGCCAACGACAAGGAAAAGCCTCACAAAAAGATGAAATGCCACAAAATATCATCCAAGTGTGTGAGATCTTTGACGTTTGGGGCATAGACTTTATGGGGCCGTTCCCATCATCTCGTGGTAATAAGTACATCCTTGTTGCGGTTGACTACCTTTCTAAGTGGGTGGAGGCAAAGGCCTTGCCCACCAATGATGCTCGTGTGGTAGTCAAGTTTTTGAAGCAATTGTTCTCTCGGTTTGGAACCCCTCGTGCTATCATAAGCGATCGTGGAACCCATTTTTGTAACGACCAATTTGAAAGAGTTCTAAGGAAATATGGGGTTACACATCGTCTTTCTACGGCTTATCACCCACAAACGAGTGGACAAGTCGAGGTTTCAAACCGAGCTTTGAAGAGGATCTTGGAGAGATCCGTTGGAGAAAACCGACAATCTTGGTCGGATAAGTTGGACGATGCTTTATGGGCCTTTAGGACCGCTCATAAGACACCCATTGGGTGCACTCCCTATAAGCTTGTGTATGGAAAGAATTTTCATTTGCCTATCGAGTTAGAACACAAGGCTTATTGGGCCCTAAAGCATTGTAATGATGATATGGAGACCTCGGGAAAACACCGGAAAATGTAATTAAATGAATTGGATGAATTGAGGGATATTGCTTATGAAAATTCATTGATTTATAAAGAGAAAACTAAAAAGTTGCATGATTCAAAAATTAAAAACCAGGTTTTTAACATTGGGGATCAAGTTTTGCTTTTTAATTCAAGATTGAAAATCTTTTCTGGTAAATTGAAATCCCGTTGGTCTGGTCCATTCACCGTGACTCAAGTGTTTCCATATAGGACCATCGAGCTAGCTCAAGATGATGGTCCTAACTTCAAGGTGAATGGACATAGGTTGAAGCACTACTTTGGCGTGGAAGTTCCATCCTTGAACTACCTCGACCAAGTCACCTTCCCCAATGATAATTAGTATTAAGGGGATCGAGTCGAGCTCATGACTCGGTAATAAAAAACGAGGTGCCTCGTGGGGGAGTCCCATGCTTATCCTATGTACATATTATCGCTTTCTAATGTAGCTTACGTGTGGGGATTTGTGCCCTTCCAACCTTTGTTCCATGGTTGTTTGTGAATTGTGAACTTTAGATGATCATGATCTTCACGATTGGAGCCTCTCGTGTTCGTTTTATGGGAGCACTCGATCGTTTGCTTTGGAGACATTTCTCAATATCCATGATATATCCTTTTGATGTTCTAACCTTAGGTTTATAGCACACTTCATAAACGGCTATTACTTATTGGTTACACCCTTTCCATGCTAGATTAGGCATTCGACTACGTCTCTAGTATGGGGGTGTTTGCACCCCTAGACTCGAAACATTGAGGACAATGTTTAACTTTAGTATGGGGGGTGAATAGATACTTGCCTTGCCAAACCTTCACGCTTTCTAAAGTTTATCTTTTTGTTTATCGTTTTTGTTGCAAAATAAGGCTAAAAATGGCCAAATTTTAAAAATTTTCTCATGCTTTATAAGTGTTTGAAGACACAAATGTAGGTTTTCCGATGGCGAGAATAAGAGTAATTTTTGACTCGACCGTGCGTGTTGAGCACTTAGCTTCGATTCCTTAACTACACATGAGGCTAAGTCTCTTAAATGAGGACGAGAAATGATATAGTTAATTATAAGTTACTATGCTAAACGTAGAGTACTCGTATTCTTTCAAAAACTCATGTGTTCTCATTGTTTGCTTATTCTCCCTTCGCATGTAAATATTTTTTTCTTAATAAATATTGACTTAGCGGTTTAGTTAGGATTGTTGGGTGATATGAGCTTAAACTCATATCCTTTTATCAACAAATAACCCTAAAACATGAAGCAAAATACCAATTTATTTGGCAAAAACAGTGTTATGTGGTATGTTTGTGTTTGTGTACACTTGTGTAGGTAAAAGGATACATTTTCAAGCAAACAAAGAAAAATCAAGCTCAAATGGATGAAAAAGACAAAGAAGGATCAAAAGTGACAAGACTTTGAAGTACAAGGACCTATCTTGACAAACTGCCAAAGTTGAAGGACTAAAGTGCAAATATTGTAAAAAGTCAAGATCAAAGTCAAAATTGGTCAACTATCAAGTCAACAAAGTCAAAGGGTCAATCCTGCTCAAAGATGAAGTTTGGAGGACTAAAAGTGCCAAAGAAATGAAGTTGCTAGTTTGAAAATACAATCTGCCAAGTATAAGGACTAATTCTGCCAACATTTGAAAGTTATTCAAGGTTTAATCCATGTGTACAAGAATTGGCCAATGAGAAGAGAGAAAAGAAATCACATGGATCACCAACTCAGCTTCATTTATTACCCACTCAGCCGCTTTGCAATTAATACCCAATCACAACAGTTGGATCCGTGTGACACTTATTCAGCCATTCACATGTTGACACGTGGCATCTTCTTCATCAAAAATATTTGCCAGGATCGCGTTTGAGCTACAATCCATTTCATGAAAAGATGTCAACACCAAAATTGATCATTTTGAAGAGACGAACACAATGGTACAAGTCAATTAACATGAAATCAACTATTGAAGAAAAGCCCAAATCATTGTTCATACCTGCAAATGCAATTATGCAGAATTGTCCACGTGGAGAGCTGGGATTGGTCCTGACACGTCACCAACCCCAACAACCATCTTCCTCACCTCTATAAATAGATGGATAGGACTTCATTTGTAACTGGTAGCTTAGTTTTGTAAAAACACACACTTCTAAATTTCCTTTCATTTTTCCTTCTTCTTTACCCTAGCTACTCAAGAGTCTGACAAACTCTTGAGTTAGTTAGTTAGTTACTTACCTTCTAACAACTTTGTAACCGTTTTCCATTAATAAAATTTGAATTCATCCTTTCCCGCCAAAAATATTCTTCATTCTACTGCTCATTTCTTGCTGCTATTGGATATTTGTGTTGCTGTTTTGTGTTTGTTATGATCATTGATTGATCATAACTGACCTTGGAGAAGTTTGGGAGCATTTTGTTGTGATTTCAGTTCAGAACTAGTTCCATTGAAGTTTTCAAGCATTTTGATGATGTCTGTTGATTGTTAGCTGTTCTTGTTGATTGATTGTTGTCCTAGTGATAAGGTGGTGGTTATCACTAGGCTAAGAGAGCACAGCGCTCCTCTTCTTCCCAAAGGTTTACTTCAAAAGGTTTTAAAAGTTCTTGTTTTTGTTCCACTCAACAAGTCAAATGCATGCTTCTTTTCATAGTGTAATCTTGATGTCTGCATGATAAAATCTGTTTAGAGTTGCTGATTGTTTGATTGTTGATTACTTGTAGCTTAATCTTGATTTACTGCTTATTGTTTGTGGATTGTGTTTAGTAATAGCTTTAAGTCAGTCTATTTCCATTCTTATACCTTAATAGAGTAAAAGTTGAGTTCACTGCTTGCTAGAAGTTTAAAACCATTTCATTTAGAGTCTAAAGTTTGGTAGTCATAAGCATTTGATTCAGTTTAAACAAGATCTTAAAAAGTCTTTGCAAAAGTTTATAAAATCAGATAAAGGAGTGTTTAGGATTAGCTTATAAAGAGTTTTCAAGTATTGAGTTTTGGCGTTTTAAAGTTCATTTGTAGTTAATAGTTGGTAATAAAGTGTTTCAAGTTATTTACAAGTCATTTAGTAAGTCAAACAGGCAAATGGCATTATAAATGTTTGGGTCATCTTTATGCAGAATTGCTCATTAGAACTTGTCATTTTCATTTGGCTAGTACTCATTCATTACTTGATGAAATTGTACCAAATTTGTTCTTAGTTGTAGCTTATATCATATAGATTCAGATTCCAAGAGCATTCTCTACAGTTTACAATAAGCAAATAGGAATAAGCAAAATTCAGTTAAGCAAGGTTGAGGCAAGTTTCTGTAAATGGAAACTGAAAATTTGTATCTCCTTATCCTCTTCATAAACATGGCCATTTTTCTTCACAAATCCACTTAAAACATAGAGTTACTTGATTTTGGAAAGTTTCAGCTTTTTGAAAAATAAGTTGGTCAACGCTTGGTCAACATAAGCCCATTTTCAGCTTAATTCAAATTCCCAGCTTATTTCTTGATGAAAAATGTTCTAGTTTGATTTCCCGTTCATTACTTGAGTAGCTTAATCAGTTTCAACAAGAAAAGCTAGTTGTGACTGTCTAGATTTTGCTGTAGCTTATTTTGAGCTTATTGATAAGTGCTCAATTGCTTATTTTACAACTTCAGCCAAAATCCTTTTACACACGTAGCTTATTTGGGATTTAAAACGTTTTGCAACTTGTCTCATTGAATTTGGTTCATTAATAAGCTCAAACGAGCTTATTTTCATCCTAAACCCGTTTTGGCTTAAAAAGTTCTAGAAATTGCAATTTAGTCCCTAATGTTTTAAACAGATTCTAAATTTGGCTAAACTTCAATGTTTTTAGGGTTTGCAATTTCTGAGTCCTTGTAGTTTTAAAAGTTGTTAATTTCAGTTAGCAAATTGTTAAGTTTGTTACATTTTTGTTAGTTGGTTATAAGTTTTGCATATTTGATCCTTTTAGTTAACAGATTTACACTTTTAGTCCCTAGATTTCCTAGAATTTACATTTCAAGCATTTAACTTTCCTAGAATTTACAATTTCAGTCCTTTAAGTTTCATATTTTACAATTTGAATTTTACTTGAATAAAAACTTGGTATTTGCAAGATGTTTTACATATAAGTAGGTAATATTTTTCCGTTTTGCAAGGCTTTGTTGAATTAGCAAATAGAATAACCAAACAAGTTTAACAACCAAAAACAATTAAAAACCCGATATTGGTTGGACTTTCCATTAGCAAGAACTGAGAAAAAAACGAACTGCATTATACTCAATTTCAAATGGCGCCGCTGCCGGTTCTTTGACTACACGAGAGACTATCGATTGACGGTTTTCATTGGCTTTTGGGATCCGTTCACTTTGTGAACGTTATTTTTACGTATCATAAATAAAAAACAAATAAAAAATCAAAAATATAAAAATATATAAAAACTAAAAAATTAACAAAACAATTCTTTTCCTAAAGAATTGACCAAAAAAATAAAAAATCCAAAAAGCAATCTTTTTCCTAAGAGATTGCAACCAAAAATATATATTATTGGATTCTCTCGGTTTTTATGTACATATAGTATTTTCTCTTAAAAAACTCATAAATACAAAAATATTTTCCATATATTATTATAAGTAAATACGTATACGTATAAGAACAACCAATCTACATATTCTCCATAAGTATTGCCGAGGCAATACACCGTGTTGAGGGGCGTTCCGGTCCTTGACACGTGTATCGATCAAACAAAATAAAGCAAGAATAGATAAATACTCTCAATAAGCAACAATTCGAAGAATACGAACATTTAAGTGAATAGAAAGGCGATGTGCTATAAAATGCCATCTAAGGGTCAATAGGTACTTAAGTGCTTCGCGCCACCTAACCCCCCGTTCACTTGTAAGTATTCTAAGAAGGAAGGCTTCATTGGGGGTCTTGCACCCAAGTAGTACATAAGTATATTGTTATTTTCTTGTGGATATTTAATATTGAAACTCGAAGAGGATAATCCATTTCTCTTCAAAGTCACACGAGAGCTTCTCTCTCATTCCTCGTATTGAGTTGCATGCTCACTCGCGGGCGTGCACAAATACCGATTGGTGTACAACCTCTTCCTCCGAAAAGGAAGAAAAAGAGAAAGAGTAAGACCACCACCGTCCACCAAACCGATCACGAGAATCGTGCTTTGACTCCACCACAATAAGCTATGGCTATTGATAATCGCTCTTTGTATGAACGTATGCAAACCAACATTCATGGATATGCTAGTGCCATTAAGATTCCCGACTTTCCCGCAAACACATTTGAGCTACATACATCTATGATCAATATGGTTTCACAATCACCTTTCTTTGGTAACAAGAATGAGGATCCTCATGCTCACCTTAAGAGATTCCTTTCTCTTTGCAATACCATTAAGCATAATGGGGTTCCACATGAGGTGATTAGGTTGATGTTAGTGTCATTTTCTTTAGAGGGAATTGCTAAGCATTGGTTAGACACCCAACCACCCGATAGTATCACCACATGGGATGGTTTCACCACTAAGTTTTTGAACAAGTTCTTTCCTCCACATAAGACTATGGCTTTGAGGACTTTAATTATGGGCTTTCAACAAAAACCTAGTCAATCCTTTAGTGATGCTTGGGAAGAGTATAGTGAGTTATTGAGGCGATGCCCTAATCATGGATTGGATCAAGTTCACCAAATCAATCTCTTTTACAATGGCCTTAAATCTCACCACCAAGATTCACTCAATGCTTCCGCGGGAGGGAATATTCTTCTTAAGACTTACCAAGAGGCTTTGGACATCATTGAGACTAAAGCAATGGTTCAAACAAACAATCCATTTGAAGAAAAGGTTCATGTTATCCAAAACAATTCTCAAACTCCTTGTGACAACCAACTTCTCAAGTTTCAAGAAGAGATTTTTCTAAGGATGGATAGAAATAGTGAGAAGAATTTGCAAGTACAACTAGAAATGCTTCAAGCTTTTAAGAGCATGTCATTGAACAATTCCTCAAATAATGTGAATGCTATCACCATTTCTTGTGTTACTTGTGGAGGTCCCCATTCTTATGAACAATGTGATAAGGTGCAAGTTTATCAAGGAGAATGCTATGCTTACCAAGAGGAACATCGTGAACACTTCAAACCTAATATCAATCCAAATAACCTTTCTTACAAGTCTCAAAACTACCTTACTCCACCCGGATTTCCACCCCAACCACCCACCCAAATTCAACAAAATCCACCTCAAATTTTACCACGGAATCAAGGGCAAAGACCACCTTACCAAGGAAATAACTACAAGGCACCCAATCAATTTCAACCTCAAGCAAATACCTTTTATCCACCAAATAAAGGATTTAATACCCAACCTTTACCTTTCCAACCTCAAGGTTTTCAAGGTCATGTGCCACAAGAGTATAACACAATGGATCTCTTGCAAAAAATGAATCAAGAGAATGAAAGGAAGTTCCAAGCTATGGAGAAGAAATTGAATGACCAAATCAATAGGGTTTTAGTGGCAATAAATCAAAGACCACAAGGGGCTTTACCTTCCAACACACAAACAAACCCTAGGGCCAATGTCAATGCTATTACAACAAGGAGTGGAACAACAACAAAGGATCCTTCACCTCCTAAACCTACTATTGTTCAACCCACTTGTGCTCCTACTTGTGACAAACCTTCTACTTCTACTTTGCCTCCTCAAAATGCTCCTATTCATTCAAACACACCTTCTCAACCACCTCATACTTCTCCTTTACCTTCCACACTTCCCAATGAAGAAGCTAACAAAGACAAATCTTCCACTACTACACCTATTCCACCTACACCAAAACCTACTCTTCCATATCCTTCAAGGTTGAAAAAGGACAAGCTAAAGAGCAAGGATGACATCCAAGTCTCCAATTTCTTAAGGATGTTTAAGCAACTCAACATCAATATATCCTTTGCGGAAGCTCTTGCTTATATGCCAAAGTTTGCTAAGATGTTCAAGGATTTGCTCTCAAACAAAGAAAAATTGGTTGATTTGCCCAACACATCCCTTAATGAAAATTGTTCCGCGGTGTTACTTAAAACCTTACCAACAAAACTTGGAGATCCGGGGCGTTTCTTGATACCTTGTAATTTTCCCGGTGTTGAAAATTGCATGGCTTTGGCGGATCTAGGGGCGAGCATAAACCTCATGCCTTTATCGGGTTGGAAACAACTATCTCTTCCCGAGCTCACTCCCACTAGGATGACTCTTGAACTAGCCAACCGAACCATAGCTCACCCCGTAGGTATAGCGGAAGATGTGTTTGTAGGTGTGGATAAGTTTACCTTTCCGGCCGACTTTGTAGTGGTTGATTATGACATGGATCCTAGAGTGCCTTTGATTGTTGGTAGACCGTTTTTGAGAACGGGTCGTACCTTGATAGATGTGGCGGAAGGAGAATTAATTATGAGAGTAGAAGATGAGAGAGTGGTGTTTAAGTTAGGGAAAGTTTGTGATAGGAAAGAGGTTAAGGAGTCTAGACCTTGTGAGACTATTAACATTGTGGATGTGCTTGATGAAGTGTGTAATGAACACTTTCATGATGCTTGTAAGAGTGCTAGTGATGAGATACCCCATGTTGAAACCGTGGCCTCAATTGCTCCCTCTTTAACACCTTTTGGAGAGAGTGATTTCCTCTTGGAGGAATTTGAGTCCAACTTTCTTGGTGATGATGATTCTCCCATTAATTGGGAAGAAGATATTCTTACAATCCAAGAGTTGCTCAATGAGGACCCTATTCCTTCTCCTATTCCACAAGAGATTACCATTGAGGAACCTTCTATAGTTAAACCATCCATAGAGAGTCCACCTCCCATTGAACTTAAGGACCTTCCATCCCACTTAGAATATGCTTTCTTAGAAGGAAAAGACCAATTACCGGTGATTATTGCTAAAGAGTTGAAAGAGGATGAGAAGGACCAACTTATTGAAGTTCTTAAGAAACATAAGAAAGCTTTAGCATGGAAAATATCCGACATAAGGGGAATTGATCCACATTTTTGTACTCACAAAATCCTTATGGAGGATGACTATAAACCCGCCATTCAAAACCAAAGGAGAGTTAACCCAAAAATTCATGAGGTTATTAAGAAAGAAGTGATTAAACTCTTAGATGCGGGTATGATTTATCCCATTTCCGACTCTCCATGGGTTAGCCCGGTTCATTGTGTTCCAAAGAAGGGTGGAATCACCGTGGTGCCTAATGAGAACAATGAGCTTATTCCCACGAGACTTGTGACCGGTTGGAGAGTTTGCATTGATTATAGAAAACTCAATGAGGCAACTAGGAAAGACCATTTCCCGCTTCCCTTTATGGATCAAATGCTTGAACGCTTAGCGGGAAATGAGTACTATTGTTTTCTTGATGGCTTTTTGGGTTATTTCCAAATACCCATTGACCCTAAGGATCAAGAAAAGACCACATTCACTTGTCCCTACGGTACATTTGCTTACAAGAGGATGCCTTTTGGCTTATGTAATGCACCGGGGACGTTTCAAAGGTGCATGATGGCGATTTTCCATGACATGATAGAGCAAACCATGGAGGTTTTTATGGATGACTTTTCCGTATTTGGAAACTCATTTAGCTCATGTCTCACCAATCTTGAGAGAATGCTTAAGCGTTGTGAGGAAACACGTTTGGTGCTTAATTGGGAGAAATGTCACTTTATGGTGAAAGAGGGGATTGTTTTAGGACACAAGATATCCAATAAGGGATTAGAAGTTGATAGAGCTAAAATTGATGTGATTGCTAAGCTTCCTCCACCCACCTCGGTTAAAGGTGTGAGGAGTTTCTTAGGTCATGCGGGATTTTATAGGCGCTTTATACAAGATTTTTCTAAGATAGCTAGACCGATGACTCACCTCTTGGAGAAAGAGGCTCCTTTCATTTTTAACCAAGATTGTTTAGACTCTTTTGAGACTCTTAAGGAAAAATTAACTAAGGCTCCCGTTTTGGTTTCTCCAAATTGGGAATTACCTTTTGAGCTTATGTGTGACGCTAGTGACTATGCGGTGGGGGCCGTCTTAGGACAAAGAGTTAATAAGCATTTTCAACCTATACACTATGCGAGTAAAACCATGACCGGTGCACAACTTCATTACACTACCACGGAAAAAGAGTTGCTTGCTATAGTATATGCTTTTGAGAAGTTTAGACCATATCTTGTGCTTTCCAAAACCATAGTGTATACGGATCATTCAGCTCTCAAGTATCTTATGACAAAACAAGATGCTAAGCCTAGGCTTTTGAGATGGGTTTTGTTGCTTCAAGAGTTTAAGATAGAGATTCGTGATAAGAAAGGGGCCGAGAATTTAGCGGCGGATAATTTGAGTAGACTTGAGCATCCTTTTCAAGGAGATTTCCCACACCAAGAAATCAATGAATCCTTTCCATTAGAGGAGCTCATGTCTATCTCTTCCCAAGAGGATGCCACACCTTGGTTTGCGGATATCGCAAACTATCTTGTGGACAATGTGCTTATTGAGGGTCTTACTTATCAACAAAAGAAAAAGTTTCTTAAGGAAGTTAAGTATTACTTTTGGGATGATCCATATCTTTTTAGGCAATGTGCGGACCAAATCATTAGACGGTGTGTAGATGGGCCCGAGGCATTTAAGATCTTAGAGGCGTGTCATAAAGGACCTACGGGTGGACATTTTGGGCCTAACTACACCGCCACGAAAGTCTTTGATTCGGGTTACTATTGGCCTTCCATTTACAAAGATGCCCATGAAATGGTGAAATTTTGTGATGTTTGTCAAAGACAAGGAAAAATTACACAACGTGATGAGATGCCACAAAATTTTATCCAAGAGTGTGAGATATTTGATGTATGGGGCATCGATTTCATGGGACCTTTTCCATCCTCTAAGTATATACTTGTGGCGGTGGATTATGTGTCCAAATGGGTGGAGGCCAAAGCCTTACCTACCAATGATGTTAGAGTGGTTGTAAAGTTTTTGAAACAATTGTTTGCTAGATTTGGTGTACCTCGGGCCATCATAAGTGATCGTGGTACGCACTTTTGTAATGATCAATTCACGAGAGTTATGAAGAAATATGGAGTGAATCATAGACTTTCTACCGCGTATCACCCTCAAACAAATGGTCAAACCGAGGTCACAAATCGTGGTTTAAAGAGAATTTTAGAGAGAACGGTGGGAGAGCATCGAGCTTCTTGGTCGGATAAGCTTGATGATGCTTTGTAGGCGTTTAGGACGGCTTTTAAAACACCAATTGGTTGTACGCCTTATAGGCTTGTCTATGGAAAAGCGTGCCACCTCCCATTTGAGTTAGAACATAAGGCATCTTGGGCTCTCAAGTGGGCTAACTTTGATTTAAACCAAGCCGGTTCACATAGGAAAGATCAACTCAATGAGATGGATGAGTTGAGAACCAATGCCTATGAGAATTCTTTGCTTTACAAGGAAAAGACTATGAAATTGCATGATGCTAAGATCAAGAATCGTGAGTTCAAAGTTGGAGAGCCGGTTCTCCTCTTTAACTCAAGATTGAAGCTTTTTGCGGGCAAGCTTAAGTCGAGATGGTCCGGTCCATTCACTATTGCTCAAGTGTTTCCATATGGAACTCTTGAGTTGTCCCAACCCGATGGTCCAAATTTTAAAGTGAATGGTCACCGTGTCAAACATTACTTTGGGGAGGACATTTTCGTTGAAATGGTCCAAGAGGTCCCCATTTTCCCCATGAATTAATTCATTGAGTGACGAGTCGAGCTAGAGACTCATTAACTCAAGCATCGTATAACTAGCTTTAGAGTGTTGTAGGTTAGAAATAAAGGTATAGACTTGGAGATAAGTGTAGGGGAGACCTTCTTTTGTCTTCATGATTGTTTGTAGGGTTGCTCACTCATCTCATGCTTTGGAGCTTATGGAGGAGGCCCTAGTATCCGGTTCACTTTGTTACTTTAGTGATTTTTCATTGACACCTTGTGCTTCAACATGATTTCACTAATAGTTGTCCTTTCCTTAACTTGGGTTAAGCAAAGTCTATTCATTGTCATAAGTGTAGGGGAAGTTTTTTTATACTTCCATGCTCTTAAACATTGAGGACAATGTTTAGCTTAAGTGTAGGGGGGTCTTCTATCGAAGTGACCTTACCTAGAACTTGTCATTGTCTTGCATGATAACATGGAAAATTGAATTTTCAAAATTTTTCAAATTTTTGATCTACTTTGGCCAACAAAAATATGCATTCATATTTTTGCATTAATCATTTTTCATTTGCATATCACATTTGCATTGTATATATTTCTTCATTTATTTTTCATCAAAAATATATAAGAAGGAAAAAATATAATAAAACATGGTTTTAACAAGTTTAGACTTCTTTGACATATTAGGCCCGCCATGGATATTTTGACTCAACCCGAGTTTGCTTATTTTAGCACTCTCTAGCTAGTATCCTTAACCATGTAGTCCTTCATTGGTCTATTAGGCTAAGCATTCACCAATCTCATTATTTGAGATTTTAAATTTGTGGAGAATGGGAAATGATAGAGTTGAAGCAAGTGTAAAAGGGCTAGATAGACTTCATGGCAATTACTTGTGGCTAAACCCTTCTCTTCTTTGCCTCTAATTTCTTCGCATGTATATAATTGTTAATAAATAATCAAGTACGGTTTTAATTGGTTTGTAATCTCTTATGCATTTTTGGCTAATCATTTATGGTTGATATGAGTACGTCTTAAGATTCTAAGTTAGCACGTTTTATGTGTACTAGACTTATGTTATGCTCCATACTTAGCGGGTGTTTTTCCTTTTCTTATTTTCAAATTTCTTTGTGAGGAATAAAGAAAAATAAGAGCGGCTTATGAAAAAAAATGAGTGGCTAGAAAAAAAAAGAAAAAGAAAAGAAAAAGAAGAAAAAAATAATAATGCAAGACTCCCAAGAGGGGCAGTGTGGTGTTAATTATAGTGACTATTGAGTTCCAATATTACCTTGACGGGTTGCGGGGATTCAATAGATTGCTCCAATCCAATATTACCTTGACGGGTTGCGGGGTTGAAGATCCAAAGTCTCAAAAAGATGGCGGATGTAAATTATTGCGTGAGTTTTATTTTTCTTTCCTTAGCGAGTGTGTAGCTACTTATGAAAGCATGACATGAGGATTTTACACATAAGGCGAATGACTTATTACTCTTAAAACGGACTTATATTAATTGTGAGCGGTTTTTCAAGTAATGGATGAGAGGATTACTTAGGATTAAAACCGTGCTTCCTTATTTTTGGATTTTACACTTCTTATACTTCTCACTTGAATAATGACAAATTTGCTCACAAGCAATTTGCTCAAATAATAACCGGTTCCACATTTAATTGTCATGAATAAGTTGATGCACTTTTTACTTGTGAATGCAATGATCCCATTTTTAAGCTTGGTATGGGGAAAGTGAAACTTGAGGGTGATAAATGTCCATGGTACCCAAGCCCTAATCTAAGCCATTGAATTCTTTATGAGTTATTTCCATCAAAACCATTTCAAGAAAAATAAAAACATAATAGATAGAATTGTATTTTGTTCATTGCATTATTAAAAGTCAAAATCATGCATCATTTAGTTTAGAGTAGTGTAGATGCATCTCATATGGCCAAGGTGGATTAATTATGAGGGAAATGTAAATTTGAGCTTTAATATATAATATTGCATGAGGACATGACAATGTTCAAGTGTAGGGGATTTTGATATGAGCTTAAACTCATATCCTTTTATCAACAAATAACCCTAAAACATGAAGCAAAATACCAATTTATTTGGCAAAAACAGTGTTATGTGGTATGTTTGTGTTTGTGTACACTTGTGTAGGTAAAAGGATACATTTTAAAGCAAACAAAGAAAAATCAAGCTCAAATGGATGAAAAAGACAAAGAAGGATCAAAAGTGACAAGACTTTGAAGTACAAGGACCTATCTTGACAAACTGCCAAAGTTGAAGGACTAAAGTGCAAATATTGTAAAAAGTCAAGATCAAAGTCAAAATTGGTCAACTATCAAGTCAACAAAGTCAAAGGGTCAATCCTGCTCAAAGATGAAGTTTGGAGGACTAAAAGTGCCAAAGAAATGAAGTTGCTAGTTTGAAAATACAATCTGCCAAGTATAAGGACTAATTCTGCCAACATTTGAAAGTTATTCAAGGTTTAATCCATGTGTACAAGAATTGGCCAATGAGAAGAGAGAAAAGAAATCACACGGATCACCAACTCAGCTTCATTTATTACCCACTCAGCCGCTTTGCAATTAATACCCAATCACAACAGTTGGATCCGTGTGACACTTATTCAGCCATTCACATGTTGACACGTGGCATCTTCTTCATCAAAAATATTTGCCAGGATCGCGTTTGAGCTACAATCCATTTCATGAAAAGATGTCAACACCAAAATTGATCATTTTGAAGAGACGAACACAATGGTACAAGTCAATTAACATGAAATCAACTATTGAAGAAAAGCCCAAATCATTGTTCATACCTGCAAATGCAATTATGCAGAATTGTCCACGTGGAGAGCTGGGATTGGTCCTGACACGTCACCAACCCCAACAACCATCTTCCTCACGTCTATAAATAGATGGATAGGACTTCATTTGTAACTGGTAGCTTAGTTTTGTAAAAACACACACTTCTAAATTTCCTTTCATTTTTCCTTCTTCTTTACCCTAGCTACTCAAGAGTCTGACAAACTCTTGAGTTAGTTAGTTAGTTACTTACCTTCTAACAACTTTGTAACCGTTTTCCATTAATAAAATTTGAATTCATCCTTTCCCGCCAAAACTATTCTTCATTCTACTGCTCATTTCTTGCTGCTATTGGATATTTGTGTTGCTGTTTTGTGTTTGTTATGATCATTGATTGATCATAACTAACCTTGGAGAAGTTTGGGTGCATTTTGTTGTGATTCCAGTTCAGAACTAGTTCCATTGAAGTTTTCAAGCATTTTGATGATGTCTGTTGATTGTTAGCTGTTCTTGTTGATTGATTGTTGTCCTAGTGATAAGGTGGTGGTTTTCACTAGGCTAAGAGAGCACAGCGCTCCTCTTCTTCCCAAAGGTTTACTTCAAAAGGTTTTAAAAGTTCTTGTTTTTGTTCCACTCAACAAGTCAAATGCATGCTTCTTTTCATAGTGTAATCTTGATGTCTGCATGATAAAATCTGTTTAGAGTTGCTGATTGTTTGATTGTTGATTACTTGTAGCTTAATCTTGATTTACTGCTTATTGTTTGTGGATTGTGTTTAGTAATAGCTTTAAGTCAGTCTATTTCCATTCTTATACCTTAATAGAGTAAAAGTTGAGTTCACTGCTTGCTAGAAGTTTAAAACCATTTCATTTAGAGTCTAAAGTTTGGTAGTCATAAGCATTTGATTCAGTTTAAACAAGATCTTAAAAAGTCTTTGCAAAAGTTTATAAAATCAGATAAAGGAGTGTTTGGGATTAGCTTATAAAGAGTTTTCAAGTATTGAGTTTTGGCGTTTTAAAGTTCATTTGCAGTTAATAGTTGGTAATAAAGTGTTTCAAGTTATTTACAAGTCATTTAGTAAGTCAAACAGGCAAATGGCATTAAAAATGTTTGGGTCATCTTTATGCAGAATTGCTCATTAGAACTTGTCATTTTCATTTGGCTAGTACTCATTCATTACTTGATGAAATTGTACCAAATTTGTTCTTAGTTGTAGCTTATATCATATAGATTCAGATTCCAAGAGCATTCTCTACAGTTTACAATAAGCAAATAGGAATAAGCAAAATTCAGTTAAGCAAGGTTGAGGCAAGTTTCTGTAAATGGAAACTGAAAATTTGTATCTCCTTATCCTCTTCATAAACATGGCCATTTTTCTTCACAAATCCACTTAAAACATAGAGTTACTTGATTTTGGAAAGTTTCAGCTTTTTGAAAAATAAGTTGGTCAACGCTTGGTCAACATAAGCCCATTTTCAGCTTAATTCAAATTCCCAGCTTATTTCTTGATGAAAAATGTTCTAGTTTGATTTCCCGTTCATTACTTGAGTAGCTTAATCAGTTTCAACAAGAAAAGCTAGTTGTGACTGTCTAGATTTTGCTGTAGCTTATTTTGAGCTTATTGATAAGTGCTCAATTGCTTATTTTACAACTTCAGCCAAAATCCTTTTACACACGTAGCTTATTTGGGATTTAAAACGTTTTGCAACTTGTCTCATTGAATTTGGTTCATTAATAAGCTCAAACGAGCTTATTTTCATCCTAAACCCGTTTTGGCTTAAAAAGTTCTAGAAATTGCAATTTAGTCCCTAATGTTTTAAACAGATTCTAAATTTGGCTAAACTTCAATGTTTTTAGGGTTTGCAATTTCTGAGTCCTTGTAGTTTTAAAAGTTGTTAATTTCAGTTAGCAAATTGTTAAGTTTGTTACATTTTGGTTAGTTGGTTATAAGTTTTGCATATTTGATCCTTTTAGTTAACAGATTTACACTTTTAGTCCCTAGATTTCCTAGAATTTACATTTCAAGCATTTAACTTTCCTAGAATTTACAATTTTAGTCCTTTAAGTTTCATATTTTACAATTTGAATTTTACTTGAATAAAAACTTGGTATTTGCAAGATGTTTTACATATAAGTAGGTAATATTTTTCCGTTTTGCAAGGCTTTGTTGAATTAGCAAATAGAATATCCAAACAAGTTTAACAACCAAAAACAATTAAAAACCCGATATTGGTTGGACTTTCCATTAGCAAGAACTGAGAAAAAAACGAACTGCATTATACTCAATTTCATTGGGTTTCTAGTCTTTTCTAGTAGCTTCCGTGTAATTAAATTGGGAAGACATTAAGGTATCGCCAGCGTCACGGTTTTGAAGTATTGGCACCTGAATAATCAAAAGCTTCACCCAATAATAAGATTTCAAGTGCTCACCTAAATCTAGCAAACAATTTGAAGCCCCACAAGGCCTAAAATCTATGCAAAAATTGAAAGTGAATCAAGCCTTAATCTTCGAAGCTTTAAAGATCCAAAATTCGCCTTAGCGTGAGGATATACGTCTTTGGCTAATAAAACCACCGATGAGGCGGATAATAAAAGGCAAGGCAAGACCGAAGTCATAATAAAAGCTTCATGGTGAAGTTGAATAAAAGATGGAGGTAAACCACAGATAATAAGGCCCTTCCGTTAGGGGGCGTATAAAAGTCTTGGTAATAAGTCTCATGTTCAAAACCGTTATAAAACCGTGTTTATCGATCCTTCTTGTTAACTTAATTTTTTTACATCGTTGTCTATTAGGAGGGGTTATTGATTTGATGGTCTTAGTTACACCGTTAGGACTCTATTTTTTGACCTAAATCTCTATTATCGCATAAGTCAATGATGTATCCTCGTGAAACATTCAAGACATAATAAAATATAAGAGATACAAATTAGGAATAATGGGAGAATAAGTACGTGATTAGGGCATATGTGTAGTGTTAGCATTACTAACTTATAATGACAATGATCTTGTTGCACGCTTGGCATGGAATTAAAGTGAAAATCAAGGATGACGAAATTATTTCTAACGAAGCATTCACGTGTTCTTGTTCTATGAACCTAAACGTCCCATTTTGCGATGAAAATCATACATTATGTCTAAAACGCAAGTATTAGTAATAGTAGTAGAGTAGCTAGTTTATCATTTCAATAAAGTGAATAAAATGAATTTTGGAGATGTTTTGATACTTTATTCTAGCATTGCGTGAGGGCACGGCAATGGTTTAGTATGGGGGAGTGATGAGACTGCTTTTATACATAGTCTCATCTTCCAAAAAGGGCTTAAAATGCATTAAATATCATCAAAATACCCAAATATATTCTTGTGTTTGTTGCTTGTGTATTTTAGGTACGGATATTGAGATAATGACAAAAGATCACAAGAATCATGCAAAAACGAACACGGGAAACAAAGCCGCACAATGAACCAAGCCCTAGTGAAGACTTTCCCAAGATCAACCCTTGAAGATTTGAAGAATTATGAAGAAGGGTCCTCCAATTATGAAGAATTGACACTTTATACCCTTGTATCCTCATAATTACAAGTTTGGTCCCTAAAGTTTGTCAAAATTACAAAAAGGACCCTTAACTTTGAAGAATTGGAAAGTTAGCCCTTCAACAAAGCTAAATTGTCAACCAGTATCATCCACAAAGTCAAATATACCATGAAGTCCTTCAAAGTACAAGAAATGACAAGTTTGGTCCTTTGGAAAATTCAAAATTACAAAAAGGACCCTCAACTTTCAACATTTGGCAAGAATGGTCCCTCAATCATCAAGACTTGGCAATTTCAGTCCTCCAAAATGACAATCATACAAGTCTAGACCATTATCATTGAAGAAAATACCAAACCAGCCCTTGAAGAATTCAAATATGGCAAGAAATACCCCTGAATTCATTTTATAAAAGTTTTGGGCCAAAAATGCAAAAGTGCAAAAGTTGTTAAGGCATAAATGGGCATTGATAGGGTTTTATACTGAAAAGACAAGGAGTAAAGAATCAAGGGGTTAAAGCTGGCCAACATGAAAGATACCTAGACCAGTGACAAGCTGCCATGTGCCCCACTAAATCAAACCCACCAATCACCACATCTCCTGGCGCCACATCACCAATCCACTCACCCCATTTAACTAATTAACTATTTAGTTAGTTAATAATGGCGCCTAACACGTTTTTAAATCCTTAAACAGATCAAATGGCTTGTTCTTCATGTTCTTAACAAAAATTGGGCTTTTGTTATTTACTCAAAATTAGACCTTAATTGTTTCCAGAATTATGATTAAGGATATTGTTAACTAATCCCAACCTTAATATATGCCACCTCATCAACCAAGGGTGCACATGAAAGGTGCCCTGCTACACACTTTTAGGGATACTGCCAAAACCAGCCAGAGAATCAACCATCCAGAAACAAGCTTACACTTTAAGCTTTGTTTGAGCCCTTAGATCAAATTCCAACAGCTATCTCCTTCACATACGTCCAAGAATCAGTCACATGAAGCATATGAGTTCAAATTCAAGAGGGCATTTTTGGAACTTCAACCATTAGGGTTTGTAGTTTTTAGCTGTTCCTTAGTCACTTGTAAGGCTATATAAAGCCACTTAGGCCTTCACATTTCAGTTTGCTCTTGATTTTTCCTTGGTTCAAGTTTCTGTAAATCTTATTTCTAAATTAATGAAATTGAGTTTGAAATCTTGAAGAAAAGTCATTGGCCATTCTTATTTACTGCTTTCATTTGTTATATGCTTGTTAGTTTTTGAAGTTCAAAACCTATTTTCAAAAGAGGAGTGTGCAAAAGTTTGCATATTTCCTCATTTTCTTGATATTTTGCTAAGTCTTGTTCCAATCTTGGAATTCTTGGGCTATAGGGCTGATCATAGCATCCTAACTGAGTTGGTTAAGGTGTGGTGAGGCTTATAACTTGGGGATAATCAAGTGTGGGGTAACAAGTTTGCATTAATCAAGTTTTTCAAAGTTTCTGATTTTTATGATATTGTGCTTAACCCTTGTTCAATCTTAGCAGGCTTTTTGTGGAAGCTTGTGCTTGTTCTTGCTAGCACATAAGCTCAAAATTCGTGGGTGTGGATGTACATCCATGAGGTTTGCATACTTAATCTCAAAATCTGCATAAATTGTGATTTTTGGTGATATTTGTATGAAACTTGTGTTCTTGTGAATTTTGTGGCTTGATCTTGCTTGAATCTGTTTAATATACTTGTTTTAGTGTTAATTGATGCTTGGTTGGCCTGAAATCTCATTGTGCTTTTGAAAATTTTGATTTGAAAAAGTTAAAGGGGTGTTTGGGTCTACTGGTTTATGCTTGTAACTTGTTATTGTGTTAAGGGAAGTTGTTGTTTATGATTTGTATCTGCTATACCTTTGTTTGAGGGTGTTTTGCTGCAAGTTTTTGGGTTTGAACACTTGAATTAAACAATCTGCTATATAGACCTTGTTTCTGCTTGTTTTGACCTAGGATTTTGGGAACACTTAGTGTGTATGCATGCTTAGGGATAAAAGTGGTTTAAACAAAGTTAATATAACCTGTTTGAAAGATTTGAGGTGTTGAAATTGGCTTGTGTGTCAAATACATCAGCAAAAGTAGAAAACTGCATGTGTTAGTGTTCATCAGTAACTTTCATTGCTTGAATCTTGCTTAATTCTTTGAACCAGTGCATGAAACCTGTTTAGACTTACTTCTTGGAGTTTATTATAGCTTGTGTGTGCATTTGGTTGAATTTGGCTGGCTGATTTGTGCTAAAACTGCTCTTAAGTGCTAAACTGCTTATTGTTCATGTCTGTGCAATGTCTGATGATTGATTGATTAAACTGTATCAATTGGGTGTTAGTGATTGTGTTATTTTGATTGTGATTGACTCCTTTTGATCCAAAGATCATTTGGGTGCCTTTGTGAAATCTGAATCCAAGAAAAAGTCACTAAAGACAAAAAGTCGAAATAGTCAAGCAGTGGAAAAAGTTTCCACTGCTCACATCCAAAACTAGCCCCTGCTAGTGCAATTTTGTCATCAGCTTAACAATAAGCTATTCTAGCTTATTCTGACTTGCAACAACTTATTTTTTGTGAAAGATCTTCATTATTTGACCCATTTAAGTAAACTGGAGCTTATGAGACTTTGACTTTGACTTTTTACTAGAAAACCAACTTGTTTGACTTTTAACATAAGTGCTTAATTGACTTTCCAGCTTATTGTGTGTGCTTATTTGAAAGGTTTTTGACTATTAAGCTTAGTTTTGTCATAAGAAACACTTTGCAACTTGAATCAGCTTCTGAGGTGGTCTAGATCATAAAAACGACTATTTTGTCGTTTTGTGAATAAGTTTGTGACTTGTTTCTGGCTTATTAAGTGGGATTATTTGAAAATTCTTTTTGCAGAAGTCTTTGTTAGGTCAAAATAAGGTTGTGTGTTAAATTTTAGCTTATGGCATCAGCTTATGGCTTAATGGGCCAAAAAGCCCATTAAGAATAAGCTGCTTATTATAAGTTGACTTATTTCACATTTTCAGCTTTTGGGCCTTTGGAAAAAGTTGTTTAAAATCAAATTTTGAGTCAACCTGTGCTTTTTGAGCTTAATTTGAACACTTTTTCTTATTGGGCCTTAATTAAGCCCAATAAGGGACTGTTTTGGGTTTGGCCCATTTTCTAGGCACAATAGGGGTATTTAGGTAATTTCACTTTTATTTCTGAGTTATTTAGGTTAAATTAAGCTAGTTTGCAAGTTTTTAGAATTTTTTATAATTTTTGGATTTTTAGTATTATTTTAATATTATTTTATTAGAAAAAATTAAAAGTCTGATTTTCTAGGTTTTTATATTTTTCCTAGGGTCTAAACATTTAATTAGGATTTTTGCAACTTTCCAATTATTTTTTAGGTCTTTTAATTATTTTCTATAATTAATTTAAGATTTAATTGATTTTAGGAGTTTTTATTGTTTAAAAATAGTTTTAATTGGTTTTAAAATTTTGAAAAATAGTTTTTAGCTTTATTAGAGTATTTTTGAGGTTTACAAACTTGAAAATCTTGTTTAGGGCTTTTTAATAATTAATTTTGATTTTTAGGGCTTTAATTAGCATTAAAAAGTCATTATCTAATTAATTAAAAGGTTTTTGCAAGTTTTGATTTTTTGTAAACTCTTAGAATATTATTAGGGATTTTTGGTTATTTTTAGAAATTGTTAGGTTTAAATTTTAATTTTGGTGGTTTTTACGACTTTACGTGTACGCCTTTTTAGACTTAGTTTAATCCGTCTTCATAACCGTCATTCTCTTCTAATCCCTTTTCTATTTTTCTTTCTCAAACATAATCACAAATTAATCCATATCATTACACACATAACACACTAGCCTCCTTGAGAACGAACTTAATTGGTCATTAGTGCTTGGTTTTCCTAAACCAACACTTAATACTTGCCACTTTTGTCATCCTTTTCCTAAAGGGTAGCAAAAACTCAACATCAGTACTATTTGGGGATGATCACCCCAGTTCGCGCCTTGACGGTTGATCCCCGTCGTGCCACATTGATTGCTAAGCGAATTTATGTATGAGAAGATTTACACAAGCGTGATTATTGTGACGACACGCTAATTTAGATGGGCAAATGAGTTTCGGGCTAGCTACCCGTTGTTTGGTTTAGTAAGGTAACAATGTCATGCGGCTTATAATAATCCAATTAACGAAATACTGCTTTATGCATTGAATTATGATATATTGCCTGACTAGCAATACAGGGTCTTATCATTGATATTATGTTCGTGTTTTTGTTTTATATAACCGTATTCGTATAACGGTTTTTATTTAATCTATACAACGTTATAAAACGTATTGTATGATGTTTTTAACGACAATGGTTCGTATAATGATTTTGAAGGCGAAAACCTATATTATGATTTTGATAAGGATTTGTCTAAAATGACTTTGGCGATTTTATGGCCTATTACAATGATTTGTATAAAATGATTTTCGGTAATAATTTTATACCGATGTTATATTGATGGATTTCATTAAACTCTATGAATTCACTCGGCGTTTTCGCTGACCTTTTCTTTTAACATGTTTTATCTCAGGTACTTGAAGGTAATTCTCGGGAAGACAACAAGAATTCATGGCCCGCACTTAAATAATAATTTTCCATTCAAATGCTTTGTAAAACCTGTATGAAATACAATGACTTGGGACCTATGTAAAAATTTTATATTTATGAATAGAAAATGCTTTATTATTAAACGACGCGATTTTTATCCGTTGTCTATGATGTGAGTAATGTGCTATCTCGTAACACCAACGAGTCTTCCGCTGTATTGAATTGTATAAATTTGGGGGTGTTACATCCACACTTATGTTTTTCAAAACATCAGCTCTTCTGATAAATGCTGTCTGATCCTGAGTTTGAATTGCTTTGGGGAGGGAGCTAACAGTGAAATTTAACTTCTTGGCAGCTGGTTCATCATCATCCCCAGGCTCGCTGGTGTTAACCAAAACCAGAGACTTTGATGAGTCAGCTCCATCTTGATTCTGTTGCTCCCCCTGAGTATTATCCTCATCATCAGGTATTATAAAAGGTGTGATGACTTGGAGAGGAACAGGTGTAATGGTGGGGTTAGCTGATGATGAGCCTTGTTTAGCAGATGCAAGGTTGAGTGTTGTATCTTTCTCCCCCTCACGTTCATCCTGGCTTCGCAGACGTTTAGATGAACGTGCTTGAAAATGCCTTGCAATCTGTTCAACAGAGGCAGCCATAGCACGTTGCCTTTTCCTTGAAGCCCTGGCAATCTTCAATAGGAGGTTGCCATTTGCATTAGTATTGGCCTGAACGCGACTGACAATAAAGTTTACATGACGGTATTGCCTGTTGCGAACAACATCAAATTGCCTGTGCATGGTTAGCTCATGTTCATGAAACATGGCAGGGACCTCTGTGTCAATGACATCCTTCACTCTAGTAGAAAGGTGACTGAGTCCTTGGGCTACACCTTTCCTTGCATCATCTTTGATTGGCTCAGTAACCGCCTCAGCCACAGCCTTTTGTATGATCCCAGGGAATGTAACAGTGAAGTTGTGCATTTCAGACTTGATCACATCCAGCTTTCTTGATAAACGTTCAATGTCTGACTGATGATGAACAGGCTGAAGATTCTTGATGTTGAGGCTTTGCTGAGCATAATCATCCCCCCTTTGTAAGAGATCAAAGTTAGTCTGGGAAGGATGATCAAACAAGAGAAACTCCGCTGTTGGATCATAGGCTGGGCGTTGGAAAACTGTTGTTGTTGATGTAGCAGAGTTTGGAGTAACAACAGCATCCTTGGGAGGAGAAGTCTTATCGCCAGCTGGTGTGGACACAGCTATTTCTTTGGGAGGAGAGACAGACAGCTGGTCTTCCTCATCTTCTTCATCCTCCTCATCAAACATCCCTTCAGGGATTTCATCTTTAGGCATGGACTCTAGATCAGATACATCATCCTCTAATGATAACATTTCTTCATCAGTATTAATCAGAGGCTCAGCAGTATGAGTTTGATCTTGAGTCATTGTATCAACCTCCTTTTCTTGTTGTACCTGAGATTCGATGACTAGCTGTACAATTTCATCCTGCAAATTTTTAATTAGTAACAGGGAAAAGATAAGGGGAATGGTCGCCATTTCGCTTTCCCAGAGAGGCTGAGGGTGATTACTCAGCCACTCCAAAGGATAAGTCCTTGGGATTCTTTTAAGTGTGAAAAAAATATGGTTAATGATCGCAATTCGCTGCCCCTAGGAAAGCTGAGTGTGATTATTCAGCCCCCCCAAAAGGTTAAAACCTTTGGGACTCTTTTGATTGTAAGACATATGTTGTTTATGGATCGCCATTCGCTGCCCCTATGAAAGCTGAGGGTGATCATTCAGCCCCCCCAAAAGGTTAAGAAACCTTTGGGACTCTTTTAAGAGTGAAACATATGTGGTTAAAGGTCGTCTGTTAAGCTGCCCCTAGGAAAGCTGAGGGTGATGATTCAGCTCCCCCTGAAGGATAAATCCTTTGGGACTCTTTTTAAGGAGGGAACCAAGAGGCTGTGTGAAGTACAGCTGATCAAGGTTGAGACATAAGTGTATTCAGGTTGTTGTTAGCCTGAACACTGTCTAGAGGGTGCAGGGTCATCGGGGTGCTTTATAAACATAAATGAATCATTCCCTGGTGCAAAGACAGGGTGTACAGAAGTCTTACAGGATTCTAAGTGCATTGACAGACTTCTATGGGTCGAGGATTACCCTAACTTCACCACTCTCTCCTACAGACAAATGAGAGTGGCTGCTTGGGAACCTCTAAAAATGTACACTGATTACCTGTGAGATATCAGCTGGATTAGGCTGGTTTCCTGTCGTCTCAGCTGACTTAGAGACACTAGACTCCTATTGTTTGTCAGCAGATGTATCTGATTCTACAAGAGTGTTGGAAATACGTTTTACGTATTTATGAAGGATCGGTCGCTCCAACGATAATTATGTAATGGGCTCGTGGTCCACTTAGTAATGTATAGTCCATATAGCCCACATGTAGGGTGGGCTATATATACACCCCTCCTAGCATGTTAGGAGGGGTTCGTGGTTCATTCATTTACAACACTTTCCATTAATCTAATTTCACTTTCTCTCTCTACTTTTCTTCCCTCTTCTTTCTCTCTCTATACTTCATCTTCCTCCTTCCCCATTTCCACCATTAATCAATAGATCCAATCCATCATTTACCAAATCCTTAGATATCGTAGACCTTCAATTGGTATCAAGAGCCATGGTTGAATCTTAGGATTTGCATTTTTTTTATCTTTTGATTTGGTGGTAACAATCCTTTCTTTTCTAATTTTTTTTTTATCAATCTTTTCTTTTCTATCATTTTTTTTTCTTCTTTTCTTCCTATCAGTATCAGTTTTTATTTTCATTTTATTTAATTAGTTTTTTATTTTATTTTATAAGTTTTTTATAATTAGTTTTTTTTTAATTATCTATTTGCCCAATAATCCAATTTATCCAATCAATTTTTTTTCTTCTTTCTCGTATCAGTTTGGTTATAGTTTTTTTTTTCTGTTTTTCCTTTTTTGGTCAAATCAGTCCAAAGTCTCAAGTTTTTATCTTGTCATCAGTCATATCCCATCAATTTGTCCAACATCCGTCTCAGTTTTGTCCAAAAAATGTCAAAAGTGTCATCTGTTCTTTGTTTGTTGATCCATCCCGTATATCAGTTTTTTTGAGTTTTTCTGATCAAGTGATTTCTTTTTCCGTATAAGCCATATATTTCGTATAGACAAATTTTTTCCGCATAGTTTTCCGCATTGACACAGTTTTCCGAATAGACAAAGTTTTCCGCATAGCGGTTTTTCCGCATAGCGGTTTTTCCGCATAGCGGTTATTCCGCATAGCGGTTATTCCGCATAGCGGTTATTCCGCATAGCGGTTATTCCGCATAGCGGTTATTCCGCATAGCGGTTATTCCGCATAGCGGTTATTCCGCATAGCGGGACCGGACTCGATCACGACTCTCAGCATTCAAAACCTATCTGTCTCACACCTACATCTCTCGACAACAACTGACGACTCGACCCTCTCGACTCCCTCAAAACCCTCACCTTCGCATACTCCCTTGACTCACCCTCTCCCTATCGACTGACAAACACAATTACAAACCAAACACATACACTCCCTCAAAACATACACCCTCGGACATCCATTCTCACCCCGACTCCCTCAAGACCCTCGACTCACTCCCCTCCCAAACCCTCACTCTCGACTGACATCTAAACTCCAAGACTCGATTTTTGTTATTATTATTTTTTTTTCTTCAACAAAAACTCAAACACAGACAACAAACCCAAAAACAAAGAGTCCCAACACTCGACTGACACACCCTCTCCCGTCTTAGATCACGCCACTGACTCAACTCCAAATCAACCCACTCGAACCCCTCACCCCAAACCAAAACCTCTCGACAAACCAACAACTCAACCTCTCGTTTCTCACAACTCTCGACATCAACAAACACTCCCTCACTCTCGATTGACATTTAAACCCTTGACTAGACTCTCGAACTAAAACTCACAAACCTAGACAGCCCTTCTCAAACAAACACAAACACAAACAAACACCCTCTCACCCTCTCACCCTGACACGACTCACACCCTCAAACCCTCTCTCTCTATCTCGACACACCATCACCCTCGTCTGATTCAAACGCCACAAAAACTCACCCTCGACTCGATTTAAACAAAAAAAAACTCTTTACCCAGACCCACGTCACGTCTCGCACACATAACAATTGACAAGACATTCGACAGAATGACGCTACAGAAGAGAGAGGGACTCAATTAACCAACATGCAACATAATTAAAAGGAGATACCTACCTGAGATCTTAAAAGATCTTAAATCAGGCTTAATTGTTTTTCTTGCTGCTGTTGGGTTTGATTGACGGGAGTTTGATAATGGTTTGGTTGATGTATGATTGAGGAGAGTTGTTTGGTGATCAGTATTGGAAAGAGACGGAGGAGTATCATTGGTTTTGAGGAGAGATCGATCTATATGTGGGCGGAGGAAACAAAGAGATACTGAGTTTTTATTTGTATTTGTAAAAAGTCAAAGAGGAGAGGGGGTTATATATATCTGGGCGGAGGTTACTAAGCCAAAGTGAAGGGGAAAGGAAGCCACGTTTCTTTAATCATTGCCACGTATATTAGATAAATATTAAAATTTGGTACTTTGTTTATTATTTTTATTATTTTTATTTTTTTGGTAACTGCCATGTTTTGTGTTAGTTAAATTTGGTGTGTTGGTTATATTTTGTCTCACGTTTGGTGCTAGTTTAATTTGGTTAAATTTGGTGGTAGTTAAATTCTAAGCCTCGTTTTGGTTATTCTTGCCATTTATTTAAGTTATATTTTAGTTTGTGCTAAATTTTTTATTTTTAGTTATATTTAGTTAGATTTGGGTGTAAATGTGATAAAAAGTCGAGACAAGAAGTGACAAAATTTGAAGACAGAAGGACGAGACAAAGTGACGAGATTTTTTAGTAGCTACGGATTTCTTTTGAGTGTGGTGTTTGTACATATCAAGTGGTTTGGTTGAAGTTTAGGATATATTTTGAATAAGATCTCTCTTAAACGATTCGTGTCATCGGTCGTATTATCGAGACCTAAACGTGACATAGTGATAAAAGTGGTGAGACAAAAAGACGTGACAAGATTTATTTGACGAGACCAAGATTTTTTTCCCTAAATTTTAATCAAATCTACAATGGATTCGTTGAATTCGAACTTTCACGAGGGAGACTCGCATCACATGCAAGACAACGCTAGAAAAAATGGCCTCACGTCATTTCAACTACTTCAGTCTCATCTTGTGACTCTTTCGGGGATTCAAGGAGGGAGCGAATTTGTGACCATCTTTGGTCAAGATCGTCATGTATTCATCGACTCAATGTTCACCACTTTGACCGAACTCGCCGAGCAACTCAACTGTGACAACTTTAATCAATCTGCATCGTCACTTGCTTATAAGGCTCTTGTGACACAACTCACGCCTTTCCTCCAATTCAATATCATCAAGTCTGAAAGTTCAGTGATTTGCCAATCGTTTCTTCGAGATACACATACCGAGCTTCGAGTTTTTCGTGATACAGTATTGAAACTCATGACCTCGGTCTCGTCTTCGATTTATGAAAGATCTCGACTTCAGCAAGGGTATGATAATGGAGTGCAAGACTCTTCTATGCAAGAGGAAATTGGTCATACGATTGACAACTTGAAGCCTAACGATGGCAAGAGCACGGAATCAGGAGGACAACATGATACCAGTGGCACGTCAGGGAATGTTCACGAGATCTCTTTTGATGACACCTTACCCATTTATGACCCAGAGCCTGCAAACATGGTACAATATGATGTTGTTTATGATGTCTATGCTGATGACATGCCGCATATTGAGCATTCTGAACCTAATTATGACAAACATGGGATGGAAAAGAGTGATAGCAATACCACTTCTGATTTATCCGATGAGAGTCATAATGGGGGAGAAAGTGTTCAAAATGCTAAACATCATGATAAATGCTTTACAACTGCCTCGTTAACTGATTCTGATTCCAAGATTAAAGACCTTGAAACGATTGTAGCTCTACAATCAAAAGATTTTGAGGATGCCAAACTTGAATTTTCTAAGAAAACGGACAAATTTGAAACATACTTTGAAAAACTTGAAAAGTCAAACGTTGTTCTTGAAAGAAAATTGGATCAAACTGTTCTAGATTCTAAAGCTGAAAAGGATAATCTTTTGAAACAAATTCAACTGCTTGAATCTAAGTTGGCATCCCAAGATAACTTGCTCAAAGAGAATGAGACTTTAAAGGCCCAAGTACAGGAAAAGGTCTTTGCTATAGCTGCGTTGAAAAACGAGTTAAGGAAAACTAAAGGATCTAGTGTGGACACTAAGCTTGAAAAACCATCAATCTTGGGGAAACCGCCTACAAATCAGTTCGTCAGACAACCGATTGTCAGACAACCTACTGCATTTAGATCCGAGCGACCACAATCCTCGAGACCGCGGTTTGCCTCCCAAGTTGATTTGGGTCATATTTCTAGAACAGTCACTCCACCAACTAGGCCTAATGTGACTAAATCAATTTTAGCAAGACCTAATCACATGATTGCCTCTAATTTCCCTAAGAATAGTTCAATGAACACGTCTAGAACTAGTTCAAATGATGTGCGCCATGATTTTGGTCAAAGGGAAGCTATTCAAAAGACACAAGTAAGAGATAGGAATTTCAAACCTAGTCAGATGCCTTCTAGTTTACCCAACACTGCTAACCGTAGCATGCCCAATCCTAGGAGCATCAATCAATCATCTAGGGATTCTAGATCTTACTCGGACATTAAATATGCTACTTGTAAAACATGTAGAAAATGTGTCTTTACGGTAAATCATGATTCCTGTATCAAGAAATTACTTAATGAGGTGAACTCCCGTGCTAGAATTAAGTCCCAGTGGATAGCTAAAATCAAACCCTTTGGTAAAGTTTGGCGCCCCACTGGTAGAACTTTCACTCTTGTAGGAAACGAGTGCCCTTTAACTAGGATAGTCTCCGTTTCTTCTAAGACTACTAGGGAGGAAATTGATAAAGATGATACGTCACTTAAGCCTAAACTTAAGATTTTCTATAAAAGGAAACGTTTGCCAGCTAAGATAAGTGAATCATCTACTCAGGTCGCCTCTGACACAAGTAAAGCCAACTGTGAACCCCCACGTGCTTCAAAAATAGATATCTCTAACCCATGCAAAAGTATACAAACTCCTAATGAGAATGCAGGTACCAAAGTTGATGTTCCAAAAGAACGAAGCGGTCCAATCGTTGTATACCGTTCAACTAAGGACACTCTTAGAGTTTGGTTGCTGAAGAAGCAGATATCGGAGAAACAAATGTCTCAGGGGATTCATGGTTAAGCTTCACTAGGACTTACAGTCACATAACAGACTGTAACTCGATCTCAAAAGACAGGAAAGTTCATCCCGATGATGACTTATCCTAAAAACGAGAAATTCATTTTTCTCAGGCATGAGCTTATATCAAAAACATTCCAAGTTTTTAAGCTCATGCATCAAGGACTTATAGTCACATCACAGACTATAACTCGCTCTTCAAAGAAAGGAAAGTTTATCGCCGATGATAAACTTATCCTAAAAACGAGAAATTCATTTTTCTCGGGCATGAGCTTATATCAAAAACATTCCAAGTTTTTAAGCTCATGCATTAAGGCTTATAGATAAATGACAATCTATAACCCGTTCTTCAAAGGCAGGAAAGTTTATCGCCGATGATAAACTTATCCTTACAACGAGAAATTAATTTTTCTCGGGCATGAGCTAATATTAAAAACATTCGAAGTTTTTAAGCTCATGCACAATGACTTACAGTTAAATGTCAGACTGTAACTCGAACTTCAAATAAAGGAAAGATTATCTTTTATGATAACTTATCCTCTTAACGAGAAATTCACCTTTCTCGGTCATGAGCTTGTCTTAAAACATTCAAAGTTTTAAGCTCAGAAAGGAAAGTGTATCTTTTTAATAAGAGAACTTTTCCTCATAACGAGAAATTAACCTTTCACGGTCATGAGCTTTCCGTTAAAACAGTCAAAGTTTTCAAGCTCATGAAAACGACTTCTAAGTAAATGTCAGCTTAGGACTCGTTCTTCAGATAAAAGGAAAGTTTATCACCGATGATAAACTTATCCTTAACAACGGGAAGTTTACAACTTCTCGGACTTGAGCTCGTTTTATAAGATATTCAACATCTTAAGCTCAAGTAATTGGTTTTCAAAACTTTGAACACAATTTTTCGAGAATTTCTCAAAAGGTTTTTCTAAATCTTTCAAAATTGTGTGTTCAAAAATGTTTTGATAAAAAGAGCATGTCTTCTGGAATCGATAATATTTACGAACCTAGAAATGTCATTCAATAATGACACGGGGTTGTAAATAAAGTTCGAGCAGAAGTTCAAACTTTTAAAACATGCTCAAAATGGTTTGCTATTATTTCTGATAGTAACCCGCTTTTCACATTGAAGTCAAGCATTTCACCGGAAAGCTTTGACTTCAAAATCCGAAGTTATCAACTCCACAATCCAAAGTTCGTTGCAATTGATATCTACATACTCGACGATGCGACTACTCAAACGGTGACTACAGCTCTTTCAATAGAACACGGGTCAACAATTGAGGGGGAGCAATTGTCCAGCATTCAGAATCCTTGATGCCGAGAGTGCCAAGTTCACATATTGGTGTTAGGACAAAGATATCAATCATATACATGGAGTCAAGAGATAACTTCAGAAGTTACGAGGAAGACCAACATTCGTGAACAAGAACCATGTGCTTCTTTCATATGATGTTCTCCATCATTCAGGTCCAACCTCGTAAATTGCTAATATTGTGAATTCATTATCATATATGATCTTTGCACGTGATAAATACCTTACACTTGTGTTTAAAAGGTATTTAATTTACGTTTCAAGTACACCCTCATTAATTTGAGGGGGAGCTTGTGTAATTCATGAAGATAATTGGATTTGCATTTCTCTTCCCAAATTTTCTTAAAAGGCTATTAAATCAATTGATATTAAAAACATCGATTGGGTTAATATTTTTAATATGGGGGAGAAAATGTGATTTAATATGGGATATGATCAATCATAAATGGTTTGACTTAACGTGTTAGTTCATCCCGACATGTGCGAAATGTTTTCGAATATCGTAGCATATGTTAAGGGGGAGAAAAATGGATTTGCACTTCAAAATGGATTTCATGGTGATTTATACTTACCCGCAACCCATTTATTTCACGACGATGAAGATTGTGGTGACATAAGGATGGTAGGATAGGTTAAAGTCCAATGATTTCTCTAGAACCGGAGGAATCTTCCCAAGGACATTCCATAGCTAGAAATAGTAGTCCTTAGGAAAGATGGAGAAAGATTGTGAACGTAGCTGAATGCCGACCAAGTACTTAAGTTAGCACTGGAACAATCACAACAAGGTGCTAGTGATGACGTATTGGTAAGCATTGAAGGGGTTGAAGAATGAAAAAGAATTGTAAAGATAAAGGGTGTAAAGAAAGAAGCCCTCCTTACAACTTTAGGCAGAAACCGGGTCAATACATATGCTATTGAGGTCATTTTTACTAATGATTCTCGGTATTGAAGAAAGACATCATGGACCCAGTGATGCAATGCACAACCCTTCCCAGCTAACTCAAATATCTCTTAAAAGATATTTGTTTTAATCACACGGAGACAACACATTATCTATTGATTTATTCATTCCAAATAAATTGGTATTGAAAAGGTGGCACTCCTCTCCAGCCTCCGATCACTAAAAATCCAAAATGCACGATCGAGTTTAGAGCCATTTGAGATCATCAAATATCTCATTAGGACACACTTTCATTATTCCTTGCTTGTTCACACAATGTGAAAAGTAAGAAAGTTCTTAAGAGTCCTACGCAAAATCTTCATGATCTTGCCTGAACATCCGAGTAATACGAAAGTATTTACAATGAAGATGGAAATCCTTCTTGAGCGAATATCAAAAAGCTCATGGTAGGTGACTTGTGTGATTCTTTATGAATCAAACTTGTGATAACTGGAAAGCAACAGTGGTTTAATTCCTAAATGAATTTAAACACGTTCCAGGCCTCTACGCATTATCATATGATCTTGCCAGAACACTCAGAGTGACTCTTTATTGATCACAGTGACGAGTGGAAATCCTTCTAGGGTTAACATCAAACAACACTTGGTAGGTAACTTGCAAGATTCTATATGAATCAAGCTAGTGACAACTGGAAAGCAACGATGGTGCGGTTCTTAATTGAATTTCACTTGTTCCAGGAACATGAATTGACGGCTTCAAATCATGCGGATAATATTATCCAAATGATTCACTCTTTACGTTCGCAGTCAGCTTTGGACGGTCGAGTAAAGAGAACGGGTTTACCCGCGAAATCTTGTCAAGGAGGTTCTTTATTGAAACTACCTGTCACAAGTACGATATTTGATATCGTCCAACGGTCTTCACCGACCGGAGGTAAAATGCTACTGAATTAGAATGAAATGTTCAAGGCCATTTCATCCGTGTATATGGTTTGTTGCTAACTGTCTTATGCAGCGTAACAAGAAGGTGGCATTGCGGTGTATAATCCAGAAGAAGTCGTCACCACATGCTTATACTACATACACTTAGTACTTCAACAAATTCAAGAAAGTCTGAAGGTAAAGTCTTCCGCTGTATCAAACTCTGAAGCTTTCAAGAATTTAAAGGTATAAGTATGTGGAACATGAAGTCACGAAGAGGCAAATTTCACAAGTGATGAATGCACAAGGTCAAGGCAAGGAAACATGCTCAAGACTAAAGTCAAAGATCACATCAAGCATATTCACAAGAACAAGATCGAAGACTCAAGCATAGTATGCTAGGTTTAAGATTTTGTAAAATGGTGTGACCTCCCTTAGGGGGAGATTGTTGGAAATGTGTTTTCCTAAAGAAAGTCTCGGTCACATCATTATTAGCATAGATCACGAGCTATAGAATATTTAGAACTTTGTAATTTGGAACGACCTCCCTTAGGGGGAGATTGTTGGAAATACGTTTTACGTATTTATGAAGGATCGGTCGCTCCAACGATAATTATGTAATGGGCTCGTGGTCCACTTAGTAATGTATAGTCCATATAGCCCACATGTAGGGTGGGCTATATATACACCCCTCCTAGCATGTTAGGAGGGGTTCGTGGTTCATTCATTTACAACACTTTTCATTAATCTAATTTCACTTTCTCTCTCTACTTTTCTTCCCTCTTCTTTCTCTCTCTATACTTCATCTTCCTCCTTCCCCATTTCCACCATTAATCAATAGATCCAATCCATCATTTACCAAATCCTTAGATATCGTAGACCTTCAAAGAGTATCTGGAACATAGGAGGTGTCGGTCTTCTTTCCCTTGGCCTTAGAGACAGCTTTGGTGTGAGAAGAAGAGGGGATTTTCTTCTTCTTAGGCTGTTGGCCAGAAGAAGCCTTAGACTTGGTAGTGTGCTGCCCAGAGGTCAAAGACTTAGACTTGCCAGACACACTAGAAGTATTCACCTTCTCAAAAGAAGGGAGCAAGGGCTTCTCAGCTGTTGGTAGTTGGTTGGCCACATTCATCATATGAGCGGTGACATGGACATCTTCAGCTCCTATTTCTTTGTAGATTGCACCTATGATGCGGTAGGGCTTTAGAGCAAACAAAGCATTGTTGTGGTAGTTGTCTCCCAGCAGACTTTCGAAGATCAGAGACAGGAAGCGCACATAGCAGATATTCTTTTCCCTGACTTGATTTCTTCCCTTTAGCTGTTCTACAAGGTTAGAGAAGAGAATGCTTCCAACATCAACATCAGCTCCCCAGATTAATCCATATGCAATAGCCTGATGGTTGAAAGACATCTGATCTTGGGATCCCTGCATTTCTCCCAGGGATTTAACAATGTGGGTGAAGAGGACACGCCACATGGGAGTGAAATACTTAATCTTCAGGGGAGATTTGGAGAGGACCTCAGTTGGTGTAAGGGCAGGGTTTACATCATGGCAGGGTTTGAGTGTGGTTATCTTGTTGATGTTCTTGAAGTTGAGATGAGACAGTCTTTTGTGCCACAGCCAATTGACACTTTCAGAGGATTTAGCAAGAAAACAATTTGAGCTGTCTTCAGAGCAAACAGCCATGTTGATGACATAAACATCTATTCTTCTAGGTGCAATAAGCACAACATCATTGTTTTTGTTGAATATGGTTCCCTGAGTCTTAGTAAACAAAACCTTATAGTCAGCATCACACAATTCGCTGATGCTAATAAGATTGTGTTTAAGACCATTCACATATGCAACCTTGGTAAATGTAATCCCATTGCAATTCACTGAGCCATATCCTTCTGTGTCACCTGAAGAGTTATCTCTAAACACCACTTTAGGACCAGGCTCCTTTGAGTATCTGTGCAGGTATTGTTGAATCCCTGTCATGTGTCTAGAATAGCCACTATCTAGATACCATACCGATTCCTTGAGATATTTCTGCACAGATACATAGAAACAGGTTAGTTCCTATGGTGAACCCACTTTCCAGTGGGTTCCCTGAATTGCTTATTAGCAACTCTTGTGTTCCTGAAGAACTTTTGGCGTTGGGAGGGACAGTTCACTATTTCATGGTTATAACTTCCACATATATCACACCCAGGGAAGTCACCACACTCGTCTGAGTGATGGTCTGTGAACCCACATAATTTACAGGGAGGATAAGGTTTGAATTTTCGTGTTGTCTTTTGGAACTCTGTGGTCTATCCCTAGAGGGTGTCTGAGCTCTTTTAGCTGCTATGTGTCTGTCATGATCTAAAGTCGTATGGTGAGAGTTTTTACATACATTGCAATAAGGTTTGATTAACCTTTCCCCTTTGGGTTCACCTAGGACATACTTAGGTTCATGTGAAGTAGAGCATTCAGCGGAAGGCTTAATGTGTTGTTTCAAGAGTTCTACTTCTTTCATAAGAGACAACAGGCGATCTTCAGTAGTAGGGTCAACCTTATTCACAGCTTTAGTAGCAACAGGCTTAAAAGCTACTTGTTTACCAGTTTTTTTAGCAGGCACATGAAAAACTTTAGCTGGAGGATTCTCAATTTCTGTCCTAAGTTCACCCTTAGCAGATCTAGAAGAACTGCTGGGTTCAACTCCAGAGAGTTTGGGCAAGGGTGGTAGCTCAACCACATCTTCAGAGACAGGGTCATTAGTCAAAGTGGTATCTGACATATGAATAGTCTCTGTAGATTTAAAGACAATTTCTTTGGGTTTGGTGAGAATTCTCAGCTTATTTTTCTTAGCAGATATATCCCTTTTTAAATCAGCAGGCACTTCATCCTTAAGAAATTGATCTATAGTGAACCTAGCACACAACCATTTTTCAATAACCTTGTTTAATTCAGAGACTTGATCATTTAAAGCAATGTTTTTCAAGATTAATCTAGCTACTTAATTTTGCAGGGATATTTTCTCTAAATTAACCCGTCTGAGAGTTTCACATTCAGCTTTAGCATTTAGCATTTCTGATTTAACAGAGTGAAACTTATCAAGTAGGTTCTTTCTTTGTTCCTCAACAAAGTGTAAATCAACAATGGTGTAATCAAGGACATGCTTACGTTCATCACTATCAGACATGGATAAAAGCCTGTGTACCTTTTTCATTGTGATGTCAACCCATTTTCCTGATCTTGCATCACCTTTTCCAACAGCTGGTTCATCCTCAGCTATCGCCATGAAAGCCCTGACTCTGGTGGTGTCTTCTTCATCTGAAGTCAACGGCTCGTCATTCCAATCATAAGCTTCAGCAACCAACCCTTTCTCTGTCTTTTTGTCACCACCCTTCATCTTGGACAGAGCTTCAAGTTTCAAGTTCATTTGTTCTAATTCAGCCTTAAGTGCCTTGTACTTGTTTTTGTAATCCTTTTTCTTAGTGTCTGATGAATTGGATTGGTGAGATGAGTTGTGATGTTGTTTGAACTTGTAAGGTTTGGATGAAGATGATGGATAAGAGGGTGAGGATGTCTTGGTGGAAGGACAGTATTTTTGAAAATGTCCAAGCTTTCTACAGGCAAAGCAAGTTTCTTTTGACCTGTCAGTTGGTTTACTAGCTGATCCTACTCTTCCTGATCTTTTGAAGTATCTTCTTTGGTTGGCTAGCAAGGCTCTTTCATGAAACTCTGCATTAAGGTCTGTCAAGAACTCTTGGCTGCTACGGGTATCTTCTTCAACATCAGAATCGCTGTCATGAGGATGTGTTACAGAGATCAAGGCTTTAGAAGAAGCTCATTGGAAAACAAATCTTTCAGTTTCTGACTTATAAATGGTATCAATCAGCCCTTCTTCATAATTATACTTTCCATAAAGCTGAGCAAGGGTATCATTTTTGATTGAGTTGTTAGCTCTCTGAGTCTGATTCATACTCAGCCACTTTCTTGGAAGGCTGTTGACAAATGTAGCATTGATCTCAGCTTGACCAATAGTGACATCATTCATAGCTAGGTCATTGAGAAGAATCTTCAGCCTTGTATAGGTTTGCTGAACCTTTCACCATCAAGTGACTTGAAGGCATTGAACTGAAGTCTGAGTGCCTGAATCTTTGTCTCTCTTGTCTCAGAGGGTCCTTCATGGCCAAGGATGAGGTCTGTCCACATTTATTTGGCTGTGGGACACTGAATGACAAACTTCATGATATGTTTGGGAAGACAGGATATTATGATGCTTTTGAGACGTTTATCTTGGTTTGCTAATTTTCTATCAGCTGGAGTCCATTGTTTGAGAGGTTTGGGAAGAGGGTTTTCTTCAGTGGATGTAAGCGCCATGGGAATATAAGGACCATTTTCTAAAATTTCTAGAAGAAAAGGTTCAAGCCCATCGAGATACATAAGAAATTGACTCTTCCAACTGGCAAAATCTTCTTCATCAAAGACTGGTACACTTGTGACGTGTGATCCACCTCTTGAGTCAAGAAGTTGGGGTAGATCATCGTCATTGGCAGGAGGGTTAAGTCTTGGTGAAGATGGGTTTGTGGAAGGTGATTGTGGTGGGTTAGAAGTTTCTGGCATGGTGGATCTTGATTATAAAACTGAGAACGATGTTTCTTGAAGGTTTTAATATCAAACACAGCTCTAATACCAATTGAAAGTCCCTAATCAATGCAAGAAACCCTAATCTTAACTTAATCAACACAAGATATTACTTTTCAAACGTAATCTTATTATTGTATAATAAAGAATTACAAGTATTATGGATAACACCGTTTGATGACAATGTGTTGTGCACACTTTGAACAACTATAAACCCTAACTTATGAATACAGTCGTAGATGTTCGATTCACTAAGTTATATGCAATAATGTTATGAATATCGCAAAGTGTTGAACATTAATGCATGTATACACATCCTATTTATAGTGTTATGAGATTGACCTAAATAGTACTTGATGGTGACTACACAAGCTTTTACAAGTTCCCACATCAGTCACATGATGTCCTTCTATTCTTGGTAGTCTTCCATTATGCTTTAAGGAAACAGTTGTCAAAACAGTTTCCTTTTTCTTCATAGTCTCGAACACACAAATGGCATGTCCAAAGTGTGCTGAGTGTTAACAGGGTATTGCCACCCCTGTTAACCCTCAACCCCTCAGAGTCCCTGATACATCTTGGCTGTTATCCATCACAGCCAATGAGTATGTCTTCAAGTAATCTTTGACTTCCTTGACAATGTCTCTGACATGGACTCCTCTGAGGTTGCTCACAGAGACTTGGATCTCTGTGAGTCTTGCGAAACTTGCCTGTCTCCTAGGCACAGGCAAGGGACTATCTAATAGCCTAATTATGTTTAAATCAATAATCAGGGAATCTAACAAGTTTAGATTCCCAACAGTTTGTTTGCATGGTCATCTCCAAAGACATGAAGGAACTAGAAAAGGTTATTAGTTTGTTTTCTTTAGATAACGTCAATTTCGTTCTTTAGTATAAAAGGCAAACATTTGTATTGATAGGTGTGTAAACACCCATCCTTTTACCACTTAACTACAATAATAACCAAGCCAAAACGTGTATTTTATGTCGTAAATGTCAGAATTATGCGTGGTTTGTGTTTTTGTTGTGATTTAGGATCAAAATTGAAAAGGGAAGAAAACACGGGCTTTCACGGGCTTTTATCGAAGAAAAAGACAAAAGACGAAGTCGAAAGATCAAGAGTGCTAAAAGAACGGAAGTCCAAGGCCAATTCTGAAGATTTATCGAAGAAAAATTCTAAAGACGGAAGTTTAATAAAAGCCAAAGACGAGTTTAATTGATCCCGAGACGAAGTCGAAAAAGTCTAAGAAATTAGAAGACGAGAAGTGAGAAAGAAAGAAGAATGGACCAACACATGCTTAGTTTTCCTAATCACTATAAATAGACTCCTAATGTGTCATTAGGAGTTGTTAGCTAATTTTACACATTAGTCTTTCCACCTTAATTTCATGTCATTTTAATTAATTGTCAATTTAAATACTTGTCTTGCACTTTAATTCCTTTAATTCCAAGTAAGTGTTTTTAGTTTTGTTGTTTAATCTTTTCTTTAATCAAGTTTTTATTAATCTCTCATTCTACTTTTCTTGTTTGCTTAATCTTTGTGCTTATTATCTTATTGTCATGCTTATTTGATTACTTGTTATGTTTTTATGTTATTGGTTGAGTTAGCTTATTGATTTTATAGCTTATTGTGTTTTTCTTAAATTTGATTAAGTGCTTTTTAGTTAAATTTTATAAAAAGTTGATTTTAAACATTTTTATTATTTAGTGTTTTTAAAAGTTTTTGAATTTCGGATTAATAGCTTTTTCTTAAAATTGATTTTGATTAAGTTTTAGTTAATTGCTTATTTGTTTTAGCTTAATTTTAGTTCGTAGCTTATTTGATTTAAGTTCTTATCCGGGTTTTGGTAAAACCCTTGTATTCTGAACATCACTCAATCCCATCATTCCGAATAGAGCTTCGAAACCCCATTATTCCGGATAGTGGTCAGTGGAGATTATTCCGGATAAGCAACCAGAATAGTATTCCAGATAACGAGTCTTTGTGTGTATTTCAGATAAGCTTCCGTGAAAAATTCCGGATAAGCTACTTGACGCGAATTCTGGATAAGGGCACTTTAGATTATTCCGGATAAGAGATACTAGGCAGTATTCCGGATAAGGGACTTCAGGTTATTCCAGATAAGCTTCTTGACTGGAATTCCGGATAAAGAGTTGAAGATTATTCTGGATAAGGTGACAACTTGTTTCGGATAAGCTTTGGCAACGGAATCCGGATAACAGGTTATTCCGGATAACTCACAAGTGCATATTCAGGATAAGGGCTCGGTGATTATTCCGGATAAGGAGCTAGGTGATATTCCGGATAAACAGTACTAGTTGGGTATTCCGAATAGTGACAGTATATCGGATCCCGGCTCAGGTTTTGTTTATCCTCTGTTTCAGTCTCAAGCATTTATTTTTCCCGCTATTTGTCTTTTAGTTTAATTTTAAAGTTCACATTTTTATTACATTGTCAATTTAATTTTCGTCACGCTTTAATTTTAAGTCATTTAATCAATTTACTTTTCAAAGTTTTAAATTTGCACCATTTAAGTTTTAATTAATCTTAGTTTTTATTAACCGTCATTTACTTTAAAGTTTCGCACTTTTAATTTTACAACGACCAAAAATATTGTTTCCACCAAAAGACGACTGAGTCGCACGTTAATCCCTTTCTCAATACGAAAAGAATGGAACAACGATATTTTTAACTGAGATCATAGTTATTAAATGGCGCCGCTGCCGGCTCTTTTCGTAAAGATTAAAGGTTTTCTATGAGAGACGCGTTGAATTTTGGGATCCGTTCACTTGTGAACGTTATTTTGCTTGCTTAAAAATTTCCAAAAATCCATAAAAATTAAAATGTTTCAAAAATCCAAAAAGATTTTATTTTTATTTTTATAGTGTATATATATTGTGTATTGCTTTGGTATCTTTTTCTTTTTCTTTTGCAGGTGTATGCGTACTAGATCTTCAACTTATCCAGAGCCCGAGACTCGTGAAGATTTAGCTATGGCAGGTGTGAACAACAACAATAACCCACCGCACCTCAACAATAACAACAACAATGTTCCCCCACCCGACCTTAGAACAATGGAGGAGCTTTGTCAACCCATAATGTATGGACGAGGAGGACCGATTGCGCCGATGCAAATCACGGCTCCGGAGTTTTCGTTGAAGCATCACATGATCCAACAAGTGAAAACTAATCCATTTCGCGGATTGCCTGATGATGATGCCAACAAGCACCTCGACAAATTCATTACTATTACTCAAAGCATGAAGTTTCCCGGTGTTACTATGGATGTCCTTCGCCTACAGCTCTTTCCACATACTTTATCCCACCACGCCGAAAAATGGTTTGATCGTCTCCCGAAGAATTTCATTCATACTTGGGACGACATGACTCAACGATTTTTGTCGCGCTACTTTCCACCATCCATGGTCACGAGCCTTCGAAATCAAATCAGCGGTTTCATGCAAGAACCCGATGAATCTCTCTTTGATGCTTGGGAAAGATATAATGTTTTGATCGATCGATGTCCAAACCACAACATGCTCCCCGTTACGTTGATTGATACTTTCTACAATGGTTTAACTTTTCATGATCGTGATACTATTAATGCAGCCGCCGGTGGCACATTTATGAAAAGAAGACCCGAGGAGTGTAGAGAGCTTATTGAGAACATGACTACTCATCACAAAAATTAGGATTCCTCCGCATCTTCAAGGAACAACCCGAGAGTCAATGTTTCTTCAACTTCATCAAACCCCGACATGACCGAATTCACCAGCATGATGGCTGAAATAAACAAAAATATCTTGCTCATCGCTACAAACCAACAACAACAAGTTAAAGTTGTAGCAATTTCTTGTGAGACTTGCGGTGGTCCTCATTCATACACTGATTGTCCTTCTACTCAAGGCAATCCCGAAAACGTGTATGCGGCTTATGGTAACTATTCAACGGAAAATTACCAAGCCCGACCTCAAGGTGATCGGAATTTGCTAAGTTACCGTTCTAACAACTATCTTTCACCCGGTTTTTCTCCTCAAAACCACAATCCCAACAACAACTACAATAGAAGCAACCAAATCCCACCTAGAGCTTCTAATCCTTATCACCCACCCGCTCAACAAGCCCCACCCATTAATCAAGATGTTGAAGCTTTAATGAGAACCCAAGGAGAGCAAATTAAGAATCTGCAAAGCCAAATTATCAACTTGAAAGGGGATATCACTAAGCAAGGTAATGACATTAGATCCGAGCTTCGACATGATATTCAAACCTCCTTTAGCACTCAAACAAATGATTTGAAGAATATGCTGGCTAGTTTCTTACCAACCACTCAACCCTCTACTTCGGGCTCTCTACCTTCCAACACCATCACCAACCCGAGAGCGAATGTGAGTGCTATTACTACACGCAGTGGAGCAACCTTAGTAGGACCATCTATCCCTCCCCCAGTTACCCCATCTACACCTCCTCCACCACCATTTATCCCTCCTACTCCCACGCCTAGTATTAGTTCTCCATTACCGTCTCCACCTCTTACTGAAGTACCCAAGAAGAAGAACCCTTCACCAACCCCACCTTCCACCTCTAAACCCTCAACATCTCAACCTTTACCTGTTACACCTACACCTTCCACCTTTAAACCAAATATTCCTTATCCTTCTCGCTTGGACAAGCCTAACTTGCTAACCAAGGATGACATTCAAGTGTCAAACTATTTGAAGATGATCTCTCAAATGAATTTCAACATTAGCCTTGTTGAAGCACTTGTCCACATGCCGAAATTTGTCAAAGCATTCAAGGAATTACTTAATAAGACGGAAAAGCTGGTTGAGCTCGTCAACACACGCTTAAATGAAAACTGTTCTGCAGTTATTCTTAAAGAACTTCCGGAGAAACTTAGAGATCCCGGTCGTTTTGTGTTGCCTTGCATTTTTAACAAAACCGAAGAATTTACTGCCCTAGCTGATCTCGGGGCAAGTATTAATTTGATGCCTTTAAGTGTTTGGAAAACAATATCATTACCCGATCTTACATCAACAAAGATGACTCTTGAGCTTGCAAATCGCACTCTCGCTTACCCCGTTGGTATTACCGAAGATGTGTTTATTAAAGTGGGCACCTTCACTTTTCCGGTCGACTTTGTTGTTGTTGATTATGAAATGGACCCTCGAATTCCTTTAATACTTGGTCGACCATTCTTAAGAACCGGAAAAGCTCTAGTTGATGTTGCCGAAGGTGAGTTAATTTTAAGGGTCGGCATGATGCACAAGTGTTCAAAATGGGGAAGATCACAACCAAATCCTATGGAAGAGAATCAGCAAATATAATTAATGTGCTTGATGATTTTGTCGTCTACAACAATCCTCTATTCGATTCTTTCTATGATAATCCACTGTTCCAAGATGATGTGGATGATTCTCTATCCAATTCCGATCCTCCACCAATTTATGATTCTCCACCAATCTTTGATGCTTATGATGACGATTCTAGTTCCAATGGAGAAGATTATGATGATTTTACATCTGAGTATCCCGACATGCCCACTTATGATGATTTTGATGAGGCTGATACTCTCTCGAGTGATTCTTCACATGATGAAGATCCTCCGCCAACAACACTTGATCCTACTTTGGATGACTACTCATTTGAGGAAGACTTTGCTACTTTTTTCAACACATACTTCCCAAATGAGAGTAATGCTCCTCCTTTGGACTTTGATGATTATGGTCTTTATCCTACTTTAGATATGAAGAAACCCGCTTCAAAGGAGAAGAAGCCGGCTGACACCGATATCCGTAGCACTTATGTCTTAACTCCTCTCTATCCATCTTCTGAGGATGAGATTGCGAGATTTATGATCGGATCTTCTTCAAGATCTATTGAGCCTGAGTGTTATTTTCCCCTAAAGGAAAAGGTGTTCGACCCCGATATTGGAATCTTCAAGCCATCTCAGTATCCATCTGATGAAATAAAAGGAAAAATCTTTGGAACTTATGAAGATATGCTTGCACCTCATCACCCTTACTTCCACCGTGCTCAACAACTGCTTAAGGGAACCTTGCCTACTCTTCTTTGGCTTGCCTTGTTCGCCTTAAGCTTGTGCTATTTGATGGACAAAAACCATGTATTTGATCCCGGTGGATGTGTTCCAAGCTTCTTCCTATGCTAATCAAGGTTGAGTCAGGCTCACGACTCGGTTAACAAAAACAAGCGCTTCTCGGGAGGCAACCCGCAATATCTATCTTTTTTCTTTGTTTTTATAATAAGTGTAGGGGGAGACCCTCGTATGTTGTTTGTTGTCTTCTTTCTAATCACGTACAGGGATTCGAGCTTTCAAAGATCCATTCTTGATGACTTTTGACGAACCGTGATCCCGTGTATCCGTCTTCCTGGTTTTATCTTAAACTCTTTTGATTCTCTATTTTATATTCTTCCATATTAAAATAGGAATCACTTTAGTTGTCTCTTCTTTAGAAAGATTTAAACAAAGTGCACAATGTCCTAAGTGTAGGGGAGGTTACTTCCACATGCTTAAACATTGAGGACAATGTTTATATTAAGTGTAGGGGGATTTCTATCGAAGTTAAGTGGCCTTTTCCATGTATTTGTCCTCATTTTAACCAGAAAATCAACTTTTCGACATTTTTCAAAAATTTTTGATCTATTTTGGCCTATTAGTTTTCCCTTGTTATAGTTATTTTCTTTCTTTGCTAGAATAAATTTTAATAAAGTGGTTTTAATATTTAAACGTTGTGAATCTTTTGACTCAACCCGAGTTTACTTATCTAAGTTTACTCTAGCTAGTATCCTTAACGTGTTTAAGTCAAGTTTTGCTAGGCTTTTATATAGGGAGATTTAAAACGCGAAAGTCTTAACTCTCACGGGTTAAGAATAAGAACTTTTCGCAAGTTCCTATAATTGATCCTAGAGAGTTGTTTATTAAGGGAATTTTAAAATGCGATTTCTAAACTTGTAAAAGTCTAAGAATTTGCAAGATCCTATAGGTGACTTGAAAACCCAAAACTTTGATTTAATTGGCTAAGCATCCACGAGTCTCATTCCTTGAGATTTTAAATTATGGAGAACGAGAGATGATAGAGTCAATTATAAGTTTGGTATTCTTTCATGAAATTATGTGAGTTGATTATAAGCTTTTTCTCCCATCGCTTGCTAATAAATTTATCTGCAATAAGTAAGGTTGTACGATTTGAAAAGTTACTTAGCTTCTAGCCCAAGATCGTTTAAAAGTTGCTCGGTATTGATTAGAGTTCATAGCCAAGGCATAACTTATTGAAACGGGATGCGAAGATTGGCGAGTCCGAAAAGGCCCTAACAAGGCATGAGGGCTACATTTTGTTGCTAAAGATCCAACAGTGATGTGAAGAATCATTTATCGAAAATCAATATGAAGGATCGAGACACACGACGAAAAGCAAATACTCCCGTAAATATCATGGAGAAATCTATCCAAAAAGGCCCTAAAAAGGTATGAGGATAAATAGATCCAAGTCCTAAAAGGAGGCGGATCGTTGTAAATCAAAATCCCAAATAAACATTGGAGAAAAATGAAGAAGTCGTGATCCAAATATGAAGAATCTCTCAAAAAGTTCAAGAGAAGAAATTCTTATTATGAAGAGAAGACCATAATTTCAAGAACGTCTCTCAAAGATTTGAAGTATGAAGTCGCTGCCAAATATCGGTCCGAGAAAGGTCTCAAATCGTGAAGCAAGTTATGCCAAGATATGAACTTTATGAGGTCGCGAGAAGCAGTTTTAAAAGATTTTGTCCTTTAGCTAACTATTGATTAAATCGTCCTACTTTATTTTCAGCCTAAATAACTATCGAAATAAGTCAAACAATGCATCCCCGTGATCATTCAAGACAAAAATTAAAATATAAGAGATACACCTAGGAATAAGGGAGTCTAAGTGAATAATTGGCCCACATGAGTTCGTGTTAGTTTGCTAACTTATAATAACAATGATCTCGTTTTTAAGCTTGGTATGGGGAACGTGAAACTTGAGGATGATAATCATTCATGACATTCCAAAACCCTAAGGTAAGTCTTTGATTTCTTTACTTGTTTTGTTATTTTCTATCTCTTTAATAAAGGCCAATGTGGATTGATTGTGATGGAAAGTGTAATCTTGCTTTGTAATTAATGCATTGCATGAGGACATTGCAATGGTCAAGTGTAGGGGATTTGATAGGTGTGTAAATACCCATCCTTTTACCACTTAACTACAAAAATAACCAAGCCAAAACGTGTATTTTATGTCGTAAATGTCGGAATTATGCGTGGTTTGTGTTTTTGTTGTGATTTAGGATCAAAATGTGAAAAAGGGAAGAAAACACGGGCTTTCACGGGCTTTTATCGAAGAAAAAGACAAAAGACGAAGTCGAAAGATCAAGAGTGCTAAAAGAACAGAAGTCCAAGGCCAATTCTGAAGATTTATCGAAGAAAAAGTCTAAAGACGGAAGTTTAATAAAAGCCGAAGAACTAAAGTCTAAATTAATGAAGAAATTACAAGACGAGATTAATTAATCCCGAGACGAAGTCGAAAAAGTCGAATAAATTAGAAGACGAGAAGTCGAGAAAGAAAGAAGAATGGACCATCACATGCTTAGTTTTCCTAGTCACTATAAATAGACTCCTAATGTGTCATTAGGAGTTGTTAGCTAATTTGACAAATTAGTCTTTCCACCTTAATTTCATGTCATTTTAATTAATTGTGAATTTAAATACTTGTCTTGCACTTTAATTCCTTTAATTCCAAGTAAGTGTTTTTAATTTTGTTGTTTAATCTTTTCTTTAATCAAGTTTTTATTAATCTCTCATTCTACCTTTCTTGTTTGCTTAATCTTTGTGCTTATTATCTTATTGTCATGCTTATTTGATTACTTGTTATGTTTTTATGTTATTGATTGAGTTAGCTTATTGATTTTATAGCTTATTGTGTTTTTCTTAAATTTGATTAAGTGCTTTTTAGTTAAATTTTATAAAAAGTTGATTTTAAACATTTTTATTATTTAGTGTTTTTAAAAGTTTTTGAATTTCGGATTAATAGCTTTTTCTTAAAATTGATTTTGATTAAGTTTTAGTTAAGTGCTTATTTGTTTTAGCTTAATTTTAGTTCGTAGCTTATTTGATTTAAGTTCTTATCCGGGTTTTGGTAAAACCCTTGTATTCCGAACATCACTCAATCCCGTCATTCCGAATAGAGCTTCGAAACCCCATTATTCCGGATAGTGGTCAGTGGAGATTATTCCGAATAACGTGGTTGTATTCATTCCGGATAAGAGTCTAGTCTCGTATTCCGGATAAGAGTTCGTGAAACAAGATCCCGGATAAGCTTGGGCAAAATATTCCGGATAAGCAATCGGAATAGTATTCCGGATAACGAGTCTTTGTGTGTATTCCGGATAAGCTTCCGTGAAAAATTCCGGATAAGCTACTTGACGCGAATTCCGGATAAGGGCACTTTATATTATTCCGGATAAGAGATACTACGCAATATTCCGGATAAGGGACTTCAGGTTATTCCAGAGAAGCTTCTTGACTGGAATTCCAGATAAAGAGTTGCAGATTATTCCGGATAAGGTGACAGCTTGTTCTGGATAAGCTTTGGCAAAGGAATCCGGATAACAGGTTATTCCGGATAACTCACAAGTGCATATTCAGGATAAGGGCTCGGTGATTATTCCGGATAAGGAGCTAGGTGATATTCCGGATAAACAGTACTAGTTGGGTATTCCGAATAGTGACAGTATATTGGATCCCGGCTCAGGTTTTGTTTATCCTTTGTTTCAGTCTCAAACATTTATTTTTCCCGCTATTTGTCTTTTAGTTTAATTTTAAAATTCACATTTTTATTACATTGTCAATTTAATTTTCTTCACGCTTTAATTTTAAGTCATTTAATCAATTTACTTTTCAAAGTTTTAAATTTGCACCATTTAAGTTTTAATTAATCTTAGTTTTTATTAACCGTCATTTACTTTAAAGTTTCGCACTTTTAATTTTACAACGACCAAAAATATTGTTTTCACCAAAAGACGACTGAGTCGCACGTTAATCCCTTTCTCAATTCGAAAAGACTGGAACAACGATATTTTTAACTGAGTAAAATCATAGTTATTATGTATCTTCATATCCATAACATGGATGGTGTTCCTGCTTCAAATGTATATTTCAGCTTTTGAAATAGATGAAACAGTGGAAGAAGGTTCCGAGATTGAACACAGCACATCCCTCAGTAAATGCGCACCCATAGATTTGTAAAGGGTATAGCACATAATGATTTTTGTTAGTCGTAAGTGTGTTTGATTTTGAGTTAGTCTCAATTATAAGACATTTGTTCTACTAGATTATGTCCAAATCAAATACATTTGACTTGCCAAGTATTTTTGTTGCATCAGTACATATTGAAGATTGTTGGATGCTTACTTTCCATTGCAGAGATTTGTTGCATCAAGACATAAAATATAAAAGGGCATCAGTGCTTATAAAAATAATGCATCATGCTTACAAAAATATATAAACCATTTAGGAGATAAAGTATCATTCATAAAAGTTATAAACAATGTTAACCAAGTGGGGAAAAAGCTTTACATACATGTTCAACATAATAATAATGTTAACCCTCAAATTCGATGTGCGATCAAGGTAACCGTAAATCCGTAACCAAGTTCATATACCACTACACCACCTAAAGCAACTCCTAAGCACCAAGTAGAAGAGTGAGGTCACTCCTGAAAACAGTAGCCAAAACACCCATTAAATACCACTTAAATCATGAGCCAAACACCACTTTTTTTACATGCTCAAAATTGAGATGGTACATATGTACAAATCAGTAGCCAAAACCACTCATACCTGCAAAAATCAGCAATAAAACACCACAACAAATAGGCTATAACACACCAAAAAAATCAGCAGTAAACTCGCAACCAAACCAACAGCAAACTCGTAAGAACATATCTCATGAACAAGTAATAAAAGGGCATCAATTTTTACAAAAATTGTGCATCTGTTTTTTCAAAAATCGTGCATCATTTTTTACAAAAATCGTGCATCACATCTTAAAAAATAATAAATCAGTTATAGATAAGTATCGACAAATAATTTCGACCCTAAGAACAAGATGAATATTATGGATCTAAAAGGTCATTGCTACTGAATTCTTGCAAGTCTACGTCTTTCCCACCTGTAATATTATAAACGAATCCAGTAGCAGCAGGTTGGATTGACGAACCAAATAAAGGAGATTGGTTTTTTTATTGAGTAAACAACGATACCAAGCATTTTAGATTGTGAATCTTTCATCACCACCTTAATGTTTGCAAAATCCCATTAACCAGTCTAGGTACCTACATTTTCATCATACAACCATCAGATTAGAAAACACAGTACACAAAGACTAACTTAAGATAATGAAAACTTGACGTAAAAGTTGGATTTATAATTAAACAATACAATGTTTGTCCAGCTTAAACCATATATGTTGTTTATCAAGGCAGAGCCAAGGATCATGTTGGCTCCAAAATCTTCTCCACTGAAGGAGTTTTGCCAATGCTTTAAATCATGTACGTCACCTGCACAAATAGCATATACCTTAGGAGCTTTAGCCTCTGCTCTATGATACATGACACGAAAAGCAAAAACTAGTAAAGCACCAGATCATGTAGAATAAAAGAGCAACAAAAACTACACCTTGTTTGACTCGCTTATCTCTTGAAATTTTGTCTTTGCAGGCGTTTCGTTTTTGTTTATATCTGACAAACTTCATTTCTGATCATTTCTTTAAAGCCATGAAATATTTCTTTAAGAATTCCTAAATTAATGTCAAGATTCAGAAGAATAGGAAGGTGAACCTGCGAAAGAGTCGAAAAATATCGAATTTAATTCGTATTTCACATTAGTTGAAATTAAAAAGTAAAAGTGCAATATTTATTTACCACATGAGGTCCAAGAGTTGCTAATCCATGTACAGCGCTGTAATATTGAGTCAAGGACCGCTGATGTTATCCGAATATGATGGACTAGAGATTTGTGTCCCTTACAATTGCTTTCATCATGAATTCCACTATGCATCCTATACAATAACCTGTTCAAATGAAACCAATTTTTTACCTAGTTAATCCTTATGTAAACTTATAAAGTAGCCAATATGGTGTTTGGATATGCCGCTTAAGATCTAATAATAATATAGACCAAGTCCATTAGCTAACGGTAACGTTTACAGTACTATGCCCAAGTGAATCAAATGTTTAGATGTGAATAAAGGGCGATCGGAAGGAAATTCACATACAATATAACAATAAGGAAAAGAAAATATATGTCATTCGCAATAGCATTTATTACTTCATCTTGACGACCACCATGAAGTCTGACTTTAGTTGTATCATACATAACTTGCGCAATTTTGTTTAAACTTAAACCTCCTTGTTAAAGGAATCTATCGCAGTCGATATAGGAAGCTTGCCATGTGTGACATTTATAGATCTCGTGAAGGAAACAATATACTTCTGATAATGTAACATATTATGTGAAGCTACTTTACTAATCTGCAAGTCATGCTAGTGTGCTTTGATTATAGCATCGCCATGGGTATCGGATATACAAACTCTATGTAAATGGTGCACATACAGTACATACATTATCATTTATCCTGCATAATTCTCATGAAAGCAAAGTTGATCAACCAAGGTACCATCAGGACATGCCTAACATAGAACACACAACAGTCGAAACTACTTAGACGACTAGATCTAACTCTAAGATCATAAAAGCAAATCACATGTATAAAATAACATTTAGTCATTTTAACAAACACCTTATGTGCAGTTTTGTGAACACATTTTACAACTAATTTTTCCTTAAATTGGATTCAAATAACTGAGTTAAATACTGCATCATGTCAAAACTCTATCAAATCGATTCATCTGTTTAAACAAATTAATGATTAACCAAGCAAAATGAACAAATGAAAACCCTTAACTCAATATGAATGAAGTTTCACACGGGTAAAACACTAAAACATATATAATCGAAAACAAATTAATAACTTACTTTGATCTTCGATTTTTAGAAGTTACTGTGAAATGATTAATGAAGATAAGTGAAATGGTTGAGAGAATATTGTAGCTTCGTTTTGAGAGAAAAAAATAGAAATGCGTTATATATACGGTGAGAATGAAAAGATTGACAAAAATAGCCCTTGAAGAAATAACGAAATAACAAAGAAACCCCTGTAGTTTTTGCGAAAAAGGAAGGGGGATTACCTTTTGATCTTACGGTTGGAAGGAGGTTTTCTATGTTTTCTTTTGAGATCATGTTTTCCATTAATCCCATCTCTCTCTCTCTCTCTCTCTCTATATATATATATATATATATATATATATATATTAGAGGTGGCAAATCTTGCCCATTTGGATACATATGGGCACTTTTTGCCCATTCTTTATAATGGATGGGCTAAACGGGCGCATATGTAAGAAACTAAATGGGCTTAACGGGCGCACTTGAAAATACAAATTAGTATACTCGACGAATATTTTTTATTAATTTTTTTATCCCCGGCTTTCAAATAAGTATTTTTATTTTTGAATTGTAGGTTTGTATATGTTTTTTTCCCTTTTTTAGCTTGTGCCCGTTTAGCCCGCCCATTTTGCCCGCCCGTTTCGCCCGTGCCCATTTAGCCCGCGCCCGTTTAGCCCGCCGCCCGTTTAGCCCGCCCGCCCGTTTTGCCACCTCTAATATATATATATATATATATATATATATATATATATATATATATATATATATGTATATATATATATGTATATATCTTACTCTATATATAAGAGGATAATTTGAAGCCACGTCATGCTTAGAAATCCACCTCATTAATCCACCTAAGCACAATTAATATGAGGTGGCAAGAATTATTATGACATGGCACTTCAAACACACTTTTTTGTGCCACATCAGCACAATTTATGTGCCACATCATCCCACAACGTGTGCCACCTAAGCATGTCCATGGAACACTTTTTAAAAATATGTCCACTGTGAGATTCGAACTCGGGTCTGAATGCTAGAAACACATGCTCTTTACCACTATGCCAATTCCATATTTGTGTTAGGACTTTCTAAAACAAAGGCAATAAAGACCATTAACCATACTATGATTTTTATCCAAATTCATACTAAATAAAAAAAACGGATTAATAAATTAGGCAACTACTTAACCTATACAAATAGTTTTGACTAATTTCAAATGTTGTTAAAGTTTTATAACTAAGTATGGAAATTATTAATTTGCTTTTAATCCGAATATAAATGCAAATATATAATTTTGGAATGTTTTTTGCGCCAAAAAATATTTGGTGCATTCAAAATTCAAAATTGTAACAAGAATGATATTTCCATGAATAATTACCATATATAACCTAATGCCAACTCATAGTTAGCACATTCATAAATTACCACATTATGTTTGTAACTGTTTCTTATAATATCATGATTTCTTCCATGTTTAGAAACATGGAAGTGACACTATATATAGCATCAACCACTGGATTAGCAAATCACCATCTCTTTTATTGCCTTAAGCATCCCATACCAGTTCCAATGATGAAATCCAAAATGCAATACCAAGAGGAGCCAAAATCTCAATTTAAGACGCCCAAAACCAGGCAGATGAAAATCAAGGCATCTGCACAGAAAAACAACACACCTGGTCAATCATTAGGTCTTACTATTTTATTATAATTCATTTTTTTTGTATCTCCTATGTTAAAAATTGTACTCACTTTTTGTTGTTTTGTTTCAGCAACGAAGCCTACTGAAACTTTAACTAATATAAAGGATATCAGTCCTATGTTGTCCAACATGAAAATAAGAGGAAGGATCATATATGTCTGGAAAGAACATAGACTGAATGAGTCACACAATCCATATAGTTTGGAATTCGTTTTGCAGGATGAGCATGTAATATAATTTCATCCTTTAATTTAATTTATAATTACGTTTTGTATAATTTGTTTTCTTCACTTATATTCTTCAATATTTACACAGAGTATGTAACACCCCCAAATTTATACAACTCAATACAGCGGAAGACTTGTTGGTGTTACGGGATAGCACGTTACTCACATCATAGACAACGCATAAAAATCGCGTCGTTTAATAATAAAAGCATTTCCATTCATAAATATCAAAGTTACATAGGTCCCAAGCCATTGTATTTCATACAAGTTTTACAAAGCATTTGAATAGAAATTATTGTTTAAGTGCGGGCCATGAATTCTTGTTGTCTTCCCGAGAATTACCTTCAAGTACCTGAGATAAAACATGTTAAAAGAAAAGGTCAGCGATAACGCCGAGTGAATTCATAGAGTTTAATAAGCCATCAATATAACATCGGTATAAAATTATTACCGAAAATAATTTTGTACAAATCATTTTAATAGGCCATAAAATAGCCAAAGTCATTTTATACAATTCCTTATCAAAAATCATAATATAGGCTTTCGCCTTCAAAATCATTATACGAGCCAATGTCGTAAAAACATCATACAATACGTTTTATAACGTTGTATAAAGTTAAATAAAAACCGTTATATGAATATGGTTATGAAAAAACAAAATACGAACATAATATCAATAGTAAGACCCCATATTGCTAGTCAGTCAATATATCGTAATTCGAAGCGTATAGTAGTATTTCGTTAATTGGATTATTATAAGCCGTATGACATTGTTACCTTACTACAACAAACAACGGGTAGCTAGCCCGAAACTCAATTTGCCCATCTAAATTAGCGTGTCGTCACAAAGGTCACGCTATGTAAATCTTCTCATACATAAATTCGCTTACCAATCAATGTGGCACGACGGAGATCAACCGTCAAGGCGCGAACTGGGGTGATCGTCCCCAAATAGTACTAGTATATGCATAAGCGTCTACCAAATCCCGGTAGTTCACAATTCATGCTAATGGGACTTTTAGTGACATAACCTAACTTTAATAATCCATTTCATTTCATATATCGGGTCATTTAATCATTTATCGGGTCATACAATCATTCGGGTCCAAATCAATAAACAAACAATCAGGACAACTAGTGTCCTATTTTATAAAAACTAACATGTTATCTCCCTCGCGGGTTTATAAAACATTTCATAAAAACATTTAAAAAGAGTGCGAGGCTATGAACTCACGTTGATGTGGGAAGGCGGGTTATCGGCAATTCGGACGTACGGTACGTGCTTCAATCACGGAAACCTAGACAAATAATACTCGTCTAAGACTCTTGTCCAATGACTTTATAAAAATAACAATTATGTATACATATGATGATTATATATATATGATGATCAAGTGGGTTTACATATCCTCATTTACTCACTTTGGTGTTATGTGTTGATAACTTTTATACTAGTTTACTAGTTTTACCTATTTACATGTTTTAGGTCCAATAAGCCTATTATAAGTCCATTAACTTGTATTAATCCATTTTATACTTGTATTATCAGTACTTATACTTTACATGTTGGGCCCAAATGGGTTAAGCCCAATAGATAAGTTTATAAGTGTTTTAGCCCATTTTGTTGTATTATTAGTCCAATAATGTTTACTTAGCCCGTTAATGTCCGTATGTTTTATTGTTCGGGTTTTATCAATTTTTACTTGTTATAGATGTTTATATATCAGTATATGAGTTTATAAAAGTTTACATTAGACGGGTCCAACCGTCTAAGTTTTATTTAACAAAAACGTTAATTTTACGGTAATAGCCGAAAAAGTCGTAAAAATCATGTTTATAGTTTTATAACTTATAAAACTTATTAAACTACCATTTTTATAAAATGTCCATTTATTTATCCTTATACATATTTATATAAATGTATTATATGAGTTATTAGGTTTTAATTCACATTTTATACTATTTTTATTTGAGTGCTTATATATTACTATTATACTTTAATTTCCAAAATCTGATTTTTACTTTCATGTTCACCAAAACAGCCATATCTAGAGTTCTATATGGAGATAGAAGCTCAAATTTTTATGACATAAACTACATGATATGTGATCCATTTAACTCTACTATGGCTACTGTTGAATCAGCCTCTAAGTATTTTCTAGAACTCGTCCAAAACAGTGTACTCAGATTTGCACTCTAAACTTGTTTTGATCATATCTCACTCATCCTAATGATTCCATTGCATGGCCAACTCTCACATGTGTACAAGACATATTACTTACTGTATATTGATTCTACTTTGTCATTTTATCAGTCTAACATGTGGTTAGTTACTGTTTTTATACAGCCTACCATTTAAGCAAGATTAACCATTTTTACATATAGTTTTTCATCTTTTTACCCATGATTATCAACACCAAATCCCCACACAATATTTTTATCATCATATATCATCATACATATATACATTTAAGAAGAAAATACATGATTACATAATCAAAATTAACAAAAGGATGGGGAGGACAATCTTTATACCACCATGATGATGTAGGTTGTGATCAAGACATGGATTTTGATGGAGAAACTTGTGATAAATCAAGACCATCTTCAAGACCATCATTCTTCAAGAACTCCTTGTGGAAAATCAGCCCCAAGACTCCATAGAAACTCCTCATTGGATGTTATAAACACCTCCAATCTTCAAGTCTTCTATAGGTTTCCATCTTAGGCAAGTTAAACATAAGATTTATGGTGAAAAATTTGATGAACATGGTGGGCAATAGGGACGACAAGATGAGGGAGAGTGGAGAGAAAATGGTGGATTGCATGTTGTGAAAATGAGTTAGTGGTTTAGCTTGAATGGTTTTGTTTTGGGTGGAGTAGCTTTTAAGCTAAGCTAACATGTGTTAGCTTAGTTGCTACAAATTGGACACATCATGAGATGTGTTTGCTTACATGTTGCCGTCCATATAGTGGGGTGGGGAAAGATTTATCTTGTCTCATCCCACTAATTTACGGGTACTCCTCGATTCTAGTTTCCTCGATTTGCGTGCCCTCGGGTCGTTTTACGAAAAACGTTTTTATAAATTATGAATCAACGGCACAAAACGAATCTAATAAAAATTGTCTCATCAAAAGCGGAGTTCGAAAACGTAAATACGTAATCCTAAGGTTTCCGGTTTAGTCGTAAAGGACGTTAAATTAAAACCGTAAGTCCTAATCTCTTCTCGTAAATTTGTGAGTTTATGAACCAACACAAATTTAAAATCTCAAAATAATATTCACGGACAAATTTATTTTCTGAAATGTCGGACTGTCACCAAAAACGGTGTATGTAAACGTAAGCACGTAACGTAGAATCCTCCGGTTTAAACGTAGTCGATGCTACTTCAAGACGTAAATCCAAATTTCTTCCCAAAAATAAGTGAGTTCATAATGTAACATTAAAATAATGTTTTCAAATAAATACTGAGAATAAAACATCAACCATAAATTGACGGATTGTCACAGCATTTACCCCTAAACAGGATCTTTGTCCTCAAAGATCATCTTACCTTACTACTCGCTTCTTATAGATATAAAGACATGTGGGTATTTCCTCCATATTCGGTCTTTTCTCACAAGTGTAATCCATTACAATACGCGAGTTTCATCAAACATAACTACGAAAATAAGATCAGGCTTATTGTTGACTTACTTTCTCTATCCATGATGTTCGCGGGTTTTTGATGAATGCAACTTTTCGCCGATCTAATACTTTACTAAGAAACAATCAGATTCTCACTTGATAGACATTTTATCAAGTTCGATATACGAAACATAATTCACGCAGCTCTTGAAGTCCTGGGGTAGATCCAGCTTATATGCCTTTCAAACCAACTTTTACATCATCTCTATGGTCCCATACAACGGGGACTTATATCCCATGATCTTCAGATCATCAATTCATTTTTCCAAGGTGAAATTTTTTGGCATAACTTCGCTACCCATCTGGCACATCAAGATCTACATTTCATATTCACATAACCTCCTGCCCACTACCGATAGTTAATATTCAGATCCTAATTTCAACAATCAATTCAGGTCTCGCGGGTTGAGTATTTTGTAAGATTAGGTTCGCCATCATAGGAAACCTTAAACCTAAAAGACGTGTCCAACTCACAATAGGTGTATGTCGGGTGTCCTCATCCCAACTCCTGCTTACAGATGCTCTAATATTTGGATCCTAACAAGATTCAATCTCGATCCTAATACGATGATTATCAATGATAATCTCTACAAAGGAAAGCGATTATGTGGTTCATTACCAAAGTTCAATCATTCAAACATAAAACAGCACTTATAGTATTTTGTATCGCTATTTTACCTCGTCCCTTCGATTTGGGGTGGTAAACAGTACTCTCTTCAAGGTTCGTTCTCAATGACTCCTGAGCAAATCTCTAGAAATTCGATGCGAAGCGAGGATCTTGATAGAGATGATCGATACAGGCACACCATGTTTACACAACTCCTTTAAATACAAAAGAGTCAATTTCTTCATCAAGAATCTATCATTAACAGGAATGATATTAGTAGATTTGGTCAGTCTGTCGACGATGACCCAAATCAAATCAAATTCAGATGATGACCTTTGCAATAGCTAGACGTTTACTAATGTATGAGGCGATATCTGCCTTCATAGTTTGCCATCAGTACAACTTCTTCTGATAATGATACATTAAATCAGAAATGACAAGAATAGAATACTTATACTTACAAGATTCCAATATAACTACATCTCAAAATCTTCATATTTAGGCAACCACAGGTGGCCTTCTATACATTCAACGCCATCGGCTTCTCAATTCTGATGGTTCACTTTAGCCGTGAACCCCCCTTTTTATTATCTATATTATCCTTTTTACAAACATTGTTTATTTCTATATCGTTCGGCAATTTATTTTGCACCTTCATTATTAAGGAACACAATCCTAATTGATTCTTTATCCTTTTTATATAATGTGTCAGTATCTACATTCACTTTTCTCTATAAAATGATTATCATGACCGTATTCATTCAAAAATTCCTTCTTTATATTTTCTAAGTTTTAGTTTCGTCTTAACTAACATTTTTATCTTGTTTTTACTCAATCCGACGTCTAAAGCATCGATAATTATTACAACTAATTAAATAATAAATATTTAATTTTATGAGACGTAAACGCAAAAAGTTTTAAAATTTTCTCAGTTTGTCCAATTATATTAAAATGTTCAAAATAAATTTAATTAACACAATTTTTGTTGATTTATCGGAAATAATTAGTAAGATCCGTAAATGTTCGAAAAACCTTTGTTTATTCTTTGGTAAAATTTTTCTTAGTTGAACAGCAAAAATTGTCGTTTCAAATTTCAAGTCATGGTTTAAATGGTTTCCTCAATCCCTCTTAGGTTGTCTTGAGGTATACACAAACATTTACCCCTAAACAGGAGTTTAGTTAAATGTTCTGGGTATAAGGGAATAATTCCTCAAAAGTTCTTTTTGATAAAACATTTGTCAAAACATATTTGCACTTTTCTTTTTAGTAAAACCCAAAGCCTTAATGGCTCTAATTTTTGAAATGTCAATATAGATCCCATTATCTTATTAATCACACAGTCAAATCATGTAAAGTATTAAGCCGTTAATCACATGTTAAATATTTAAGTTACAGGTTTTTATTGTTCGGCCAATTCAGGGAAATCTATAACTAATTATTAACTTCTTCTTATTCTTATAAACAAACATATGGTTCTTAAGGATCACAAGCATGAATTTATCAAATTACAGCCTACACACGTGATTCAACAAATTTATGAATGCTACATGTATATTAGTCAATCCAAACGTCATCACGTGAAACTCATAATGTTCATTACAAGTTCTGAATGTAGTGATTGGAATAGATAATCTTTTTCGCAGATGCGAAGTTGATGATAACCATGCCATGGATCAAATTTTTAGAACATACGCTAGAACCTTGTAAATGATCGAACAAATCTTCCATTTCGAGTTATGGATATCGTTTTCGATTGTCAATTTACTCAGTTCACAGTAATCTATAAATATAAGGAATGATAATACCATAGCTCTCCATAATGACAAGCTTGGTAGAATAAAATCTTTCTCTGACAACTCTCTCAGTTGTACGGTAATTCCTTTAATTCAGATGGTGCTGACGTACAGTGCACATGCCACAGGTGCAGCACCGGGAATATAATCAATACCAAATTCAACTTGCCTTAATGGCGAAAGTCTAGGTAATTCACCAGCAAATACTTCCTAAAATTTCAGATAATAGAAACATCTTTTAAATAATTTCATATTAGGTTCTTTCTAGATTATAGTATCTATGACTAATTCACAACCATTCATAATATAATTTCAAGTCTAAATGCAGGATATGGTCATCCATCAAGAATTATTTAGATCACTTTTGATAATCAACATCTTATTATTTAGGGGAATTCTATTCGAGTTCCCATCAATTAAGACAATGTCGTCATGTCATAATCAATCATTTCATTCTACTGGCATTATCAACTTTTAAGTTTTATTGCCATCGATAAGATGTGAACTTCTCAAAAGACTAATAATAATTCATAATCCTTCACAAATTCAAGGATATATGGAGACACAACTACCATTAAAAGAGTAGGGTCAACGCATAATCTACGCGAGAGAATTTCAAATCAGATACAAATGAAAACATTTAATGAATATGAATATATTCCATGTTTTCATAATTTGAGTACGCATTCGAAAGCTCCTCAGATCGTTACCCAGGTCATTCAAATGAAATTAAATCAAAAGAAATGATAGGAACGTTAATACATCCAGTCGGGTATCAACACTCGGTAATCAGATACTTTTCCTAAGACTCTCACTACAGGAGAATTGGACAAGAAAGAATTGTCAATTGTCAAATAAGACAATTTCCACAGATGAGTAAATTCGACTCAGAAGAATAGATGCTACAGGCACATATGTAGGTGTCCCTAACACTATGTCCTTATTTTTCACTTCTTGAAGATCTCATAAAATTTAATCTCTCACAATCTTCAAAGAAAATATAGTGTTTATTCATTAGTTTTATGGTGACTACTAATCAGCCTTGCATGGTCCATTCCAAATTGTATGTAGGCGCGCAACTATATACAATTTCAAGATTAACGATGCAATACTCAGTTCGTCAAAATTTTATCATCATGTTTATAATAAAAATATTTTCATGCTTAATTCTTAAATAAAAATCAAGAATAAATTTACAAAGATCTTCTTTGTTATGAAAACAATTAAGTTTTCCAAGGTATTTCATAATCAACTTTATTTCAATAATGATTATTTATAAGTCTCACTTTAAATAATCCATATAGTGATGAAAATTCAATTTTTCTCAAAGGATACTGTTTTAACTTTATAAAAACAATGTGTGATCTGCAGAAGAGTGATGAAAGCTTGTTCACCAAGAACTAACTACAATATGATAGGAAATGAGCTTTAGCCAAATAATCATGAGGTTCATGATCTCGATGGCACTTAAAAGAATAATCCACAACGTAACTCAATTCAAGATGAGTACTTGTTCAATGGTTACATCACTAATGCGAACATTAGGATGAAGCAATAAAAGATAGATAACATCGATACATGTAGAATTTAGCAATCAAAGGTAGTCTTTTCATTAATCACAAACAAGTCAAATTGTACCATAACACATTATGTGTCACTATGTCATACAATTCCAAGATCTCATCCTACCAACTGATGTCTCAGTTAAGTTAGGGATTATTTTTAAAAGATACCACAATGAATACTAATCTACAAGAGTCATTAGGTGTCCTACCTGTCCCGGAAGATCCATCGGTCCCAATTCAGAAGAAGATTTCTTCAATTTGGACACTGGGCATCCTCATTAGTGGACAATGGTCTAGGAACAACCCTTAACACAAACCTACAATCAATTAAAACCTTATAATTCAATCACAGAACTTAACGACTTCCTTTTTAACAATCTCATATTCCATACGGGTTAAATTTTACTTTATTCAAGTTTCAATCAATCTTATACTCAATTCGATATCCTACCTCATTCTCCAGTACTTTCAACCTTATTCTTAGGCCTTAATAGGCAATAAAAGCTCGATATGAATCAGCACTTAATTTCCAATCCTATAGCTCTTACAACAACAATTATCAAATGAGTCACTAGTATGAAATGACTCGCACATTCAATTAGACTTCTCGGAAAGGTACTAGTGGCATGAGGCTTTTGGGTAATGGTTCCAATGACAGCCTCAAGTGCAACATTCACCCTTTCGATTTCAGTTTAAGAATTGGATGACAACGAATCAGATGACATCTTTCTAGGTGGTAACGTTTTGTCAAACTCCACTCTATAAGGATAGATCGTCATGACATCGATATCAGATTTAATCTAGCCAATTCTTCTTCAAGATCATAATCAACTACTATCAACATTCTAACGAATATCAACCATTTTGTCGGGATCATAAATATCCACAACTTGGTTTAGATCTGGAATAGCTAGAATTCCTACGGGAATAGCTTCGATTAATTTACTAGGAGAGTTAGGGTTTCTTGTGACAATCTACGTCGTATAAATACCTCGTATAAATATCAAAGTAATCATCAAAGAATCATGTAATCAAATTACATCATATATATATATATATATATATATATATATATATATATATATATATATATATATATATATATATATATATATATATATATATATATATATATATATATATATATATATATATATATATATATATATATATATATATATATATAATCCATGTTATATATATATTAAAATAACACTTCTCAGTCTGGCCTTGTCGGTAACTCGAGAATTCTTCGGCACCGTTATAGTCAAAAGATTTTTAGACATTTTTAGAAAAATGTTTATAGTTAAAAGATTTTGAAATGTATTATTCAAAACCTTGGTTTTAAAAATCTTTCGTTCTCTATAACGAGAGCTCTGGTACCAAACTGTAACACCCAAAAATTTATACAACTCAATACAGCGGAAGACTCGTTGGTGTTACGGGATAGCACATTACTCACATCATAGACAACGCATAAAAATCGCGTCGTTTAATAATAAAAGCATTTCCATTCATAAATATCAAAGTTACATAGGTCCCAAGCCATTGTATTTCATACAAGTTTTACAAAGCATTTGAATGGAAATTATTGTTTAAGTGCGGGCCATGAATTCTTGTTGTCTTCCCGAGAATTACCTTCAAGTACCTGAGATAAAACATGTTAAAAGAAAAGGTCAGCGATAACGCCGAGTGAATTCATAGAGTTTAATAAACCATCAATATAACATCGGTATAAAATTATTACCGAAAATCGTTTTGTACAAATCATTTTAATAGGCCATAAAATAGCCAAAGTCATTTTATACAATTCCTTATCAAAAATCATAATATAGGCTTTCGCCTTCAAAATCATTATACGAGCCAATGTCGTAAAAACATCATACAATACGTTTTATAACGTTGTATAAAGTTAAATAAAAACCGTTATATGAATATGGTAATGAAAAACCAAAATACGAACATAATATCAATAGTAAGACCCCATATTGCTAGTCAGGCAATATATCGTAATTCGATGCGTATAGCAGTATTTCGTTAATTGGATTATTATAAGCCGCAAGACATTGTTACCTTACTACAACAAACAAGGGGTAGCTAGCCCGAAACTTAATTTTCCCATCTAAATTAGTGTGTCGTCACAAAGGTCACGCTATGGAAATCTTCTCATACATAAATTCGCTTACCAATCAATGTGGCACGACGGGGATCAACCGTCAAGGCGCGAACTGGGGTGATTGTCCCCAAATAGTACTATTATATGCATAAGCGTCTACCAAATCCCGGTAGTTCACAATTCATGCTAATGGGACTTTTAGTGACATAACCTAACTTTAATAATCCATTTCATTTCATCTATCGGGTCATTTAATCATTTATCGGGTCATACAATCATTCGGGTCCAAATCAATAAACAAACAATCGGGACAACTAGTGTCCTATTTTATAAAAACTAACATGTTATCTCCCTCGCGGGTTTATAAAACATTTCATAAAAACATTTAAAAAGAGTGCGAGGCTATGAACTCACGTTGATGTGGGAAGGTGGGTTATCAGTAATTCGGACGTACGGTACGTGCTTCAATCACGGAAACCTAGACAAATAATACTCGTCTTAGACTCTTGTCCAATGACTTTATAAAAATAACAATTATGTATACATATGATGATTATATATATATGATGATCAAGTGGTTTTACATATTCTCATTTACTCACTTTGGTGTTATGTGTTGATAACTTTTATACTAGTTTACTAGTTTTACCTATTTACATGTTTTAGGTCCAATAAGCCTATTATATGTGACACCCTAGAATCGAGGTCATTTACGATACCCTAAATTACGCTAATTTTTGAAATTTTTGATAAATTTTAATTTCTATAATTATACGTATTTTGGTTAGAGCCGATGTTCGAGGTTATAATTTTTACGGTTGACGTTTTGAGAAGGACGATGACGATTACGATCCCGAGAGATGCCCAATTTTATATAATTTTTGACGATTTATCGATAATGTAATTTTTCGAGAATTTTATTTACGGTACGTGTTAAGTTGAGTCGTGTGAGTTTTATAGCCTTCCAAGTACATTTAAAGTATCCCAAAAATATTTTGGAGCATTCGGGAAGAGTTCCGACTCCCGTAAAATTTTCAAAATTGACAAATGAGTCAAACCCGCAAAGTTTTGAGGTTGTTTTCTATTTAAGGACAAAAGAAACTAGAAATTGCAACAAGGTCCCTCCTAACTAACAAAAGGGGGCAAAGTGGACAAACACACAAACACACACAAACATTTACAAGAAAAATCAAACACTCCCTCCCCTTGTCTCTCTCAAAACCCACGGTCACACCTCAAACACACAAAAATCCACCAAAAATCTTTTCTACTTGATTTTTCAAAAATCTAAGGTTAGACCACGCTTAGTTTGGTCATTACCCACCTATTCATGTAATCAAATCCAACATGCATTGATAAAAATTTTTCAAGATTTTTCATATGATCCAAAATTCGTTTTTGTGGCTTTTTGAGCTAATGCATGTTTATTTTGAGTGTTATGGAAGTATAAACACCATGAAAACCCACCAAAATTAATTTGGTTGTGGTGATTTGGTCACCCAAACCCCACGGCAAAGGGGTGTTTGGGGGAGCCATGGTGGTTGATGAATATGCATGTTATTATTGTGTTTGGTTTGTTGTTTTAGAAAGATTCATATAGGTGTTACTACTTGCATGTGTATTTTTCTTTGATTTTGATTTTGAGATTGGTTGATCAATAGGGGTAGGATGGAAGTTTGATGTTAGGATATGTTTGGGAAGTCTTAGGATGATGTTTAGAGTTGGTTAGAAGTCTTGGAATCGAGTCTAAGCATGTTTTTGGTATAGTCATTTTTAGGCAGAAACATTTGGTCTATTTTGGAAAAATGATTTTTGTTCCAAGTCTTGAAAACTAAATATAGTGATAGAGGGTTTTTCTAGCTTTAATTTGGTATAAGGTAGAGCCCGTGACTCAAAACGAGCTAAAAGTTATGACATTTTAAAGATCGGGTACCGGGAGACGAGGACTTTCACAATCCGGATTTGTGTAAAGTTTTAGTCAAATCCCGAGGGTCACAAGTATAATTTGGTGAATGATCAAGGGTCAAAACTTGGTCTCTAACCTGTACAAATGAGTCTATATGTTGACTTATGAGTCAAGGAAGTCAAAGGTATTTTTCATATAGGTCAAAGTGGTCAAAATTGGTCGAAGCGCAATTTCAGCCCGTAAAATGTAGTCGTGGAAATGAGTTGCGTGACGGGTCGTAAAAGTGAAAACTTTTGTTGGACTTAAAAACATGTTATCTACAGGTCATATAGGATTTTTGGAAATTTTATCAAATTTTATAAGTGTGGTTTAATAAGGTAAAACAGCCCGTACTTTAGTCAAGTACCGGCGAGAACGAGTAAAAATGGATAACGTAGGTTATAAGAATGAATGGTATAGAATGAATGATACTTGTTGTTTTGTTTTTGGCGTGAGTTATATTTGTCTTAAGTGACTTGCATATATGTATTTTATACAGTACCGTAAGTATTTAAATGAGATTACTCATTACGCGTTATTTGTGATAGGTGTTGAATTACCCGGGCATCCGTTTCATCGTCAGTGAACACTCCTCGAACTACCGACTACTTAATATCTAAGGTGTGAATTTATAGCCTCGCTTATACTATTTTAAATTGTTTTACCCGCGAGGGAAATGCATGCTAGTTTTTAAAAGGAACGTATATCATGAATGATTGTTAGACCCGAAAGTTGCCTTAGAAATTGTGTTGAGTACCAAAGTTGCAAAAGTCCCTAAATTCATGAACTATTAACTATTGTCTTGCCCTTGCGAAGGGGGAAATAGCCGCTTATGCAATTTGTAGTACTACGGGGTTGACGACCCAATGCTAGCCGAGAAGCTGTACTTATAGTAAGTTCTGCGGTAGATTATTTTGTATGAGAAATAAGGTATAATTGCAACTGATGCCTTTAGAGGGGCACTGGTTTCATCTGAATCATGCCGGTATATTTACGCGGGTGATTGAGTTAACGGATTAGTGTCATGAGCTTAAACACAATTGTCAGTATCCTGATTATAGTTTGTTTGATCGACAAGACTATAAATGATCACGAATGGTTTTTATTATATATATACGTTCAAATGGATTGAAAAACCTATGAATTCCACTCAACGTTTTCGTTGACCAAAATTTTGGCATGTATTTCAGGTAACCGCTGAGCAGTAGGATGGAGCATGCATGGGATGGAGGTTGTGTGATCGGCTTGGTGTCCGCTTGTTTTTCCCTCCTTTTCTACTTAAACAATTTTTATGTTTAATGTCATGTGATTGTAAAACTGAAGTTTTTGGGTTGAGATTCATGGGGACCGAAACGCTAAACTCTGTGCACTATTTGGGGTTGGAAAAACTGTGGACATGTATTATTTAACAATTTTAAATTTCAATTTTTAAGTCGACGTCTTTTTAGCGTCGTTTGATATCTCTTGTGTGCAATGAATACTGTGTAGCACCCATTGTTGTAGTTCCGCTGCGCATAACAATTGTGGGGGTGTTACAGATTGGTATCAGAGCCACGAGTTATAGAGAACTAGGTCGTTTTTAAAAATCCTAAACTATAACTTTTGGTGTCGTAAGAAAAGGGTCCAAGCACACACAACTATCCTGCATGGCTCCGGTAAGATTTATTGTTGTATTTATGGCATTTGACGTATACTTTTGAGTAAAGTATATATGTGGGCAATTATTATATAAGTATGGAATTACTATATGTAGACGTTAAATTTTACGTGAAATATCCGACATCGTAATTTTCATATTTATCATGCATGAGCATCATATTATTACATTTCGGGCATATGTACCACCTTTGCATTGCATTTGCATGCATATATTTATAATTATTGTATAATTACTTATGTACCCTCCGAAATTCGCTGTTATTGCAGGAATGGCCGAGGTACCGCCCAACGATAACGGGAACGATTACGTCGTAGGTCACGAAGGGGGACCGTTACCTCCGAACCCGCCGGACAATAATAATGGATGGATCGCTCCAGAAGACGAAATAGGGCCGGAAAACGACAATGGCGAAAGTGAGGTGGATAATTTCAGCATGAGTAGTGACGACAATGAGGATTCCGAAGAAGAGCCCGAGGAGCTATTGGATGATGGCATTCCCGAGGATGCCGTAGGCCAGACCGAACCCGACTTGTTTCAAACCCCGAGTTCGCCGAAGGGTTATGAGGTACCACCGACCGGTCGTTATGAGCAGCAACCTTTTGATCGCCCGATGGACAACAGTAATGGGAGCAGTGGAGAGTCATCCAAGTCGCCATCGATTCACGAGAACATTACGAGGGTCTATTTTCCGAGACCGAGTCACTACTGGGATCCCGCAGGTCGTTTGGGGAGGATGGAAAGGTTAATGTATGAGCGGTTTGTAGTTGAGACTAGGGTGATTAAGAAGTTTGATAAGACTGAAAGGGAGCATCAAAGATTGTTGGAAAGGACTTCAAGGATTGCGTATGATGGGATGATGAACACAAGTGCCATCAACAGTTTGAAATCGATGGTTGCGAATTTGAGTGCTAGTCTTGATCGTGTGAGGGAAGATCAGATGAGGTTGTCGAGGATGCAGAGTTGGGAGCATCGTGTGAGGGATTCATTGCCCCCGGATTGGAGATTCGTGGACGATGTGGAGATGGAGGCGAATGACTTCATGGTTCAGCCGCCTACTGGAGGTGCTTGTATTTCGGTGGGAAGTCAAGGAGCGATTGAGCATGGATCCACATCAGGGACGAGAAAGGAAACAGAATGTGGGCCTGATGAGAAAGGAAAGGGAAAAGTGGATGATGTGGACGAGGACGTGAGTGATGAGGACACCGAGGACGACGACGAGCCGCCATCCAAGAGGCCGTGTGGATCACCACATGCCTAGTTACTTGTTTTGTATTTTTCTTTGATCATTGTAATAGAACTATTTTAGACCTTTGTATGATGGTATTATGACGAGAAACTCAAGTACTTGATGTTTTGTGGTGAATGATTGTAGTGGCATTACTTGTCACGATTTTGGTTAACTATCAATACAATCTATGTTACCTTTCATAATCTGTGATATGTCTTAAATTTGATCTTTTGTGGTGTGAATTGATGAATATTAGTAACTCCGTAGTGATGTGTCGTTGTATGTATTTTATGTCTGGGAAACTTGATATGAATACTTACATTGTTTTTCTATTTTTCTTGTCTTGCAGAAAGAGATATTCGATAAAACAATGCCTCCAAAGTTGACTGCCGATCGTGTTAACAACATGATTCAGGAAGCGATAGCTAATGCGTTGGAAGCGGACCGAGCTGGGAGAAATCAGGATCCAGGAAGGAACGCGGGGAGACAACCAGCCCCGAGAGTGTGTACCTATTCTAGCTTTATGAAGTGCGGTCCCACGCAGTTCCGTGGATCGGGTGGAGCACTAGAACTTAGGCGATGGTTGGAAAAAGTTGAGAGTACGTTTGAAATCAGTGGTTGTGCAGAGGCGGATAAAGTAAAGTTTGCAGCAGCTACATTTCTGGATGATGCGTTAAGCTGGTGGAATACTCAGGTAGCTACGGTGGGATTGGCTGTGGCAAATGCGAGAACGTGGAATGCGACCAAAGCTTTGTTGACAAAGAAGTTTTGCCCAGAGGAGGAATTGGGGCAATTGGAGGACGAACTGAGACACTTGACCTTAAGGAACAACGATATAGCTGCTTACACCAGGAGATTCAATGAGTTAAGTCTTTTGTGTCCGGACATATTTGCCAATGACGCCAAGAAAATGAAGCAGTATATTAAGGGTTTATCTAGCAACATCAAGGGTGAAACAACTTCGTCGAAACCTGGAACGTTTGACGAGGCGGTTCAAATGGCACACGCTTTGATGGACGTTAAGCTTCAGGATAAGCAGAATTACATTGCTGAGGGTAACAAAAGAAAATGGGAGGCAGCACAAGGTAATCAATCCCAAGGCCAGAACCGAGGAGGAAACCGAAACAACCAAGGGCCGAACCGTAATCAGCAGTTTAATCAGAGAAGGAACGAAGGAATGAGGGCCGTGACAAACCCTAGAGGTGTGAAGGTGAACCCCCATTGTGGAAAGTGCAACTTGTATCATGTTGGAAACTGCCCGCAGGCATGCGGCAAGTGTGGAAAGGCAGGTCATAGGACTGCTAGTTGTCGAATGGGAGGAGTAGCCACTGGGGCTAATGCTATCAGGATGAGAGGATGTTATAGCTGTGGAGAAAGGGGGCATGTGCAAGCAAATTGCCCGAAGGCAGGGAACAGACGGGGAGGAAATAATGCGGCAGCTGTGTATCAAGTGGGAACTGCTGATAAACCACAAGGTCCCAATGTGGTTACCGGTACGTTTTTGCTAGACGCTTGTTATGCTAGTATTTTATTTGATTCTGGCTCCGACAAGAGTTTTGTAGACGTTAGATTTAGTCGTAATATCGATAGAGAACCGGTATTGTTAACGACTAGTTATAATGTTGAATTAGCCGATGGAAAAATTGTTAGTACGAATTCTATACTGAAAGGGTGTACCTTGAAGTTAGGAAACTACGCTTTTAAAATCGACTTGATGCCTATAGAGCTAGGATCGTTTGACGTGATTGTGGGAATGGATTGGTTAATGGCGCATAGTGCTACAATCGTCTGTGGTGAGAGATTGGTGCAGATTCCGCTGAGGAATAGGGTTTTGACGGTTAAGGGAGACGAATGCACTTCTCGTTTGAAGGTGATTTCGTGTTTGAAGATGATGAAGTACGTGGAGAGCGGATGCGATGTGTTTTTGGCACAGGTTTCGAGCGATGGTGATGTAGAGGCGAGGATTGAAGAGGTACCAGTTATTCGCGAGTATCCGGACGTTTTTCCAGACGAGTTGCCAGGTTTACCGCCTACTCGTGAGGTCGAGTTTCGAATTGATTTAGTGCCAGGAGCTGCACCGGTTGCACGTGCACCTTATCGCTTAGCACCATCTGAGTTAAAGGAGTTAGCGGATCAATTGAAGGAGTTGATGGATAAAGGATTTATTAGGCCGAGCTCATCACCTTGGGGAGCGCCAGTGTTGTTCGTAAAGAAGAAGGATGGTTCGTTTAGAATGTGTATTGACTATAGAGAACTCAATAAGCTGACGGTTAAGAATCGGTACCCATTACCGAGGATTGATGATTTGTTCGATCAATTGCAAGGGTCCAGTGTATACTCAAAGATCGATTTAAGATCAGGGTATCATCAACTGCGTGTAAGAGAGGAGGATATTCCTGTAACTGCCTTTCGTACGCGGTATGGACACTTTGAATTTCGAGTGATGCCGTTTGGGTTGACTAACGCGCCTGCTGTATTCATGGATCTTATGAATCGCGTGTGCAAGCCGTATCTAGATAAGTTTGTTATTGTTTTCATCGACGACATACTTATTTACTCTAAGAGTAAGGAGGAGCACGAGAAGCACCTGAGAAAGATTTTGGAGTTGTTAAGGAAGGAGAAACTGTATGCAAAATTCTCTAAGTGTGAGTTTTGGTTGGAATCAGTGCAGTTTCTAGGTCATGTGATTGATAAGGAAGGAGTTCGTGTAGATCCTGCTAAGATCGTAGCGATCAGGGAATGGTCAGCTCCGACGACACCGACTGAAGTTCGACAATTTTTGGGTTTAGCTGGGTATTATAGAAGGTTTATTGAAGGATTTTCGTTGATTGCGAAACCATTGACGCGGCTTACCGAGAAGAATAGGGTGTATGAATGGGGAAATGAGGAAGAGCTTGCTTTCGAAACGCTCAAGGATAAGTTATGTTCCGCGCCGATTTTATCATTGCCTGAAGGAACCGAAGACTTCGTGGTGTATTGTGATGCGTCTCGTAAAGGTTATGGAGCAGTGTTAATGCAACGTGAAAAGGTGATAGCTTACGCGTCGAGGCAATTAAGGAAGAACGAGGAGAACTACACGACGCACGACTTGGAATTAGGAGCGGTAGTTTTTGCGTTGAAGCTGTGGAGACACTATCTGTATGGGACAAAGTGTGTTGTATTCACTGATCACAAGAGTTTGCAGCACATTTTAGATCAAAAGGAGTTGAATATGCGACAAAGACGATGGGTTGAACTATTGAGTGATTACGATTGTGAAATTCGCTATCACCCTGGGAAGGCGAATGTTGTAGCAGATGCTTTGAGTAGGAAGGAACGGGAGAAACCTTTGAGGGTTAGAGCTTTAGTGATGAGTGAGAGCGTTGACTTAACCGAAACCATACTGAAGGCTCAGGAGAGAGGATTGATGAAAGGGAATGTTGAAGCTGAGAATTTGGGGCGAATGTTGAAACCTATTTTCGTGATTAGGTCTGACGGACTAAGATATTTTGAGAATCGAATTTGGTTACCATTGTGTCCATCTGAGGAAGGAAAGCCTGGAGTTAGAGAATTGGTTATGAGTGAGTCGCATAAGTCGAAGTATTCGATACATCCTGGATCGGATAAGATGTACCACGACCTGAAGAAAGTTTATTGGTGGCCGAATATGAAGGCAGATATTGCTCGTTACGTCAGTAAGTGTTTGACTTGCGCGAAGGTTCAGGCAGAACATAAGAAACCATCTGGATTGTTGGTACAACCGGAAATCCCAGAATGGAAATGGGAGAAAATCGCAATGGATTTTGTGACGGGTTTACCTAGGACTCCTAGTGGATGCGATATGATATGGGTAATTGTGGACAGGTTGACGAAATCTGCTCATTTCTTACCTATGAAGAAGACGGACAGCATGGAAAGACTCGCCAGCGTGTACGTGAAAGAGATCGTCTGTAGACATGGAGTGCCGTTATCGATCATTTCGGATCGCGACAGTAGATTTACGTCGGAATTTTGGAGATCGCTTCAACGTGCGATGGGCACTGAACTGAGTTTAAGCACGGCTTATCACCCGGAAACTGACGGCCAGAGTGAACGAACGATTCAAACGATGGAGGACATGCTCCGAGCGTGCGTGATTGATTTTGGAGGAAGTTGGGAACGCCACTTGCCTCTGGTGGAATTTTCGTACAATAATAGTTATCATGCGAGTATCAAAGCAGCACCGTTCGAAGCATTATATGGAAGGAAGTGTAGATCGCCCGTGTGTTGGAGTGAAGTAGGGGAAAGTCAATTGACTGGACCCGAAATGGTTTTAGAAACAACAGAGAAGATCGTGCAGATCAAGAACCGACTACTTGCTGCGAGAAGCCGACAGAAAAGTTATGCCGATAACCGAAGGAAACCGTTGGAGTTTGAAGTTGGAGATATGGTTATGCTCAAGGTATCGCCATGGAAGGGTGTAATTCGTTTTGGGAAGAAAGGAAAGTTGAGTCCGAGGTATATTGGACCGTTTAAGATTGTTGAACGAATTGGACCAGTAGCGTACAAGTTAGAATTGCCGACCGAGCTTAGTGCTATTCATGACACGTTTCACGTATCGAACCTGAAGAAGAGTTTGGCGGACAAGGAATTGGTGATTCCTTTGGACGAGATTCGACTAGACGACAAAATGCACTTTGTGGAAGAACCTGTGGAAATCATGGACCGGGAGGTCAAGCGGTTGAAGCATAGTAGGATTCCTATTGTGAAGGTCCGATGGAATTCTAAGCGTGGACCGGAATACACCTGGGAACGTGAGGACTTTTTCAAGGAAAGGTATCCTCATTTGTTCCAGTAAGACGAAATGTGAGCCCAAGAAGAGGCGAGCGCCGGGACGTCGCTCTCTTTAAGGAGGGGTGGATGTGACACCCTAGAATCGAGGTCATTTACGATACCCTAAATTACGCTAATTTTTGAAATTTTTGATAAATTTTAATTTCTATAATTATACGTATTTTGGTTAGAGCCGATGTTCGAGGTTATAATTTTTACGGTTGACGTTTTGAGAAGGACGATGACGATTACGATCCCGAGAGATGCCCAATTTTATATAATTTTTGACGATTTATCGATAATGTAATTTTTCGAGAATTTTATTTACGGTACGTGTTAAGTTGAGTCGTGTGAGTTTTATAGCCTTCCAAGTACATTTAAAGTATCCCAAAAATATTTTGGAGCATTCGGGAAGAGTTCCGACTCCCGTAAAATTTTCAAAATTGACAAATGAGTCAAACCCGCAAAGTTTTGAGGTTGTTTTCTATTTAAGGACAAAAGAAACTAGAAATTGCAACAAGGTCCCTCCTAACTAACAAAAGGGGGCAAAGTGGACAAACACACAAACACACACAAACATTTACAAGAAAAATCAAACACTCCCTCCCCTTGTCTCTCTCAAAACCCACGGTCACACCTCAAACACACAAAAATCCACCAAAAATCTTTTCTACTTGATTTTTCAAAAATCTAAGGTTAGACCACGCTTAGTTTGGTCATTACCCACCTATTCATGTAATCAAATCCAACATGCATTGATAAAAATTTTTCAAGATTTTTCATATGATCCAAAATTCGTTTTTGTGGCTTTTTGAGCTAATGCATGTTTATTTTGAGTGTTATGGAAGTATAAACACCATGAAAACCCACCAAAATTAATTTGGTTGTGGTGATTTGGTCACCCAAACCCCACGGCAAAGGGGTGTTTGGGGGAGCCATGGTGGTTGATGAATATGCATGTTATTATTGTGTTTGGTTTGTTGTTTTAGAAAGATTCATATAGGTGTTACTACTTGCATGTGTATTTTTCTTTGATTTTGATTTTGAGATTGGTTGATCAATAGGGGTAGGATGGAAGTTTGATGTTAGGATATGTTTGGGAAGTCTTAGGATGATGTTTAGAGTTGGTTAGAAGTCTTGGAATCGAGTCTAAGCATGTTTTTGGTATAGTCATTTTTAGGCAGAAACATTTGGTCTATTTTGGAAAAATGATTTTTGTTCCAAGTCTTGAAAACTAAATATAGTGATAGAGGGTTTTTCTAGCTTTAATTTGGTATAAGGTAGAGCCCGTGACTCAAAACGAGCTAAAAGTTATGACATTTTAAAGATCGGGTACCGGGAGACGAGGACTTTCACAATCCGGATTTGTGTAAAGTTTTAGTCAAATCCCGAGGGTCACAAGTATAATTTGGTGAATGATCAAGGGTCAAAACTTGGTCTCTAACCTGTACAAATGAGTCTATATGTTGACTTATGAGTCAAGGAAGTCAAAGGTATTTTTCATATAGGTCAAAGTGGTCAAAATTGGTCGAAGCGCAATTTCAGCCCGTAAAATGTAGTCGTGGAAATGAGTTGCGTGACGGGTCGTAAAAGTGAAAACTTTTGTTGGACTTAAAAACATGTTATCTACAGGTCATATAGGATTTTTGGAAATTTTATCAAATTTTATAAGTGTGGTTTAATAAGGTAAAACAGCCCGTACTTTAGTCAAGTACCGGCGAGAACGAGTAAAAATGGATAACGTAGGTTATAAGAATGAATGGTATAGAATGAATGATACTTGTTGTTTTGTTTTTGGCGTGAGTTATATTTGTCTTAAGTGACTTGCATATATGTATTTTATACAGTACCGTAAGTATTTAAATGAGATTACTCATTACGCGTTATTTGTGATAGGTGTTGAATTACCCGGGCATCCGTTTCATCGTCAGTGAACACTCCTCGAACTACCGACTACTTAATATCTAAGGTGTGAATTTATAGCCTCGCTTATACTATTTTAAATTGTTTTACCCGCGAGGGAAATGCATGCTAGTTTTTAAAAGGAACGTATATCATGAATGATTGTTAGACCCGAAAGTTGCCTTAGAAATTGTGTTGAGTACCAAAGTTGCAAAAGTCCCTAAATTCATGAACTATTAACTATTGTCTTGCCCTTGCGAAGGGGGAAATAGCCGCTTATGCAATTTGTAGTACTACGGGGTTGACGACCCAATGCTAGCCGAGAAGCTGTACTTATAGTAAGTTCTGCGGTAGATTATTTTGTATGAGAAATAAGGTATAATTGCAACTGATGCCTTTAGAGGGGCACTGGTTTCATCTGAATCATGCCGGTATATTTACGCGGGTGATTGAGTTAACGGATTAGTGTCATGAGCTTAAACACAATTGTCAGTATCCTGATTATAGTTTGTTTGATCGACAAGACTATAAATGATCACGAATGGTTTTTATTATATATATACGTTCAAATGGATTGAAAAACCTATGAATTCCACTCAACGTTTTCGTTGACCAAAATTTTGGCATGTATTTCAGGTAACCGCTGAGCAGTAGGATGGAGCATGCATGGGATGGAGGTTGTGTGATCGGCTTGGTGTCCGCTTGTTTTTCCCTCCTTTTCTACTTAAACAATTTTTATGTTTAATGTCATGTGATTGTAAAACTGAAGTTTTTGGGTTGAGATTCATGGGGACCGAAACGCTAAACTCTGTGCACTATTTGGGGTTGGAAAAACTGTGGACATGTATTATTTAACAATTTTAAATTTCAATTTTTAAGTCGACGTCTTTTTAGCGTCGTTTGATATCTCTTGTGTGCAATGAATACTGTGTAGCACCCATTGTTGTAGTTCCGCTGCGCATAATAATTGTGGGGGTGTTACATTATAAGTCCATGAACTTGTATTAATCCATTTTATACTTGTATTATCAGTACTTATACTTTACATGTTGGGCCCAAATGGGTTAAGCCCAATAGATAAGTTTATAAGTGTTTTAGCCCATTTTGTTGTATTATTAGTCCAATAATGTTAACTTAGCCCGTTAATGTCCGTATGTTTTATAGTTCGGGTTTTATCGGTTTTTACTTGTTATATATGTTTATATATCAGTATATGAGTTTATAAAAGTTTACATTAGACGGGTCCAACCGTCTAAGTTTTATTTAACAAAAACGTTAATTTTACGGTAATAGCCGAAAAAGTCGTAAAAATCATGTTTATAATTTTATAACTTATAAAACTTATCAGACTACCATTTTCATAAAATGTCCATTTATTTATCCTTATACATATTTATATAAATGTATTATAATAGTTAGTGGGTTTTAATTCACATTTTATACTATTTTTATTTGAGTGCTTATATAATACTATTATACTTTAATTTCCAAAATCTGATTTTTACTTTCATGTTCACCAAAACAGACATATCTAGAGTTCTATATGGAGATAGAAGCTCAAATTTTTATGACATAAACTACATGATATGTGATACATTTAACTCTCCTATGACTACTGTTGAATCAGCCTCTAAGTATTTTCTAAGAATCGTCCAAAACAATGTACTCAGATTTGCACTCTAAACTTGTTTTGATCATATCTCACTCATCCTAATGATTCTATTGCATGGACAACTCTCACATGTGTAAAAGACATATTACTTACTGTATATTGATTCTAGTTTGCCATTTTATCAGTCTAACATGTGGTTAGTTACTGTTTTTATACAGCCTACTATTTAAGCAAGATTAACCATTTTTACATATAATTTTTCATCTTTTTACCCATGATTATCAACACCAAATCCCCACACAATATTTTTATCATCATATATCATCATACATATATACATTTAAGAAGAAAATACATGATTACATAATCAAAATTAACAAAAGGATGGAGAGGACAATCTTTATACCACCATGATGATTTAGGTTGTGATCAAGACATGGATTTTGATGGAGAAACTTGTGATAAATCAAGACCATCTTCAAGACCATCATTCTTCAAGAACTACTTGTGGAAAATCAGCCCCAAGACTCCATAGAAACTCCTCCTTGGATGTTATAAACACCTCCAATCTTCAAGTCTTCTATAGGTTTCCATCTTAGGCAAGTTAAACATAAGATTTATGGTGAAAAATTTGATGAACATGGTGGTGGTGGTGGCAATAGGGACGGCAAGATGAGGGAGAGTGGAGAGAAAATGGTGGATTGCATGTTGTGAAAATGAGTTAGTGGTTTAGCTTGAATGGTTTTATTTTGAGGTGGAGTAGCTTTTAAGCTAAGCTAACAAGTGTTAGCTTAGTTGCTACAAATTGGACACATCATGAGATGTGTTGGCTTACATGTTGCCGTCCATATAGTGGGGTGGGGCAAGATTTATCTTGTCTCATCCCACTAATTTACTGGTACTCCTCAATTCTAGTTTCCTCGATTTACGTGCCCTCGGGTCGTTTTACAAAAAACGTTTTTATAAATTATGAATCAACGGCACAAAACGAATCTAATAAAAATTGTCTCATCAAAAACGGAGTTCGAAAACGTAAATACGTAATCCTAAGGTTTCCGGTTTAGTCGTAAAGGACGTTAAATTGAAATCGTAAGTCCTAATCTCTTCTCGTAAATTTGTGAGTTTATGAACCAACACAAATTTAAAATCTCAAAATAATATTCACGGACAAATTTATTTTCTGAAATGTCGGACTGTCACTAAAAACGGTGTATGTAAACGTAAGCACGTAACGTAGAATCCTCCGGTTTAAACGTAGTCGATGCTACTTCAAGACGTAAATCCAAATTTCTTCCCAAAAATAAGTGAGTTCATAATGTAACATTAAAATAATGTTTTCAAATAAATATTGAGAATAAAACATCAACCATAAATTGACGGATTGTCACAGCATTTACCCCTAAACAGGATCTTTGTCCTCAAAGATCATCTTACCTTACTACTCGCTTCTTTTTACCGGAATACCAATATCACTAGAATTGAACAGATAGATGACAATCTATCTGGATTCAGGGGTGAACCATTCACCAGGACTGTTGACACAGATGAAGAGTATGCGGAAAATAATTCTGTTGGTAAGCAGTTAGCATTTTTTTATTAAATTATTATATACATCTTAGCCAAGTTTCAAGTTATTTGTATGTGGTTAACAAGTAATTATTTGTATTTAAGATGTTATTGGATCAGTGGTTGGAATTGGTGAGTTGATTTCTGTGTACTCAATAGGTTCAAGCAAAATAAGGCGAACTGTTGTCATTTAGGACGATGAGTAAGTTTTTTTAACTCATTTCTTTATTTTGAGAAATACCTATAACTGATATTACTTTTACAATGTATTCATTTTACTTTTAATTTACGCAGAGGAGAAAGGATTAATCTTACTTATTGGGACCAATGGGCGAAAAAGTGGAACGAATATGTTGACAAGTTGGAGTCACTTGATCATATTAATGTTATGTTGCAACTTGGAAAAGTGACATTTCAATGGTAAGTATATGTGACTACCATTACCAAGTAAATATTTTCTTATATGTTTTTTTATAACTATTTGTTTTTGTTACAGATCTTCCTTCTGTGCATAACTGTCTATGGGGTACAAAGATTGTGATTAACAAAAAAGTACCAGAGTTGATTGCTTTTCGTGAAAGGTATGTTATGTAGAATTGCTACAACAGTTTCAAGTTATTTAATATATAATTGCCATATTATCGTCTTCTTCAGTTACAATGAATGTTGTCATTGGTTAGGTACGAATCCAGGGAAGATTATAATCCAGACCAACAGAAAATTGAATTGGTTTCTAATGAAACCAAGGTTATCACACCTGAAGAATTCATGAATGATGCTGATAAACAAATGGTTTCAACTATTAGAGAGGCTCAACCGGTATTACTTTTTTGATAACTTCATAATATACAACCCACAGTGGGTCATTTAATAACATTTTTATTTCTTATTTTTTATTAAAGGATGGCGAGTGTGTCGTATACGCTAAAGTTCACAGCCTTCAGTGTGAAAAAGGGTGGGCTTATAATGGATGCAAAGTTTGTAGCAGTAGGGTATTTTCTGTTGATTCTAAAAGTCCTGCTACTGAACGTGGTAACAAATCTAAAAAGAATCTTTGGTGGTGCAGTGAACATTTGGGAAAGGAGCAATTTGCATACCGATATGTTTATGCATTTCATTATTTATATTTCTTATGCACATATTGTTTATTAATCATACTTATGCCCATTGTTTTTTTTGTAAATAGTTTCAAGGTTATCATTCGTGTGCACGATGATACCAGCAGTGCACAGATTTATGTTTTTGATGGCAACATACACAAGATGTCTGGGTTAACTGCTTGGGAATTGGCTGAAAAACATGGTTCCAATCATGAAAATTATTTCCCTGATGAACTTAATGGAATTATTGGGAAAAAAATTCTGTTTAGGGTCCAATTTTCAGAATTCAATTGTAATAACAAGACCCATGTTTACAGATGTGAGAAAGTCACTACAGACAGGGAAATTATTAACTTTTGGAAACAAGATTTTTGTGACGATGAGGTATAATACTATTAATAAACAGCCTGTATAACAAATTTTGTTGAATTATTTACTATACATATCTGATCTTTTATACATTTTACATTACAGGATACCGACGATGAGATTACAACTCCTTCTATCCCCATCAAATCTTCCAAGTCTGTTGATCTAAGCCTTACAAGGAGGCTACAACTTGAATCACCATCAAATTATGACAATGGCTCATCAAGTGGTGGTTCTGGAAAGAAACGTGCCCGTACTATTGAACGCAGTATAGTTGTGATTGATCTTTTCGATTCAGAATATAACACGGAAGATGATGAGGTTGATTAGACTTCTAAGAATCCTACAACTGTCGTGGAGTGAAAGTTAAGCTTGAAGACATTGTCGAAGGTAATAAGGATGATGATTCAAGTGTTCAGCAAGAAATTATTGTTGTGAAACTTGAGAAAGAAGCTGAAAAGGATGAAGAGCCAAAGTGAATGAGCATCATCATCCCATGATTCCACTTTCAGTATGTTTTTAAGTTTTCATTGTTGTTTGAACTTTTTACTTTTTGCTGAACACTTTGTTTGTTTGAATTGAGTTGTTGCTCGGAGTAATTTGGCTTATGTGTTTAGCCAATGTGTGTTAAGTTTTATCTTTTTGAATCAATCAATGGATATCTATCTTTTTTTCACAATTTGTGTTTATATACATATGTTGAAACTTAGCTTTTTATTTAGTTTTGTATAGGAATGCCTAACTATATGATTACCATAGTAGTGCTAACTTATAGGATCAACATACAAAATAATATGACTACTTGAAACAACCTGTGTAGGATAGTATCAGTGTAAACTAACTTATAACTATTGTTAACTAACTTATATAAACTAACTTATAACAACCTGTGTTTTAACAATTTGGGTTTACATACTTCTTTGTTTTAACAATTTGTGTTTAACATTTATGCTTTTAAATCAATTGATGGATATTCTGAAAGCACTTTCTTCTAAGCACAAGTTCAACTTAATAACATATCAAGATACAAAATAACTAACTTATAGGATTACCTAGCTATTATATAGTAGTGATAACTTATATGATCAGCACAAAAAAAGTTTTAGGACTATGATAAACTAACTTATAGACATAATCTTTCTATTAGGATCACCATAGACTAATTTATAGGTTACCTAACTATTATATAGTAGTGATAACTTATATGATCAACATAAACAAACTTATAGGATATGAATTATCTAACTTACATACATAATGTTTCTAATAGGATCAGCATAAAGTAAATTATTACCTAACTATTATAGAGTAGTAAAAACTTAAGCTGAATTCAATAATTGATGTTTAGTAGATATATACCTTGCAATCCTCATGTGGATAAAATTGATCACTGCTACAATTGATCAAGTGGATAAAATTTATAGTCTTAACAATCAACAAACGGATGGACATTAATTCTATAATGATAAAAAATATGAAGATAGTACGTAGCTTGATTTTGATAAGCAAGTGCTAACGGCAGAGAGAGTGATTAGTTTGATTTGTGATGATCCATGGAATATTTTAGATAATTTAATGATATACTGTTCGGTTATAGAGAGTGCAAGACTTTTAATTTGCACTCTTCTCCAATGCAATCATTATGGATACTTCATGAAGTTATTTCATTTATTATTATTAAATTTTATTTTAAATTTTAAAAATACAATTTTTATTTTTTTGCATAAAAAAGTATCAAATTTGAAAAAACCAACTTAGCTAAATCATAGGGATTTATTTTTGTAATATTTGACATTCCTTAAAATTTTTTCAAACAAATAAATGCTAATATTTGTTAGTTAGAATATCTTTTTAAGTTTATCATTATTTTTTGTATTCCATAAGAGCATTCACAATGGTTTGAACCTTTAAAAGGTCTAATATTTAATAATATAATTAATTTGTAAAGTTCCTAACTTCATAAACCTTTTTCACTTTGTATAAACCTCTTAAAGTTTATAAATTCTCAATATTTACACCTGCATTAATCTTTAAAGAGGTCTAATATTTTAGACCTATACAACATAAACCTACTTATAATGTTAATAATTTTAATTAGAATAAACTATGTATTTATCGTTGTTAGAATCTGTATAATGATTTTATTGTCATAATATTTGTTACGCATAAAAAATAATGTATCCAATCATAAACGAAAGGCCAACGTCAATGGAAACTCTTTTTTGGTCAATGATGGAACAATTGTTACCAAAAAACCTTCGAAAAAATGCAATCAAATATCCACACACACCATGGAGGCACGTTCACGCATATTAGTTTCTAACAATGTAGACAATATTACGTTAAGGTTTCCTCTTGCAGAGCTTAGGAAAGGTATATTTCTAACATTGTATTTGACTCATACTTATTTTTTAACGCGCATCTTTGTGCTAACTAAAATTTATGATAGCTTATCAAAATATAAACGTTCAAGTAGTACAACAAGGGAAAGGTCAACAAATTTCAGAAAAAGCAAGTAAGAGTTAATTTTTTCATTGTCTGTTGTTTAGATTATTTGAAGTATATTAAAAGGCACATGTATACGTTGGTTATTTAACATAAATATTATGAAGCATCTATTCCGCCATCAAATATTGCCTTACGAACAAGAGGACGTCCTCTTATAAATTGAAACACACAAGAATCAAAATAGGAAAATCATACATTTTGTTAAAGGATTTTTTGACAACCCATTAATTGAATATATAATCATTTCCTAAAAGTGTAGAAATGCATTGATATATAACAAACAAACACAATGACATATTTTTGATGCCTTCATAATGGTAAAAACAAATTCACCAAATCAGGTATATTTGTTACAAAATCATAACAATGTCTTTGGCACTTCTTATATCATTTTATGTTACTTGAAAGAATTTATATCAAACATTGTCTTTTAATTATGCAAGTTAACAAAGAACAACAAAAAATTGATGGACATCTCAACCATTGTGTTGGCAGAATAAATGATATACCATTTGCATGTATATCAGATGATGAAGTTGGTCCATTGACTTTTAAGCGAAAGAAATAAAATTACCAATCAAAAGATATACCGCTTATATCAGATGATGATTATGAGGTCGATCCCTCCAAAACAAAGCATGGAAGATTGACAAAAAATGGATGCTTGGTTAACAATAATGTAATTGTTAACCACAATGGTGAAATTATATCTTCAGATGAAGATATAACAGTATCTAAAAGAAATATTCTTGATAATCAACTGATCATGATGAAGCCTACTAAAGATAATACTAATGATGCTAGAAATGATCATTATGAAGAATTAGATGGAATAGATACAGAAAATTCTGAAAGTTTATGTCATGAAGACACAGATGACGGAGAAAATTCGATGGACGGTTTCATTGATGACACATGTGCTGCTGAGGACTATGTTACTGGTGATGATTCTACTGATTCAGAAGATAGTGATGATGTTTAGATTGAGGAATCAGATTTATAATAAATTGTTTTTTATTGTTAATAAAATACATAATTAAAACACGTTTGAAAAACGCCATTTTGGGAACGACGATTTCAAAAAACGATTTTCATTTTTATTTGACAGTTTTTTTTATTTTAAGCAATCTTTATCCATTGCTTAGGTGATCACTTTTGTTTAAAATTTCGTTATATTTGTAAACTATTTAATTAGATAATAGACTGTACATGCAACATTTTTGTGGACATACAACTATTTATATAAACTAAATATTAGTATAATCGGAAAGTTTTAATTTAATTAAAACACTACCAACAATAAAACACGCATTGCTTCAAATAACAATGTATAATTGATTTTATAATTGTCTATATCTTTTATAATTGATTTCATGCATTAATGTTCATAATGAAATATATTGTATCTGTTAATAGTTTGTCACAACTATATAAACAAGGTATGAACTTATCAAAAACATCGAATCATTTTATCATTGCTGCTAAATATACATATTATCAATGTCTAACTTTCTTGAAGTGGCTCCAATAACAGACTACAATGTATCTATCAAAGGTTCTGCAGACAGTGAAGCCAAATCTATTATTCATCTCAACAAGCATAATAACAGACATGTTGGTATGTACTCATTTTTGTAGATTATGCTATGATGTTAATTACCTTTTATTACACTGGAAAACTACATTAACCTTGGTTAACGTATGAAAGCATACATACTTTATTACATTTATGGCTACTACATTGAATCTGTAAAGCGTGTGTCTTTTCATATGCCCTATGAGGGTGATAAGATTGAACAATTTCAACCATTTAGAAATCACATTCTCTGAAATTTATTATATCAATGTAGTGTTACAAGTCTTTTGCCAAAAAAACATGAAAGCTTATCCAAAAGATCTATAACTGAAGCCGGAATTGAATCATCAACCAAGTTAGAACAGAAGTAAGTTTGTAATAATTTTTTTAATTAAACAATATTTTCTAATCTATTGTTTTATATAGATTAAGATTTTGTTAATAATTAATTTTATTTCAGGAAACAAAGAAAAGAAGACCAACATGATGATGTCACAAAGAAAGTTGTTGATAATCTTAATCAACAAATTAACAGTGCGAAGAATACTAAAGATGATGGCAATGGGTCTGGGAGGATTATTCTGATGAGTGGTACTACCACCGTGAAGATGAAGAGCACAAAAGGTTGACAAAGGAGGAGGAAGAAGAAGCTGCAAGGGTTAAAGCAGCAAGAAAACAGCGTGAAGACGACCAAAGAGAACGTTGTCAAGCTGAGTTAAAGGAAAGAGAAATTACTGAATTTGGTTGTCTCTTAGAAGAAGAACATCAGTATGATGACTATGAGGAGAAGATTTGGATTATGATATAGAAGATTTGAAAACTTTGAAGTTGAAGACTTTGAAGTTGAAGATATAGAAGATTTGGATTATGATAATTTACATTTAGCTTTTGTTCGTGATCAATCACCTAAATGGACATTAATAATTTCAAATTTTATCAAATATGTATTATCTTTAAGTTATTTTATGTAATGTTTAATCAATGGAATTTTTTTCTACATAAATGTTTTTGTTTCTTTTATTATTTTTTAGTATATTATATTTAACACAATTTATATTTTTGACATGAAAGTTAACCTTTATAGTTATACAAATTAATCAGTTTATAATATTAAGTTTAATATACACTAAATTCAACTATTTAATTTGTAATGTAACACTAATAAAAATATTTTGATGTTAGTATAAAATATTACAGAACTTAGTTTATACAAGCATTTAGTAATAGGACGTAAAACTTTGTAGAACGATTTTCCCAAACTGAGAAAAATACGTCGTTGTATGTTGTGATATAGGTTTTAATTATACGAATTTTACGTCAATCATTGTTTACATAGAAGCTTTACATCTAACTTGATCTAAAACTATATATACAAATAAATTGATTTTATTTTGACTTACGATGTATTTCCTTTTATCGGATTAGTAATCATGTTATTTATATTTGCTTATTTTCTCATAAGGTATTATTGTTATTATTATTACCCTTTTACCCAAATATTAGTAATCATGTTATTAATGTTTGCTTATTTTTTATTTTTTTTATATTTACCCTTTTACCCAAAAAAAATATTATTATTATTATGTTTTATAATCTTAATTCATTAAATATACATAAAACTATGTTTGTTTATTTCATTAATAGATAAATAATTTATTCAAATAAAAATTATAAAATGCGCCCGTCGATCGAACGGGCTTAGCAACTAGTATATATATATATATATATATATATATATATATATATATATATATATATATATATATATATATATATATATATATATATATATATATATATATATATATATATATATATATATATATATATATATACATATATATATATATATATATATATATATATATATATACATATATATATATATATATATATATATATATATATATATATATATATATATATATATATATATATATATATATATATATATATATATATATATATATATATATATATATATATATATATATATATATATATATATATATATATATATATATATATATATATATAGATATATATATATATATATATATAGATATATATATATATATATAGATATATATATATATATATATATATATATATATATATATATATATATATATATATATATATATATATATATATATATATAGGTAAGAGTTATATGTAGAACTCATTTTAAGTGTAGAACTATGCAGAACTTTTATATAAAATTTGAACCATTAGATGAGTTTGATTAAAGGTTAGGATCAAAAGTGCCATTTGTGTAATTAATTAAAAGATTAGGATATTATTTATAAACCTGTAAGGGCACCTTAGGTATTTTATATTATCCCAAAAAAGCGTATCTAAAAAAAACTCTATCATCTAACCTACAACCACTTCCCTCCTTCAATCATCTGCTATTATTTTACCCTCTATCTCTCAAAAGTCAAAACACACACATAAACCTACCAGGCTACCAGTGATGGTGTAGATCTGGAATCTCGTTTTGTTATGTGTTTTTCGAATACAAATATAAAAGGTGTTGTTTCGAATGTATATCATAATCCTAATCATTGATCATCTTTTTTTATTATTAACAGTCATCAGAAGTAGAAAAAGCCACACTTGTTTCGACTATATATCATCATCTTGGTCGACGATGTTCGTGATAAACGCCTACCACCAACGAACCAAGACGTTTCCCCAGATTTGACCAAAAAAAAGTGACCGGGTATATGGTTCAGATCTGTATTCGGCTTATATTCAAATATCTCGTTCAGATATGTAATTTGTTTAGATCTAAAATCGTTTGTCTCTTGCACTCAAAACAACCCCAAAACATACCATTTACGTTTGTGAATTATGACCTTTATGGTTGTGCCTTTTTACAAGCGTGAAGGGACAAAAGACATGGATATGGTCAAATTAATATGATATTAAAGATTTTTGTTGCAATTTACGAGAAAAAAATGTGATTTATTAATTCGTAATATGGTTTTTTTTTCTCTAGACAGGTTCAAGTACTCCGTATATGCGTTTTTAATGAAGTTAATGTGATCATTGAACATATGTATCGATGAGTTTTTTTAGGAAGAGTACTCGTGTTTTGGCACATTTGAGGAGAAAGTAAAGCGCGCACCAGTGTTCGTGGTATAGTACATAAATGTTCGTGAATTACACCAATGTTTGTGGCATAGTACATCAATATGTTAGTGGTATAGTACATCGATGTTAGTAGAATAGTGACCGCGTGTTTTGAATGAAATGTACATAGAGTATTATTTAACAAGAGGCACTTGCATAGATGTTTGGTATAAATAGAGGTTATTTGTATGTTTTTGGTTATAAATTTCATAGATTAAAAAAATACACGAATGAAACATATGTGTAATTGTACACTTTAAAAAAGGAAAAAAAATTATGGCCAAATAATGTTTAATAACAAACATATTCTACATTCTCTAAAAAACACAAACGCCTATGATTTAAAAATGTACATTTTTTAAGAAAACATATATGCACCATGCTAATTTTTAAATAAAAATGCTAAAAAATTAAAAACCTAAAAATATAATTTTTTTAATGTTTAAATAGAAAAATATAAAAAACAGTTTATAATAAAGAAAAATCAAAATATAAAAAGAAATGTGTTTTACAATCCTACCCTTTTGAATTAAATAAGAACATTTAATATTACTAAATTTTGATTGGTTTATAATAGTTCTACATAGTTCTACACTTAAAATAAGTTCTGCATATATCTCACCCCTATATATATATATATATATATATATATATATATATATATATATATATATATATATATATATATACATATATATACATATATATATATATATATATATATATATATATATATATATATATATATATATATATATATATATATATATATATATATATATCTTTACATTATATATAACAGGAGGGATTTGCCACGTCACTAATCATCTGCCTAATCCACGTCAGCAGTCATCACATTATGCCGATTTAATATAATTGGTCAGTTAAAAAATTGTCGCAAGACAGATTCGAACCTGGGTCTACCAATAATCATGGCAATTTATGCTACCACCGTAACCAGTAGAGCAACACAACTATTTTGATTCTAAATTCTAATTCAAGATATATAAACGCGGCTTAATTATTTACAATCCATATTTTAGAATATATATATAGCAAATTTTAGTTATATATACTCCTTTTCTCAAAATCCTAAAATCATTCGTTAGTTCGTACTGTTTTTCTACAAGGTTTTTTTTTTGTAAACCTAATTGTATGATAGCAGGTTAATAATCAAAATTTGTGTTAACATGTTTTTTAATTAGTTATGCTTACTGTGCAGTTGTGATATCCTATTGATGCTCTCGAGATTAAGCAAAGTGAATCGGTTTTTATGAGCCTGGAGTATGAGAGGTGGATAGTGGGTGTCGTTAAAGATCAAGCACATCCAAACACTATTGCTACTAGGATTAAGGTAATTCTCTTATTATTTTAGAATATTTTTCTGTGTCGTCAGGGAATTCAAAGTCGTCACAGGCATGTCGATAATGATTTTGTACAAAGCTGTTAGGCCGTTATAGCTGTAGATGACTTAAAACCTGTTCTTTTAATCATGTGATTAGGTTACAATCCCAAAACATGGATGTTTGAAGTCAGATCAGGTGTTGTAGAGATGCAGCTTGGCGTTCCAAACATGATAATGAGATAACTGTCCTATATACTATAGTTGAGCTAAAACAAGCTGACGAACACATAAAACTAAATTTAACTTGATTAAAACACTTGATATGCTTATTGTTTTTTATAATAGAGGGTAAAGATCTCTTGCATGTGACAGGAATTGATGTCGATTGGGATATATCTGATGAGGTATGAGATGTGATTTTGTATAGTCTCAAAACCCCTTCTCGGTTACTTGTAGAGGTAACCATGTACACTCAAATGATAAATCTTTGATTGCTTAAGAAATACAGAAAAATAAGCTGCAAAAAGGGCCGAGATCAGATCAGAAACACATCACCATCACACCGGTCAATCCATCTATACTTGATATTTTTAAAGGTAACTATTTGTCGATGACTTTTCATCCAAAGTTTTTTAATAAACATACTCTAATGATTTGGGCTTTCTAAATTTGCTTATTCTCAAAGTGTTGCAACAACACGGTACAGGGGACCTTAGCAATGTAGATCTTTATTGCGTATTTTTTCATTCACTTGAGAGATACATGCTTGAGGTAAGTTGACAAGCGTTCCTAGGAAAGAAAAAAGCACACCCATCAGACACTTGTCTCTTCCTTCATTTGCAATGAATTGAGACTTGCAATGAATCTAAACCATGTTCATGAATTTTCATAGGTTCTTAGACATACGTAACATTTATGTTGGAAGTTGCATTATTACTATGAAGGTGTTTGTTCCTGGCGATGCAGTGGTAACTTCTGTTAAGTTTTTTTCAACATGGCCCAATTCGATCTCTTTACAGGTATAATGTGAGGTGTAGCGGAATAATATTTTGACTGATCTGAATTCGTCAAACAATTTCTTCCAGGTTTTATCCATACATTTATGCACCATTTGCCTCGGATCTTAAGGACCTTAGAGAACAAGATATCACTTTTGAATTAGGTTCACCATTTAAGCCATTTAACAAGCTGATGGGAGTGCTTCCAGCTGCAAGGTTGAACCTCTCACACATGTTCTTTCCCTCGACCTTCTTTCCATATTTTAAATATCTAATCGATCTCTTTATGTATTTCTCATGCACTTCCTGGGCAATACAGGAAATTAATGATGTATCTGAATTCTCCCATTATCGACATTTACACAACAGGTACGGTAAGTTTGGGAAAATGTAAATTTAAGAGTAATAGAACAATACAATGAAGTTCAATTTTTAGTTTCGCTTTTGCATTTTTTAAAGGTGGCGAATTGCATGGTTATGATTGTGTTATATCAGGAACTAATAATTGGTGTTTTATATCTACTCAGTGTTCAAAAGTGATGATTGTCAAAACTATTAAGGGGTTCAAATGAGCAACTTCTTGACATATATCAACTACTTTTTTATATGCAAAGTGACTTTAAGGTTACTGATCAAGTTATTGAACAACTGTTTTTTAAGTTCTAATTTGGTTCATATTTTTGGTGATGGCAGCTTGCTAAGATAAATAAAGAAGAATTGAAGAATAAGCGTATGAACAAAATAAAGAAAGGTAGCTGAAAATCAATACTTCCTTTTATGTTTACACATGAATCAGTTTTATTTGGTTTATACTTGAATGTATAAATCTTCCGATTTTAACAGTGATTGGATTGCTTTTAACGATGCTTATGCATTTGTAAACGCCTTTGCTGCTGATCATCAACGTAAAACAGAATTGAGTGCGTGCTTTTGAAAAATCTTTAGGTTATTAATCCATGGCTTGCTCCTGCGACTTTGAATTCTAAGGCCCAGCAGGTGACTATCTGCGCAAAACATCCCTTTACAGAACCTACCATATCCACCGGAAGGTGGTTCAAATAGTAGGTTCATTGCATTTAATCTCTAATTTAGTTTTGATAGAACTTTGTAATGAAAGCAATCAAGTTGTGGGTTAATTTGTAGCCAATACAGTGAGAGCCTACATACTGAAACTAATCAATCCCATAACACCTATTGCTCCTGTGATTTGTGCTAAATTCTTACAGTTTTTAACTTTACAAACGCCCATACATCCTTTTTATTCCATGTCCTTCTTTGTGCAACAAACACGTTTAGGTAATTAATAGTAGTATGGTTGTTGGTGGCTAAAGGTGTAAGTCACACTTTTTGATACTGTTTTTCAATACGAACTTATGTATGCATCTTCTTATGTATTTGTGATCATATATATTGTTATTTCCTAATCATGATTGTTCTTACAACTGATTACTTCCTATTGTTATTTCCTAATATCACATCTGTCTTCTGTGATCAGATAGCAACTATGATATATGCAAGAACCAAATCAGGGAGAGGAGATTTCCCGTGGACTGCATATACGTGATGAATTTCTGTTATTAGTGGGAAGGACAGGGCACACAAGATGATCAACGATGCAGAACCACTAGAGTAAATTAGTCTTCCAACTGTGGCTGGCCGAATGGATATCGATTTAGCCTTCCAACTATTGACGAGCTTGAAACCATAAAATATAAATTACACAATAAGGTTAGGAAAAAAATTAAGAGAAATAAGTTATGCATTAAAAATACAACGATTATTAAAGGATTCTTAACTTTGATCTTAAGTTGAGTACACCTTATGTTTTTCATGTTTAGATTTCTCAGAATGACTCATAAATAGGTATATTTAAAGATTCAACGAGGAAGTCATGAAAGATGCTGAAGAGGGAAAAGAATAAGAAGAGGAAGAGTACTAGGTATGCCGTTTTTAACCTTAAAATATTAGACAAGCACTTACTAACAGTTTTAAGATGCTTTAGAGTTTGCACTGATTGTGTGGTTTAAGATTTCCAATCATATACCTAAACCTTATAAAAATTGTATCCACCATGAACCATACTGTGGTGAAAAACATACCAAACATCTTATATGTATATATACTTATGCAGTTATGCCAAGGTCCAACAATAGCAGTCACCACCGATATACACATGGAAAATATATACGAAGTGTGTGTCGTACTGATATACATATATAAAAGTCTGAGCCAATGTAGTTTTGTAAGTTGGTTAGCTTTTTAATACATGATGAATCAAGAGGTGACCATGTATATATATGCTACAAAACTCAAAATTAACACACATTCAACATATGTTGAGTGCTAATCTTACTATTACTAAGATATATATATGTATTATATTAATGTAAATATTAAAGCAAAATTAATGATTCACGTTTTTGCTATTAAGAATAATGAACATCTTTAAATACTTTAAAATAAAATTGGATTGCGTGTTTTAATGGCATCTTCAGTAAGTGGTTCCAGCAACCGTAACTATATAGAATCCTTTCTTCTATATTTTTCGAATTCAAACCTAATAAGAGGGTCCAGGTGTATGTATTCTGTGAGCTTTGTAGGACAAAATGAAAAAAAGAGTCGTATATATGTAGTTTTGGTAGCTTATCCAAACGCACACAAGTCTAGAAAATCACAGTTATCCCCTAAACTTCTTTCCAAATCAGAACTAAGATAAAAACCAGTTTGCGAATTCCATATTGTTCACCTTTAGTTATTCTTTTATGGTACTGACCAGACAAGTACATTTGAGACTTTGTAGGTGACTTGAACTATGTTTTCCATAGAAAAGAAAGTATCTGCTACAAGGATTTCCAAGGTCTGACATTGACTTGAACTATGCATTGGTAGGTTTTATGTTTATTTGACTTGGTTATCCTTATATAAAGAAATTTTCATTTATACCATGCCCTAATTTTTGTTTGGACTCATTTTAATCTATAAACGACTGGAAAAATAAGGACTTATTGTGGTTCTTATGCCATAAGATCTCTTGAATTATGAACATATATATAAGTAGTAACTTTTATACCGCAAAATGACTTGAAAAGAACCGAAAAATTAAGAGACAATTCATATCTTCACATTGACTCTATATAACATACATATATACACAAAAAGGAAGTCAGTCAGATATCAATCAAGATATATGGGTATTATGCTGTAATATATGGTTCTTCGCTCTTTCATTTTTTAACTAATTTGCATTCTGTTCATGTCCCTTCTACCTATAAGCAAGGAGCAGAACTCGCATTTTGGCGCAAAGCCATAGATTAGATTCAATTTGGTACCCAAGTGAACATCACCAACTCAACATGCACCTGATATACATGTTTTATGCTTTTCTTAATAATCTTTCTATGCATATCAATTATCAAGTGTGCAGGAAGGGACTCATATCAAGTGTGCAGGAAGGGAATCGATGCCTGATAGCATGTCTGTAGAACAATTTACTTAAGTGGTGACCCGATTCAGCTCCCAACACGCTCTAAGTTCGAATAAGTATGTCCTTGTCCATTGTACCCACACATTTCAGGGACGACTTCCTGTCTTGCACATGTGTTGTCTATTTGGTTACTGTAAATAATGATTAATAAACAATTTCGGGATAGCTAAGTCTCAAGTAGCACCACATCGTCGGATGATAGCGATGTTTTCCTATAGAGTAAGGTAGAGATCGAAACACAAAACTTTCTGATCTTTTTTTAATCGGTACAAGTTCTTAATACTCTTGCTAACCCAAATACGAGATGTACTTCTCTCTTTTAATGCACTAATGACCTTCCTTTGCAGTTAAGCGCTAAGATCAGTTCGACGTGGCAATAGGACATATGTGGTAACTCTTGAATTAACACCAGAAAGTTTCAAGTATTTCTTCTTATCTCTTTAGTCTTTCTAAAAAGTACTTGATACTGCATTTTTATAAAAAAATCAACTGTTCTTCTTTAGGTAAGTTTATTTACAGTATATAATTTTTGTAAGCATATTTGGAATGATTATGAACACATTAAACTAATAATGAAAGGAGTAAAATGTATGCAAACCTAACCAAACATGTTCTGCCTTTAATAAAAATGATCCGTTTTTTACCTGTTAAAAATGAACACTTCACTCAATAATAATTTTATTTTCAAGTTAAACTACATAATAGGTGTCTGGGATTGCTTCTTTTTAAGTGCTTAATTTAAAGTGAAATATGAAAATAAGCAGTTATATCTACACTTTAGATAAAACGTACCCAAACCAACTCTAGGAAATCGAAGACGAGCGTAATTTCTAAATGGTTTTATCTGAATTATTGACAGAGGATAGCAGACAAACTAGGGTTGGAGAGATGCTAGATGAAATGTGAAGGTAGAGTATGGGAGGTTTGCGACAAATGTAGATGACAGCGGGTGATTGTCGAAAAGGGCAGTCATTGGTTGTGTGAGAGCCATCTTAGAAGGAAAGCAGGCGGCAGCACATATAGATAAGTTCATGATGATTGATGAGTGATGGAAAAGATATTGACGAAAGGCTGCTATACTAGAAGGCGAAAAGGAAGCAACAGGCAGTTAAGACATCATTATAGATACACAAGACAAAAAGATATATGAAAAAGGTTGGGGGTTAACTTTACAAGTTAAGTTTCGTATCCTCCCTTGATAGTTGCTGCTAATGTGGTGCTTATCAATGACGAAGCCAAAATGTATTACTGTATTTGGTGTTTTACTTTTCCTAAGAAATAGCAACAGATTTTGATAAAAAGTTAGTCCAAGGCTAAATTACGACTTTTGGTGTTTTACTTTTCCTGTTAGAAGTTACAGCAAATAAAGTGTTTGCAATGAAATATACCTGTTGGTCTATGGTTGGGAAGAGTTGCACTGACCAATTTTGGGCTACCATCCTGAAGCTCGAATGCAACTATGACTTTGTGACGCCCAAAATTGCGCTCTTATTGGGTAAATATATTATACTTAATTCCGGTTCGGATCAACCTGATTGACTCGAATAAAATTATTTTTTTTCGTTTTTATAAATAAATTTTATCTAATTTTTATTTTAAAAAAATTAAAAAAAGTTTTTTAAATATTTTACTTATATTCGGGTTGACCCGAACTCGAGTAGACCCGAACTCGAGTAGACCCGACCCAATTAGACCTGAACTCGACTAACCTGAGTTGAACTCGAGTCGAGTTCGAGTAAACTATTTTTACCGTCAACCCGAATTCGACCCGACCCGATTAACCTAAACCAGACCAACCCGACCCGATTCCCACCCCTAACAACGAAGAATAAAACCAAAGAATCTGATCAGTTCAAGAAGCAAGTGGCAATACGGTATAGTCAAAATATTTAGGGTGGGTAAAATATTTGATATATACCAAATTCACTACATATAATAGTATAATTTACAAGGAAACTTTTTTCAGACTTTCGAGATGGGCCATATATGGGAGCAAAATGGTATTCATGAAAGTTTGAAAAAGTTGTACAGGTAAATGCGGTCTCAAATATGCATGTGGGAAATTTTGGTTTGCAATGGAATGTATTAAGTTAGACATTAACGTACGTACGACTATTTTTTTGTGTTATTGTTTGTGATTGGTAATATCTTCGAGGTATAATGTATCACTAGCAGGGTACTCGCGCGATACAACGGCGAGTACTCCATGATTAATCGATAAAAGGTGAAAAAAATGATTCTGGTCAGGTTTGTTTATTTGCATAAATTTCGTTCGGTTTTTGTCAATTTCCGATTAAACCTGTTGGTCTTGTCTGATTTTAAAATCATATGTACCACCAACTTATAAGTTATGTAAAGTTTTTTTTTAATAGTTGTATGTATAATAAGATATACTGTATTATTCAATTAAGAAGTATTTTTAAAATATAATTAACTTGAGTGTTTAATATATTACTTTGTGTGTATTTGCAACATATGGTTTATAAAATGTATTAATTAAAATAAATTTTAAAAAATTAATAGTACTGATTTTTTTTGTAATTATTGTATGCTAAAATTATTGTACATTTAATTTTTAAAATTATATTATTTATATCATATTTGAGTTTGTACATTAAAAGGATATACATCATATGCTTTATATGTAATACCGACTACTAACTATATATCTTTAAATTTCTCTGTCATGTTGTGTCTTTTGGTCTCATTTATTTTGCCATGAATCTTGCTGTTTGTCAAGGTTGCATTACCTCGAGAAAGTAAATTGGTGATTGAGGAAGCACAAACTTGTAGCTAAGATTTAAGTAGAAGAACGGTTTTATTTTGCTTACAATTGCATTATACTTTTATCATATTTGAATAAAAAAATTAGTTATTGTGGATAATTTATTAACTTTTATTATCATTTTTTAAATAAATATTCTTCTCTCTTTGTTCTTAAAGCCCTCGATAGTTATGTAAAATTTTGTCATTGGTTAACGTTACTTATCTTTTCCTCAGGAATATTCAAAGGCACACCGCAAGCTATGTAATTTTTATTTAATTCGCGAGACATAATCCTAAATATACATATTAGTATAACAAAAAGAAATAATTCGACAAACATTTATACTATGCTTAAAATATCTAACTAAGAAAATAAAATTTGTAACACAAATATTTAGTTAAATAAAAAAACGTAAACAATAATCACGCGTCATACCCGCCCATCGGGCGGGTTTTGCCACTAGTATATATATATATATATATATATATATATACATATACATATATATATATATATATATATATATATATATATATATATATATTTATATACATATATATATATATATACATATATATATATATATATATACATATATATACATATATATATATATATACATGTATATATATATATATATATACATATATATATATATATACATATATATATATATACATGTATATATATATATACATATATATATATATATATACATATATATATATATATACATATATATATATATATATATACATATATATACATGTATATATATATATAGAATTAGGATCAAATGAGAACTAATTAAAGTTATAAAAATAAGAACCATTGAATAATTAATAGAATTAAAGGAAATGAGAATTAAATGCATGGTAATTAATACAAGAAATGAAAATTTAAAATATAACCTTCATTTTTTTGACCAAATATAAATGCTCTTTAATATTTAGAATATTATACTATGACGCATCGGTTATTTTCGAGATATTGTACCACGACGCATTAGTTATTTTCGAGATATTGTACCACGCACCCTGAGTTATTTTCGATATATTGTACCACGACGAATCAGGTATTTTCGAGATATTGTACCACGTGCATCAGTTATTTTTTAGATTGTATCACGACGCATCAGTTATTTTTATTTTCGAGATATTGTACCACGACGTATCAATTATTTTCGAGTTATTGAACTAATAGTTGGTGAAAAAAAGAATGTACGTTTAATGATCATAATTTCACTCATTAATTATCATTCTTATTTAATACAACTTAATAGATCCAACGGTGTAGATTGGTTCTCATTTTAATAATTTTAAAAATTCTCTCACATTAACCCTCCTCTATATATATATATATACATGTATACATATATATATATACATGTATATATATATATATATACATATATATATACATATATATATATATATATATATATATATATATATATATATATATATATATATATATATATATATATATATATATATATATATATATATATATATATATATATATATATATATATATATATATATATATATATATATATATATATATATGTATATATATATATATGTATATATATATATATATATATATATATATATATATATATATATATATATATATATATATATATATATATATATATATATATATATATATATATATATATATATATATATATATATATATATATATATATATATATATATATATATATATATATATATATATATATATATATATATATATATATATATATATATATATATATATATATGTATAGATATATATATCAATATACATATATATATATATATATATATATATATATATATATATATATATATATATATATATATATATATATAGGTGGGGTAAAATGAGAAGGGTTGTTAAAATAAAAAGTCCAGGAAGGCTTCCTGTGCTGCCACGTGTCCAACCCCCACCGACTTTTTAATTTATATAGCCAGGGGTATTTTCGTCATTTAACACACTAGGCTATATATACCCGAGACAAACACATTCCATCTCATTCTTGTTTTGTTCTTTTTTTTTCTTCGTCTCTTTCTTTCCCTCGACGACGGTCACTGTAACAACCTAACAACCAATCCTCGCTGTTTCTCCACCATTAACAACCAATCGCCGCCCCTTCTCCACCACTAACCACCACTCACCGCCGCTTCTCCACCATTAATAACCACTCGCCGGCAATTTAATAAGATGTATGTTAGTACAACTATCAATAACAATTGTTCTACATCAACCGTTGATGATTGTTCTACATCAACGAGTAATAATTGTTCTACATCGCGATCTAATTCGATTACAGCTGATAATGAGGGTAACATGTTAATTTTTCAGTTAATTCAGTATATTTTTTTTTGTTTACATGTTTTTTGTTATATTTTTAGTTTTGTGTATGTTTATAATGTTTAGTTAGGCTTTTGATCGGTTTACATCTGATGTTTAGGCGTTGTTATGATTTTTATAGATTTCTGATAATTGATGCATATAGTTAAACAAATTGATGCAGTAGATGTTTCAGACATGATTATTTTAGTTTAGGTTTTCATGAGGTTAGAACTAATATAGGTTATAGAGTTTTCTTAGGCTTCATGAAATTTTGGTTGATTTAAATCACTGTTCAACTCTAGGCTTAATGACGTTTTTGATGATATAAAGTAGTGAGGTTAGAACTACTATAAGCCGTAAGTTTCGAAATTTTATGGAAAAAACTAGGTCTGAACAAGAAAATCTCAAATAAGCTCACAAATAAAGCATATATGACTAAATAAGCTAAACAACTTATTTAACCATATTTTGATAAAAGTTAACTTTTTCAAAAATACTTAGTTAATTATGTGGTTTTAGTTAATTGTTACATCTCTGGGTGCTGGAATGTTTTTTTAGAGGAGGAGGAGGTTATTGAACTTTTGCGCCTTTTGTTTTAGTGTGTTGGAAGTTGTAAGTTCTTTAGGAGCGTGTTTCGGGTTACGTTAGGTTTATGATGTCGTTGAGGATTTAAGTGGCGACAATATAGCGGTATCGTGGCCTACGACAATGGTACAACACCATGGCCAAACAAGCGTTAAATTGAGAGAAATGAAGAACATGACTGACAGTTGGGATGAAATTGTTGATCATTATTCTAGTAGTCCATGCACTAATAATTTTATTTGGAGTGTTGTAAGGAGAGTTGTGTTAGCAAATGCTGTTTGTTATATCTCGAGGGAAAGAATTCTAGTGTGGATTAAACTTGTTTAGGACATGATTTTCAGCTAATGCTGTAAGATCCAAGTGAAATATTGGGCGTTTGGGACATTATTTTCAGGTTTTCTTAAGTAACTTTTGCGCCTTTAACTTGTTAGGACCGTGTTTGGGGTTTTCTTAGCTTTACAATGTCCCTTGCGACGCCTACATAGCATTATTTGGTTTTGGACTTTAGGGACATTAGAAATCGTATGTGCACTGAATTGTAATTTTACACTTATACGGATGAGTTTGCTTTGGGTTTTTGTGTGAGGATTATGAGGACTTTAGGAAAGTAAGGATTACGAGTCGCCAGGTTTTTTGAGTTTTGGTGACTAACGCACTGGGAATATGGTGATAGGGAGTCATAGGGATGGTGGGCTCTGAATTTGAGAATGATGTCCGATATATAGATGGTTAATGTGTCCATATATGGGCATGGTAGGTCTTTATAGCAGGAAGCGTAGTTCTCTTTGATGATGCTTCTATGGTCTGCTACGGCGATGGAGCTGCAGTTGTATCATAGAACTATCTTCAACAAGGATATGTGATTTGGTGTAAGAGCTTAAACAATAATAAAGGCCAATTTTTTTTTTATTATACTTTGTTCTTAATTGGAATGACATAAGTAGCAGGATTGGTATAGGAAATGCAGTTGTTAATGTGAAGACTTGTTGATTTATCTTGATAGGTTTTAATGGACAGTTAGACGATGTAGTCTGTTTGGAATTTAGAGCATGGGCATGTCAATTGCCTCTATATCATATATATCTTCACATTTTCACAAAATCTTTGGTTGTGAAAATATAAATGGTGTACCTAGGACTTTTATATGGTGTCAATTGTGAGCTCCAGTATAAATATAAATGGGATTTGTTGATTTGGAGGTTTAAGGCCATGATTTGGGCCAAATTTAGTGCCTTATAGTTTACGCCGGGAGTATTAGTTGCATATTCATGGATTTGTTAATAATGCTATCGATTGCTAATAAGATTATACCTCTAGAGGAACATTGAATATATTGTTAAAACTCTAAGGGACTATTTTTGTAACATGTAGTCTTGTATCCATTTGTATTTCACCGTTTACATATAAGTTGTATCTTTCTGCCTACTGAAGTACTGATATATCTTCTTAAATGACAGTGTGATTTATTGAGCGATTTGGTTTTGGCCTTTTGGGGTATTAGAACTCATATGTGTACTGAATTGGAGCAGTAGTGCACCTATACGGATAAGTTTGCTTTGGGTTTTGGTGTAAGGATTATGAGAACATTTAGGAATATAAGTCTCTCAGTTTGCAACTATATACCAAGTCCCACCATGGATATAGTTTTTTTTTTGTAAACGTATATTGCTCCAAAACATATAATATTTACACACATCAATATAAAGGATTTGGAAATTCCCCACACACCTCTATAAGATGTCATTCAGACCTATACGCTTATACAGATTACAAGACAACCACTATACAAATCAAATGCAGTACTAGGAAGCACAGAGCCACATGTTCACCTAAATTTACCCATACAACTAGGAAGGATATACCAATACTATTGACATCCCCCATCATGTATAGTGACGAATAGGCTTCACTATAGTATCGTATTACTAATTTTATTAGCTTCACCAGCCATTGACTACATTCCATCCTCAAATCAGTCTGCAACAAACAGCACAAAAATAGCAGGCCTCATCAGAAAGCTTAAGCTCGTAATTGGGTACTCTATGGATATCTACATTTGTGGACCGCATTTCCCTCTTATAAGATTATTCTAAAACTATATACAACTCCACCGTCCTATCTAGAATTAGAATCCTATCACAAGCCGGCATAATCCAAACGGAATAAGGTCACACAAAGGGTCTAATACCCCTTAAGATTTGCTTATTTTGTTAGTAAAATGCAATAATACTTAGAACTTGCAGCGTGCTTGCAGCTGGATTGCAGTGAGTTTGCAGCAGGCTTGCAGCGGGCTTGCAGCTATCTTGTAGCGAGCTTGCAGCGAGCTTGCAGCGGGCTTGCAGCGAGCTTGTAGCGAGCTTGCAGCGGGCTTGCAGCGGGCTTAATAGTTGATGATATAAGCCACTGTTCCAAAAAAGTTTCCAACGGGCTTTATAGTTGTTGATTATGTGTAGGTTACGTTTAGGCTAAATTATGTTATGTGTAAAAGTTTATACTGTGATGCACTTAATTTATATCATTGATGCATTAACTATTCCTTTTGTTTTTAAACATACAGATTTTGAGATTGTTCATGTCAAGGATCATGTTGGCTATTATACTTGTGATGATGATGGAAACAGGACGTGGTTTCCAGATAAAGATATTGGCGCTTTACCTTTGGAAGGTGCTAAGTTTGTGTCTATTGATCAAGCTTATGATTTCTATAAGGATTATGGTAAAATGGCCGGTTTTGATGTTAGAAAGGGTGGGCATTATAAACCTAAAGATGGTGAACCACCAAGCTTGAAGTGGTTTGTATGTTCAAAAGAAGGTATCAATCCTGAACCTAAAGAGGCTGCTAATAAGCCTAAAGAGGTTATATCTGACATTAGTGACTTTACTATGGATGAGAATGTTGAAGTAAAGCAGACAAGGAATCGAGGCTCTAGTAGATGTGGTTGTTTGGCTAAAATTCGTATTAAGAAGATTCCAGGAGGTCTTTATAGAGTGTACACTTTTATAGAAGGACATAACCATCCTCTGGTAGCCGAAAAGGATATGATATTCATGAAGAGTTCTCGGGAATTGGGATTCACAAAGCAACATTTTCTGTTTCAGGCTTCTAATGCTAATTTTGGTCCTTCTACGGGGTTTAAATTGTTGAAACAGTTGTGTGGTGGTTTCGATCGAATTGGAGCTATAGTGGTTGACTGTAAGAATTTGAAGAAGAAAGTGAACTTGTTTCTTCGTGATCGTGATGCACAGATGGCCGTTGAGAAACTTTTGAGCAAAAAGTTGCATTCGCCAGGATTCGATGTTGAATACAAAACAGGTAATGCAGTTCATTTTTGTGTTTTGATGCAGTTCAAACAACATTTTATTTTCTATTAGTTTCTTATTAAAATTTTTTTTTAGGTGTTGACGATAAATTGGTTGGTCTTTTTTGGGCTGATGAGCAAGCAATTAAGGACTATGGTGTTTTCGGTGATATCTTCTCATTTTATGCTACTTTTCATTCTAACAAGTATATTCTATCTTAATTCTCTATCAAAAAATTTAATCGTGTTTTACAGCTTTATTTAGTATTTTAGTTTATTTCTTTGTATATTAAAATGTAGGTACAAGATGGTGTTCGTCCCTTTTACCGGCATTAATCATCACAACCGCTGTATAACCTTCGCTGCGGGTTTACTATCTGATGAATCGGTTGGTGCTTACCAATGGCTACTTGAACAATTCAAAAAGGCGTTTGGTACAGATCCACAAGTTGTAATTACCGATCAGGACCCGTCTATAAAGATCGTAGTACCATAATACTTCCCAAATACTATACACCGTTTTTGTATGTGGCATATCATGCAAAAGTTGGTTACAAAGGTATGTTCTCACTTGTCTGTTGTAAAACATTACTGTCCTAGTTTACCTTTTTTTGGCTTTGTTTCTCGTGCACGTTTTAAGCGACTCAGTGATCAACATGGAAAATTGTTTTGGTTTCTTAAAGTATCTATTACTGTTTATTTGTTTTTTTTCAAATTAATGCACTATCTTTACACTGTGATGCAGTATTTTTTAAAGTCATGTTTTTAGAGCTAGAGTTGTTTGGAAATTTTTCATATTAATGCACTATATTTATACTTTAATGCAATAGTTTTATAAATTTATGAATTTTCAGGTGGGGACTTCAATCTGCAAAAACATAAATTTCAAACGGCGTATATGTGATATAGTTTGGACTGATCAGATTTTGCTTTTTGAATTTGAAGCAAAGTGGGAACGTGTGATTGAGGATTTCCAACTTGGTGATAACAAATGGTTACAAGATATGTTTGACCTACGGGAAAGCTGGATCCCGGCATACTTGCGTGATGTGCTTATGGTAGGCCTCATGCGTACCACCTCTAGGTCCGAAAGAGAGAACCATTTCTTTGGTAAATGGACAAGTAAATATTTGACACTTGTTGAATTTCTTAGTCATTATGAGACGGCTATCGAGTACTAGAGGTATATTGAGCGTAAGAACGATCACGATTCAAGATATAAGAATCCTAAACTCAAAACTGATCTTTAGATTGAGAAAGAAGCAAGTACTCTTTATACTCGAACTATATTCTTGGAAGTTCAAAATGAGATATATGCTTCTTATTCCCATTGCATGTCGATAAATGTTGCCCAAGTTGATAATGGTGAGAGATATTCAATCCGTGATATGCAAGCTGAGAACAAAATCAGGGGTGAAAATAACTTTGTTGTTTATCAGGTATGTGTTCTTATATTGTTTATAACTATAATGCAGTAAGTTTTTAGCACTGATGCAGTGTGTTTTTAAATTTTAATATTTTAAAAACTGTTATGCAGGTGGAGTTTTGTAAATCTGAAATGGAAGTTCAATGTAGCTGTAAACACTACGAGTCATATGGTCTTATTTGTAGGCACATTTTTTACGTGTTGAGAATGAACAATGTGAAAGAGTTTCCTCGGAAATACTTGAAGAAAAGGTGGTCAATGGATGCTAAGCCTTTCAACGCTACAGTTAGGACAGTCAGTGGGTCAGATTCGGTTTTGTAAAGTGAGGTTTTTGATTTGTATGAGATTTTTGAATCTACGATTGATCGCTTGGTTCATGACATTGGCATGTTGAAGATTTATAAGGAGCAAATGATGGAGTTGTTGAATAAAGCTAAAATCGATGTTCCAACGGTTCCAAAACTTAACTCGAAAGATATTATTAGTGCAATGCTTGGTGTGAAGGAGCCAACCTCAACTTCAAATGTTATAAATAATTCAGACGTGAGCTCAAATAAAGGATCCGGTGTTCATACGAGGTGGAAGTCAAAAGCTGAGATTGAAAAAGAAGCAGCTAAATCAAGTGACAAGCGGAGGACATATAGTAAATGTGGGAATAAAGAAGGTCATAATTCCAGAACATGTACAAACGAAAGAATGCAACCATCTGAAAAAATCAAGAAAACATATCAGGAGGCGTCGGCGACAAGAACTGGTCTCAGATCTAGGCGAAATTGATGATGACAATTTGATGCAGCTACTTTTTACATATTGATGCAGCTACTTTTTACATATTGATTCAGCTACTTTTTACATATTGATGCAACTATTTTTTACATATTGATGCAGTTGCTTTTACATACTTGTGTACCTACTTTGAATAATTGTGACAGATACTTTTGCATATTGATGCAGTTACTTTCTCATATTGATGCAGTTACTTTTTACATAGCAGTTTAAGTACACCTTTTTTACATAGTGGCATTTTTTACCTAAAACTATTTATATAAAACCTAAAAATATTTTTTGTAAATTTTTAAACCTAATTAATCTACTTTTAAACTATTTTATAAAAAACGGGTATTAAAATAATTATAAAAAATAATTGAAAAACGTGAAAAATAAAAACTTAGTACCAAAAAGTCCTAAACTACTAGAATAACAAAGGAAAAATGAAAAGCTTGACGTTTGCTTAACAAATAAGCTTGAAATGAGCTTATAAATCTCGAATTGATTATTAATTAGCAGAACAAAACCGTGTTAAATAGAGTTTGAATTGAAAGTATGTCTGTAAAAGACCCAAGGGCAGAGCGGTATGTGTGTTGTGTTGTGAGAGGAGTGGCGCAGGTTCGAGTCCTGGCCACGTCCTTTTTGGTAAAACTGTTTTTTTTAAAACTGAATATTCAGGCTTAAAACAATCCACAAACACAAATTAAAATGAAATCAACAAGAATTAAGCTATTTAAAATAAAAAACGTGACCAGATTATTAATAATCAGAACAAAACCGCATTAAATAGAGTTTGAATTGAAAGTATATCAGTAAAAGACCCAAGGGCAGAGCGGTATGTGTGTTGTGTTGTGAGAGGAGTGGCGCAGGTTCGAGTCCTGGCCACGTCTTTTTAGGTAAAACTTTTTTTTTTAATTTTTTTTTGTAAAAACTGAATACCCAGGCGTAAAACAATCCACAAACACAAATTAAAAATGAAATCAACAAGAATTAAGCTATTTAAGAACAATAACGTGACCAGATTAAGTAAAATGCTAGAGTGATGAAAATAAGAAAATAATGAGTCGTCCGATATACAATGCAATCATTCTCTGACAGAACTAGAAAACCAACTTATGAAATGGTGACCTGATTTGGCTTGTTTATTATGATTACTGATGCAAAGGGTAAGGTCTGGGCACCTAATGCTACTCAGTTTAATGAGATTTGAGTCTCAATGACAATTTGATGCAGCTATTTTTCATATATTGATGCTGTTACTTTTTAGATAGCAGTTTTACACCTTTTTAACATAGTGGCATCTTGATACAGTAAATTTTGCATAACAGATATATTTTGATGCAGTGAAGTATATATATTTTTTAATTTCATATGTTAAAAAAAACAATCATTGAATTTCAACAAATAGTAACACACACTAACAAGTAAATAAAATTGTGTAAAAATCTTCATGTTTACAAGTAGTTTGTAAAAAACAGAATGGGTACTTCAATTAAAGAGTAATAAAACAAGCTTTTTAGTTAACAGTTGTCTTCCTAGGGTAGTATTGAAATTGACGATGACAATTGACGATGAAAATTTGATGCAGCTCTTTATTCATCAATTGTCTTGCTTACGGTAGCACTAAATTTCTTCCACAAAGCTTTATCAAATCTAACATCAGCATCCGTTATAAGCTTTGAAATTTTTGGCTTTTTCATGAAGTATGCTTGTGCGTCCTTTAACAACTTTCCTTTTTTGATGTTAAAATCCATTAGAAGGATTTTGGCCATGTACTTTGCACGAAGCATCTTTAGTTGTGTTTTCTGAGGTGGTCTTTCTTTCTTCAATGGTTGTAAGAAGTTTCCTCTTCCAATATATGTTTCCAAATGCCGCATAACAAATACCCCGCAATCGACACCATTGTATTTTGTTTTCTAATTAAAATCAACAATGTTAGGTTCAGCAACCAAAATGGCAATGTGTTTTGGGTGTCTATGTCTCTCCAGGTAATTTGTAAAGGAATCAATCTGTGTAAATTTAAATAAACAGTTATGACTTTGTAATGCAGTTTTTTAATACTATGATGCAGTAATATTATCAATATTATTCATATGGTATAGGACTGTAAAAATAGCACCATAAAACATCAAGTATGTTATAAATCCAATTATAGTCTTATAAAGGGTTTTCCTCTATTTATAATAAACATATATATCATTTGTAATGCACTATTCATGAGATATAATACTTTGATGCAGTGAAAAATAGCACAATAATGCATTAAGTATGAGACTTACGAGGGCAAATAGGAAAGCACCATATCACTTTTCTATATCATCAATGTCGTTATCTATGTTGTCTATGATGTCGATCTCAGCAGTCTTCAAATTAAAACAAATGATATAGAAATGGTTTGATGAAGTATCTTTCGTCATCTTTACACAAGGAAAAAATACCTATATATATATTATAATTATTTAAATTTATTATAAACAATCTCACAAATACAATCATTTAATTCTCATAATAAATATACTTACCAAGTCGACGTCAAGAAAATTCTTCCGTTTTGCTTGAGTTAAAACGTTCTGAATATTTTCATCAAAAACTTTCATCCTTTCTTGCACATTCTTCCCCGACTCAACAACATAATTATTCTGTTTTAGTTAACGTCAAATGATTACTAATGATAACAAAATTTATAATTCAAAAATAAATAAGTTATATATTAGAATTACTTACAAGCATCCCCATATCACAATATACATTTCCATTGCCCGAAAGCTTGTCTCGATGTTGTTCCTCATGATTTAATACAAAAGACCATAAGTCTAGTATGAGTGACGCAATTTGTATCTCAGGGTATAGGCTCAAGAAAAAAAACGCCTTCTACACCAACTCCTTTTTTGGTCTGGTAAATATACTCCTTGTACATTTTGATATAAACATGGGTTATCTATCTCTGATGCATTAAAGCAAGGAAGTGATGCATTGATAAAAATATGTGATGCAGTGATAAAAATGTTTGATGCATAGAAAATAATTAAACTTCATACAGAGAACATTTATAAATAATGCTATGATAATAATACTTGATGCAGTTACATAAGGAATTGATGCAGTTATACAAATATATGATGCAGTGAACATTTGAAAAGTGATGCAGTGAAAAGTGATGTTTTTAATATGATACAGTAGTTTAGAACTTACGATTCGGGTGTCTTATTGCCCCATATGTATTCTGCTAATTTTTTCCCCTCTTCAGTTAGTGGTTGCCCCAATACGATTTTCCGTTGATAAAATGGCGACGTTAAGGCAGGAGGCAGCTTTACTTCACGTTTATCATTTTCAATATCATCCGGTGGAGCAATGCAACTAATGGGTGATGCGTGCATATATATTTCATTTTCTTCTATCCTTTTTCTTTTTGCAGGTAGCGACTTAGCTTTTTCTATCTTAGATTTCTTTTCATTCTCTTTTGACAATTGAGTGTCACTTTGCTTTCTACCAAGATTTTTAAGCACTTGTTTTTTAGCCTGTGTCTTTTTAGAGACCTCCTTCCCAACATTTTCATCTTCCACGGCTGTTTCTTTAGCTTGTTCTTTGTTAGATCTTCCTCTTTTACCAATCTCTTGTCTTAGACGAATTTCAGCTAACATATCTCCCTCTATGTTTCCTTTAGCACCTAACTTCCCGACATCATTTTTCATTAATTTCTCCCTTATAGCATCAAATTTTGTAGTCTTTGCTTCGGTTAGAATTTCGGCTGATAGCGGAACATCCGTATATTTTTCATGTTGTTCGATAATAGGTTGTGCACTCAATTGTGTATTTCCTTTTAAAGTTCTTGTGTAGTTTTTCGGTAACCTCAACTTCATACTATGAACAGGTTTAATAATTTGGACTTTTTGAATTTGGGGAGATTTTGGTGCATCTTTAAATAAGAAACTTTTTGGCATGTTGTCTTCGACTTCAGCTAAGAAAGGTAGTTTCATAACCGAGTATTCCAAAAGCTGTTTGTTTACTTCTTCGATAGAAGGTAAGTCAAAGTTGGTCACTAAACTGTTGATTTCTTCAATTCCAATTGAAGGAAAGTTAGCTTCTTTGAAAATTTTAGAACCTGTAATTAAAACAATCAAAATAAACAATAGTTTTTTTGTAAAAATAGAAAAACTTGTTTGTTACTGCATCATAGTTACATTTAACTGCATCATGTATTTTGGTAACTAGTCATGCATTAATATTTAATGATAGTTCACACTTCAGTGCATTACTAATCTAAAAACACATAGATGTAGTGAAATTTATAGACAATATAAAAAGAATAAAATTAAACAATTTTTTTTGTTTGGGAAAACAGTATAACTTGTTTTTAATGCATCATAGATACAGTTTTAGTGCATCATATTGTTTTGTTAACTAGTCATGCAGTGAATTGTAATGAGAACCCAAACTCCAGTGCATTACTATGATAAAACACTATGATGTAGTGAAATTAATCGACAAGATAAAAAGACAAGATAAAAAGGGTTTTTGTAATTTTACTTTTATCTGCTCCCAGGATTTCCATTCCACCTTGCATTTCATTGTCTTCCATTCCAACTTCTGTATCCATGTCAGTGTGAAACACTTCTTCCTCACTATCAAACAGTAGCGTTTGCGATTGATATTCAAGGAATGAATCATCATAATTGACGATAACTCCATCTTTATTGTATATTTCATCGCATATTTCAGGATTTGCACAATCTGTTAATAAAGAATCAAACTTTTTAAAAATACTTGATTGGAATTTTCTTTATAAACCAGTGTGTATTATGTTCTTTAACTAGTATAGACTATAATGCTATGATGCAGTGGAATTAATCGACAAGATAAAAAGACAAGATAAAAAGGGTTTTCATTCCACCTTGCATTTCATTGTCTTCAATTCCAACTTCTGTATCCATCTCTGGGTCCATGTCAGCGTGAAACACTTCTTCCTCACTATCAACGAGTAGCGTTTGCGATTGATATTCAAGGAATGAATCATCATAAATGACGATAGCTCCATCTTTATTGTATATTTCATCACATATTTAAGGATTTGCACAATCTGTTAATAAAGAATCAAACTTTTTAAAAATACTTGATTGAAATTTTCTTTATAAACTAGTTTGCATTATGTTCTTTAACTAGTATAGACTATAATGCTAACTGCATTATAGTTTAGTTTATTACTAGTTAAATAAACCTTATGAGGCGGCCGAATTGTAGCATTAAACATAATTACTATTCACATTAAACCCAAAATAGGAGATACGAGTTTTAAGTTTTCTTCTAGTTATATTACAGACATTCAAAAGCTGAATTCAAAATATACGATCCTAGATAATAAATATTATACAAAACCAAGAGAAGTGTTAGCGTTTATTTACTTTTAGGGGATTTCTTTTTCCCCACTTCCAATTTTTTAGCGGGTGATGATGTTGTTGCTCCTTTTGTTGATGTTGTCGTTTTTGTCGCCTTGTTCCCCACTTCCTTTTTTTAGCAGGTGATGCAGGTGATGCTGCTGCTCCTTTGGTTGATGTTTTCGCTTTTGGCCCCTTGTTCCCCACTTCCTTTTTTTTAGCAGGTGATGCAGGTGATGCTGCTGCTCCTTTAGTGGGTGATGCTGCTGCTCCTTCCGTTGATGTCGTCCAATTTATTGTCGAATTTGACCTTGTCATTCTCGTCATTTCTGGTGTTGAGTTTGGGGTAGAATTTCCTTCCTCCATTGAACTAAGCGAGATATTATCATTGGTCTTCCCACCATCAATCTGGACATTGGTCATAACATCTGCATTCTTATTCGCCACATCAAATTTTTGCAAATCAAATGCAGTTGCACCATCATTCTGAGTAGCTTTAGTTGCACCATCATTCTGAGTAGCTTTCACGGCGTCAGCACTCTTATCATTCTCGGTACTGTGATTCGCCCCATCAGACACGCCTTCATTCAAGTCTTTAAAAAATGATTTACTTGTTTCTTCAAACGTCTTAAATTCTTCATCATGTGGGTATTCTTCGAAAGCAATCTTAAGCTTCTGTTTGTTACTTTCAAACACTTCCTTAATCGTTGACAGTGAGGCATTCAAGCTATCCTTCATTTCCTGCATGATTTTTAAAAAAATACATTATGATGCAGTTTTTAAAAGTTTTAATGGTCATTTGCATAATAACTATAAAATCATAGCTACCTACCTGCAACATTTTTTAGAAGTTTTAATTGTCATTTGGACAACCTGGTGCATCAAACTAAACACCTAAAATACAAACACAAGATAATCCAGGAAGTGCTAATTTCATTTATTTCACTAGAAAATCCATGAAGTGGTATGTTAACACCTGTTCTACAGGTGCATAAACTTTTACATCTTCGCTATTTTATTTATAGATTGGGACATACTGAAAGATTACTATCAGATATACAAGAACACACCGACATATTGGAATAGATGGACATGTCCCAAAATAACAAAACTGAAAGATTACTATCAGACATACTGAAAGATTACTATTTTATTTTTAGATTGGGACATACTAAAAGATTACTATCAGACATACACTTTTACATCTTCGCTATTTTATTTTTAGATTGGGACATACTGAAATATCAAAACTGAAAGATTACTATCAGACATAAACTTTTACATCTTCGCTATTTTATTTTTAGATTGGGACATACTGAAAGATTACTATCAGGCATACTGAAGTGGTATGTTAACTCGCAAAATATCAAAACTGTCAAATTATTTAAACATATCACCCTATGTTACAGCAGCAAAATGAAACTTGGTTTTTACCTGACTTGTTTTTGATCTAAACTGTATAAGATCCTCGTTTGATTAACTTGTATTTCCAATTTGTTTCTTTTTCTTTGTCTTGTCAACCTTCTTCTTGGGGGGGAAAGAACTCGTAACCTTCCAAGATTGGAAATTTCCCGAATCCTTTCATAACATCCATTTCTTCTTTCTCTCTTAGTTTCAACAAATCGGTGTTCCATCCTTTGAAAACAGGTGATGTTCTTTCCACAGTTATAGTTGGTGAGATTATGGAGCTGCAGTATAGTAGCTACAAAAAAAGGAAGTGATGCAGTTAATATAGGAAATGATGCATTTAATATAAGGAAGGTTTTATCTATATATGATGTAGTGAAAAAGGTATTGATGCAGCAAAAATAAGATTAAACATACTAAGAAGTTTAGAAGCATTAAAAAAACGTACCGCCAAAAGAAATTTGGATGCACGGAAATAACCTCCTGGACTTGTTTTCCATGTCTTAACTCCTGACCGAATGCATTCTAAAGCATATCCACACCAATCATAGTTTTGAAAATCTTCAATATCTCTTAAGGTAGGTAAGAATCTTTGATTGATTGTGCCATCCTTATTACCCCCAGCCACAATATTGAAAAACACCACTAAAAATCCAACTTTGAACTCCCAACCCGTTGTTATCAAATTACAAACATGATCAACAACTATAGATATATGAGGCCTTAGCGCTTTATCCCCTCCCCATGGAGTTGTAGCTCTCCAATCCGTTGTTGTTTTGTCTTCTGTCGTTGTAGCTCGAAGAGCAATCACTTCTTTATCTCCCATGGGTATTCCAAGCATTTCATGAATTAATTCCTTTGTCACCTTAATCTGTCTTCCATCATCCATGTGTATAGTGTCCGTATCACAATCAAAGTTAAACGCAACCCAGTACGCAAGCTTTGATGGAATGGTAGGGTAATCAAAATTTTTATAATATTCTCCCAAACCCATTTCTCTTATAGTCTCAACCTGGGCGTTTGTTAAAGATTCCAATACAAGCTTCAAATGATTAGACGATATTCTTGAATTAATATTAGGAAAAGTAACCTTTTTTTCACCATCAGAATCTATATTTTCATCATCAATCGATAGAGGTGCTTCCTCCAATACATCATCATTACTAACCTTCTTTTTTCCTTTAACAACAACTTTATGTTTTACAACGACTATTTGACTATCGTGAATACCTTTATTCCCCATTGCCATTTTCTTTTTCCCAACCAACTTATCTACACCCACTTCAGTGCCTTTCTTTGCCATTTTACCAACAACAGCTACGTCGTTTCCAAGATTCAATATTTTACCCTTCAACTTATTTACATCAACAGGTGACGGAGCATCACTCACATTTTTTCCTGCTGCATCAAAGAATAAAATTAAGTGCATCACACCAATACATCAAGTACAAAACTAAAACAAACCTACTGTGATGCAAAAAATAAATACATCATACCAAACTAATGAAACACAAACGTAGGATTACTGCATCACAGTTTAAATTTAAGTGCATCACACCAATACAAAAAACTACATCAAGTACAGAACTAAAAAAACCTATTTTAAAAAAACTACTCTAATGCATCACAATGAAGATTTACTGCATCACTGTTTAAAAAAACCACATGTAAAAGTAACTGTATCATACCTATACAAATAGCGATATCAAGTACACAACTAAAAAAACCTATCATAAATAATGCTAAGAAAGAATTTTGCATTTAGCAAACAACCTAGCATAAGGACACATTTAACCTAGTAGCCTAACTCATACTTACACATGATTGCCACATACTGCATCATAACGTATATTTAAGTGCATTAAGCAAACAACCTAGCAAACAAACACATATTGCATTATAAACACATTTCCGCAAATAACACAAACTACACTAAACAAAACAGACCAGTACATTACAATTTAAATTATCTTCTATCAAAATGATGTTCCCTGAATAATTCTAAAAAATTTCGTTAGACACCATAACCTACGTTTTCGTATATAACGCAATCTACATTTAGCTGTCCTTTAAAACATCTGACCACTACGGCATCAAAACTTAAATTCAAATGTATTAAAGAAAAACCTTTTCTCTTTTTCGCCTGCTTCTGAGTATTCTGAATATCATCTGATTCTGGTGGATTTTGATCAGGTAAATCATTTCCATCCGAATTTTGGCTCTTTTTCTTTTTTGCCCGATGGCTACTTTCTTCGGGTTCGTCTCCCTGGGCATGATTTCGCGTACCGACAAGTTTGGTTGAACAAACTTTTTGCCTTTTTGATGATCTTGTGCTTGCTATCTCGTCATTTTGATCCGCTTCATTATCATTACTGCCCGTAAGACAATAAATTCACACGGTTAGCTATTATCACATTCAACAAATTAAAATAAATGAGTGATTTATAATACAAAGATTTTGCTATGGTTCAGGATTTAAGTCTCGGTATCTCCTCAAATTGTTCACGGTTCTAAGTGGAATGATTTGTTCTTGGTTAATAAAAAGGTGTTGGTTTGTTTATCTATTTTAAACTAATGACAAATAAGTAAGTGTCAAAGAGTAAAAGTAAAGCTTTAAAAGATTAAACTAAAAAGACGAGTTCAAAAATAAATGCTTGAAAACTTAAAGACTAAATTAGAAAAAATGATTGAACACTTAATAAGAACTAACACTTGAAAACTTTGTAAAAACAAGAAATTAAACAATTGGAAATAAGCTGATCGGAATACATGGGAAATGGGACCAATCGGAATATATTCCGATCGTCTGATCGGAATGTTGAGGAGCACGGCTGATCGGAATAACACAAAGGATGTAATCGGAATAAAGACAATTGGTTCCAATCGGAATGTTAAAAAAGAAGTGCAATCGGAATGTTTATTAAAAGACCCAGATCGGAATAACAGTACTAGATTCAAATCGGAATAAATTCAAATGAGCCACAATCGGAATGTTTGAAAATAGGCAGCAATCGGAATACGCTAAACCCTTTTCCGATCACTACGATCGGAAAGAAGGGTATGGTGTGGTCGGAATTCCTGGTCGGAAAAGGGCTTTGCCCTTTTCGAAAACAATGTTGATCCAAAACTTTAAGCAAGGGAAATAAGCTAATGGAATAAGCTAATACCCAAACTATAACGAATCTAATGTGAAACAAATCAAATAAGCTCAAATTACAACTTATCTAAACTTCAAATAAGCAAACTCGTAAACCTAACAATAAAAAGATGAACTTTTTTATGAAAACTTTAAAAAGTAAATAAGCTAAACTTACAAATAAGCCAATAAGCACGAAGATCTTAAAGCTTATTCGTGTTGAAACTTAAGGAAACATAAAAAGATTAACTTTTTAAGCACGAAAACATAGATAAACAACACGGATCATAAGTAATTCGTACGAAAAGTTAACTAAAATCAAGAAAGGTAGAATGAGATTAAAGATTAAAAGCTTGAAATTAAACTTGATTAATGAAAAACAATACAAAGGTTTGATCTTGAAAGAAAGAAAGAAAGATGAAAACTAGTGAGAGAAAGTTGAGAACTTTCTCTCTCTAAAACTAGAGAGTGAAAAACTAAAAACTCACTAAAAGACTCACTAACTCCAAATTTGTGAATTAAAGTCCTATTTATAGGCGTGTGATGGTGGGCTTTGTGAATGGGCTTTGTTTTGGGCTTCTTTTCTTCTTCCTTCTTTAGTCTTTACGTTTCTTTAAATAAACGTTTCCGACTTTGGATTTTGAGAAGTGTCGGTGAATAATTCCAACTCGTCTTATAATCTTTTGTTTAATAGACTCGAGTTCTTCGACCTATAAGAATCTTCCATCTTTGGCCTTTTCCTCGATAAATCTTCAAATAGGCGAAATGACTTCAAATCTTTTGCATCTCTTGGACAATAGACTTCGTCTTGAGTCTTTTTCTTCGATAAAACCCGTGCAATCCCATGTTTTCTTCAGTATTCATCCGGTTGACTCTGAAAACACAATAAACATAAAAACCACGCATAATTCCAAACAAATGATATTAAATACGTGTTTTGATCTTGTTTTAGCCAGAAATAAGTGGTAAAAGGATGGGTGTTTTCACACCTATCAAATCCCCTACACTTAACCATTGCCATGCCCTCATGCAATGCTTAGTGATAAAGCAAATTTACACTTTTCTCATAATCAATCAACCTTGGCCTTATTAACATTCTACTTAAACAAAAAATTAAAGTACTAAGAGAAATTAAAATCTTTAAAGTAAACAAAAGGATAGAAAACCATTTTCACTTGAAAATAGCTATATGGAAATAACTTGCAAAGATATCAAGGACTTACATTAGGGCTTCTGTGCTGCGAAGATTTATTACCCCCAAGTTTCACATTCCCCAAACTAAGCTTAAAAACGAGATCATTGTTATTATAAGTTAGCAAATCAAACACTTACACACATGGCTTAATTATATGCTTAAACTCCCTTATTCCTAGGTGTATCTCTTATATTTTATTTTTGTCTTAGAATGATCATGAAGATGCATTTTTGGACTTATTTCGATAGTTTATTTAGGCTGAAAGCAAAGTAGGACGATTTGATCAATAGTTAGCTAAAGGACAAAATCTCTTAAAACTGCTTCTAGGGATATCAAAAAGTTCATATCTTGGCATAACTCGGTTCACGATTTGAGACCTTTCTCGGGCCGATATTTGGCATGTACTTCATACTTCATATCTTGAGAGACGTTCTTGAGATAATGGTCTTCTCTTCGTAACAGAGTTTCTTCACTTGGAGATTTTTGAGGGGTACTCCAACTTTTTTGACCACGACTTCATGATTATTTCTTCAATCTCTAATTGGGATTTTGAGATAAAACGATCCGCCTCCTTTTCGGACTTGGATCTATTTATCCTCATACCTTGTTAGGGTCTTTTCGGATAGACTTCTCCATGATCTTTATGGGAGTTGATTGCTTTTCGTCGTGAGCCTTGATCCTTCATATTGATTTTGGGAATAATGCTTTTCACATCACTTTGGATCTTCAGCAATAAAATTGAATCCTCATGCCTTGTTAGGGCCTTTTCGGACTCGCCAATCTTCGCGCCCCGCTTCATAAGTTATGCCTTGGCTATGAACTCTTATCATTACCGAGCAACTTTTAAACGATCTTGGGCTAGAAGCTAAGTAACTTTTCAAATCGTACGACCTTACTTATTGCAGATAATTTATTAGCAAGTGATGGGAGAATAGGCAAATAATTACACCAAATGAGCTTGCGAAAGAATACCGACTTATAATTGACTCTATCATTTCTCGTTCTCCACAATTTAAAATCTCAAGTAATGAGACTCGTGGATGCTTAGCCTAATAAACCATTTAAGGTCTATATGGTTAAGGATACTAGCTAGAATAAACTTAGATAAGTCTATTCGGGTTGAGTCAAAATAATCGCAACGGGCCTAATATGTCAAAGACTTCTAAACTAGCTACACCACTTTATTACGGGATATATACATATGAAAGCAACGATAAAAAATTAAAAATTACGACTAAATGGCCAAAGTTAATTAAAAATTTGAAAAATGTTGAAAAAGATGATTTTCCGGTTAAATGAAGGCATTTTCATGGAAAAGTCCACTTAAAACTTCGATAGAAGTCCCCCCTACACTTAAGATAAACATTGTCCGCAATGTTTAAGCATGTGGCAAAGTCTCCCCTACGCTTATGACATTGTGCGCGTTGGTTAAATCAAGCTAAGGAAGAGACGACTAACGTGATCAATTTCAAATGTGAGTATGAAGAAAATTGAATCACGATAGTTGAGAGATAGAACCGGATTTCGGATAACAAGGGAACACGGTTCTTCAAAGGTTCCAAAAGTGAATTCATCCCTGTAATCACATCACTACACAAATACAAACACCTATATAGGCCCCCCTACACTTAGGAGGTTAAAACAGAAAAAGATAGATACTCGGGCTGCCTCCCGAGGAGCGCTTGTTTTTGATAACCGAGTCACGAGCCTGACTCGACCCAAAATTAGTTCATGGGGAACGTGGTGAGGGATGGAATCATCTCATGAGAGATGTCCTCACCAAAGTACAACTTTACTCGTTGGCCATTCACCTTGAAATTAGGTCCATTAGGTTGAGCGAGCTCGAGAGTACCATATGGAAAAATTTGGGCAATGGTGAATGGGCCGGACCAACGAGATTTCAGCTTGCCCGAAAAGATTTTCAACCGAGAGTTAAAGAGCAAAACTTTGTCTCCAACTTGGAACTCTCGGTTCTTAATCTTGGAGTCGTGAATGAGCTTAGTCTTTTCCTTATAGATCAAAGAATTTTCATAAGCCTCATTACGGAGTTCATTCAGCTCATTGAGTTGGATCTTGCGTAGGTCACCGGCTTTGTTGATATCAAAATTAGCCCACTTCAAGGCCCAGTAAGCCTTGTGCTCCAACTCAATGGGGAGGTGGCATGCCTTCCCGTACACGAGACGATATGGTGTACAACCAATTGGAGTCTTGTATGCGGTAAAGAAAGCCCACAAAGCATCATCAAGTTTATCAGCCCATGAGGCACGATGCTCTCCCACGGTTCTTTCAAGAATTCGCTTTAATCATCGGTTAGAGATTTCAGCCTGGCCATTAGTTTGTGGGTGGTAGGCGGTGGAAAGACGATGATTTACACCATACTTAGCCATGAATCTTGCAAATTGGTCATTGCAAAAATGAATCCCGCGATCACTAATAATGGCACGAGGCACACCGAATCTAGCGAACAGCGACTTCAAAAAGTTACAAACCACCCTTGCGTCATTAGTAGGTAAAGCTTTGGCTTCAACCCACTTTGAAACGTAGTCAACGGATACAAGGATGTATTTGTTTCCTTTAGAGGAAGGGAATTGCCCCATAAAGTCTATACCCCAAACATCAAAGATTTCACATTCCTGAATGAAATTCTGAGGCATCTCGTCTTTATGTGTGATCTTGCCTTGTTTTTTACAAGCATCACAACGTTTAACCATCTCTTGAGCATCATGATAAATGGTGGGCCAATAAAACCCCGAGTCAAACACTTTTTTGGCGGTGTAGTTGGGACCAAAGTGACCACCGGTGGGTCCTTGTGGCAAGCGTCAAGGATTTCTAAAGCTGCCGGTCCATCAACACATCGGCGAATAATCAAGTCGGCACATTGTTTGAAAAGATACGGGTCATCCCAAAAGTAAGTCTTCATGTCTTTGAAGAACTTCTTTTTTTGTTGGGATGTTAACCCGTCAACGAGAATTCCACCCGCTAAGTAGTTTGCAATGTCCGCAAACCACGGGGTTTCATCAGAAGTCGAGTTGATAGACATTAAGGTCTCCAGGGGAAAAGAATCATTGATTTCTTTGTTCGGATGATCCCCTTGGTAAGGATCCTCAAGTCTACTGAGATGATCCGCGGCTAGGTTTTCGGCTCCTTTCTTATCTCGAATTTCGATTTTAAATTCTTAGAGTAGCAAAACCCAGTGAAGAAGTCTTGGTTTGGAATCTTGTTTAGTTAACAAGTACTTCAACGCGGAATGATCGGTGTAAACGATTGTGGTTGAAAGAACAAGATAGGGGCGAAATTTTTCAAAAGCATAGACAATAGCTAAAAGCTCTTTTTCGGTTGTCGTGTAATGCAATTGAGCCCCCGTCATTGTCTTGCTAGCGTAATGGATCGGTTGGAAGTGTTTATTCACTCTTTGGCCCAAAACCGCACCAATAGCATAGTCACTAGCATCGCACATCAACTCGAAAGGCAGCTCCCAATTAGGGATAACCAAGACAGGTGCCTTAGTAAGCTTATCCTTAAGAAAGTTGAAGGCTTCAATACACTCGTTGGAAAAGATAAAAGGAGTATCTTTCTCCAAGAGGTGGGTCATCGGGCGAGCGATTTGAGAAAAATCTTTGATGAATCGACGGTAGAAGCCCGCATGACCAAGGAAACTTCTCACACCCTTCACGGTTGAAGGTGGAGGCAACTTAGCGATAACATCGACTTTAGCACGGTCCACTTCAAGACCGGCTTTGGAAATTTTGTGTCCTAGCACGATGCCCTCTTTTACCATGAAATGGCATTTTTCCCAATTAAGAACAAGGCGAGTATCTTCACACCGCTTCAGCATACGTTCTAAATTGGAAAGGCAAGCAGAGAAAGAATCGCCATAAACCGAGAAATCATCCATGAATACTTCCATAGTGTCTTCCACCATGTCATGGAATATAACCATCATACACCGTTGGAACGTCCCAGGAGCATTGCATAAACCAAAAGGCATGCGTTTGTAAGCAAATGTTCCGTAGGGACAAGTGAAGGTGGTCTTTTCATGGTCCTTGGGATCGATGCGAATTTGAAAATACCCAGAGAAACCGTCTAAGAAGCAGTAATAGTCATTACCCGCAAGACGCTCGAGCATTTGATCCATGAAAGGAAGAGGAAAATGATCTTTTCGCGTGGCATCATTGAGCTTGCGATAAACGATACAAACTCTCCACCCAGTAACGAGACGAGTGGGAATAAACTCGTTGTGTTCATTGGAAACAACGGTTATTCCGCCCTTCTTGGGCACACAATGGACGGGACTTACCCACGGCGAATCCGAAATAGGGTAAATCAAGCCGGCATCTAGAAGTTTGATAACCTCTTGTTTGATGACGTCATGAATGCGAGGATTAACCCTTCTTTGGCTCTGGATTGCGGGTTTAAAGTCATCTTCCATGAGAATCTTGTGAGTACAAAAGTTCGGATCAATTCCGCGGATATCGGAAATTTTCCAAGCAATTGCCTTCTTATGATCTTTAAGCACGGCGATAAGGCGAGATCTCTCTTCTTCTTTCAAGTTCTTCGCGATGATGACGGGTGACTTCTTCTCTTCTTCAAGGAACACGTACTCGAGATGGGGCGGCAACTCCTTAAGTTCTAAATCTGGAGGATTTTCGATGGGAGGCATTTTCAAAGTCGGAGCATCGATAGCAATAACAGTGGGAGATGGTGGAGAAATATTGTCTTCTTTAAGAATGTTCTCAATGAGGCGAAGATCTTCATCCCAATCGGTGGGAGAATCGTCATTAGCTAAGTTCACATCTCCCATGATGGCTTCAAACTCTTTCCAAAGGAAATCACTTTCTCCAAATAGAGATAGTGATGAATCAATAGAGGAAACGGTCTCAACATTGGGAAGAGAGGTAGGAATACTTTTACAAGCATCTTTGAAGTGTTCTTCACAAGCCTCATCAAGAACGTCAATACAATTAACACTCTCGTTAGAATAAGGCTGTTTAGAAAGCTTTCCCATGTTGAAAACAATTTTATCGTCACCCACTCTCATGATAAGCTCACCAGCTTCAACATCGATGAGAGTGCGACCGGTCCTCAAGAATGGACGACCAACGATCAATGGCATACGAGGGTCCATGTCGTAGTCAACAACGACGAAATCGGCAGAAAAAGTGAATTTGTCGACTCCTACAAAGACGTCTTCGACTATCCCTACTGGATAAGCAACCGTACGGTTAGCTAATTCCAAAGTCATTTTGGTGGGGACTAGCTCAGGGAGAGATAATTGCTTCCAAACGCTTAGAGGCATTAGATTAATACTGGCACCTAGATCGACTAGGGCCATGCAGTTCTCTACTCCCGGGAAGTTACAAGGGATTAAGAAACGACCCGGATCACCAAGCTTGGTTGGCAATTTCCTTAAGAGCACTGCAGAGCAATTCTCATTAAGTTGGGTGTTAGCAATATCAAGAAGCTTCTCCTTGTCACTCAGAAGATCTTTGAACATTTTCGCGTATTTGGGCATGTGAGCGAGAGCCTTAGCGAAGGAGATGTTGAAATTCAATTGTTTAAACATTTTAAGAAAGTTTGAAACCTGAATATCGTCCTTGCTTTTGAGCTTCTCTTTCCTCAACCTAGATGGATAAGGTATATCGGAAGAAGAGGAAGTCTTTGGGATCGAAGGATCACTCACATCCTTGGGTGGAGGAGGGGTAGAAGTAAGAGGTGGAGAAATTGGAGAAGTAGAAGGATGAGGAATAGGAGCAGGTGACTCGTTCTCCTTAGTTACAATCACCGGTGGAGGTATAGGAATCTCAGGTTCCTTAGTACCTTTGCCACTGCGAGTGGTGATTGCTTTCATCTCCCCTCTTGGATTCGCAACGGTGTTACTCGGAAGAGTACCTGAAGAAGAGGGTTGATTACCTTGGAAGAAACTAGCCATCATGTTCTTTAAGTCATTCGTTTGACTATCCAAAGTGTTTCTCATATCAGCTCTCAGATCGTTCCCTTGTTTCACCAAGTCTGCTTTAAAGTTTAGCACTTCCCGTTGGAGATTGTCCACGATCACATCGTTAGTCCTCATGTAGGTTCCAATGTCTTGGTGTAGTGCGGTGGGTTGGTTGGGAGGAGCATTGTATGCGGGTGGTTGATAAGGAGGTTGCTGGTAAACTTGGTTGTTTCTTTGAGGTGGATATGGTTGTTTGTGAGGTGGTATGTATGGTCCACGAGGTTGTTGTTGTTGTTGAGGAGGGCGGTTGAGGTTTTGTTGTTGGTTTGGGTTGTTAGGAGTAAAACTGGGTGGTGATAGATAGTTGTTTGAGCGGTAACTAAGCAGGTTGCGGATACCTTGAGGACGAGCTTGATAAGCGGCCGGAGGATAGGTACCGTATGCTGCATTCACATTCTCAGAAGGGTAGTCTTGGGTGGCAGTGCAAGTGGTGTAAGAGTGAGGACCCCCGCATATCTCACATGGTTGGCTAATAGCATTGACTTGAGCGTCGTGAGCGTTTTTAGCGTTGATGCTGTTGGTGTTGCTGGCGGTTTGGGTAACAAGCGATTCAAGAAGCGCAGTGATTTTGTCAAATCGCTTGTCGCTGTCACTAGTACTAGCACTAGCGACATTGGTCCGAACACTCTTGGTTTGCACACGAGACTTATTTTCAATAATATCCCAGGCGGCATTGGAAGTCTTAGCCAAAATATTACCCCCGAGGCACTATTTAGTGAATCTTGGTCATTCATGCTTAAACCATTATAAAAGGTGTCAATTTGGTGCACTTTGGTAAAACCATGTTGTGGGCATTTTCTTAAAAGATCTTTGAAACGGTCCCAAGATTCACTAAAAGATTCATCGTACTTTTGTTCAAAATTGATAATTTCATTCCGCAAAGCGGTAGTACGAGAAGGTGGGAAAAAGTAGTTGTTAAACTTGGTCTCCAAATCCGTCCACGTCAGAATACTTTGTGGCGGTTCCTTTTCAAGCCAATGTCGGGCTTGTCCCTCTAGGGAGAAAGGAAAAAGTTGTAATCGGATTACCTCTTGTGGAACACCATTGAATTTGACCGTATTCGTGAGTTGCAGGAATCTCTTGATGTGGTCATGTGGATCATCAATGGTACGCCCTAAGAATGGTTGAGCAGAGACCATCTGGATAAAGCCGGATTTGAGCTCAAAGTTGTTGGCTGCAATCGCGGGTATGACAATTGGATCATTGTTACCATCTACATGTGCTTGCAGAAGTTCAATCATCGGGCGATTGTCTGGTAGAGGCTCATTGTTGTTGTTATTATCGTTGTTGAGAGGTGGATTGTTATTGTTATTGTTTTGAGGTGGATTGTTTTTGTTTTGTACACCGGCCATGTCTAAGTCTTCGAGAGGCTCGGGCTCTTGATAAGACGTTGATCGGGTACGCATGCACCTGCAAAAGAACTAACAAGGCAAAAACAAAGCAAAAATATTTTTGGTTTTTTATGTTTTTTATTTTTTAGGATTTTTGAAAATTTTATATTTTTTAGGATTTTTGAAAATTTATAATGAAAAAGTAACGTTCACGGTGAACGGATCCCAAAATCCAAGTTCTCACAAAAAACTGTTAATCTTAACGAGAAGAGCCGGTAGCGGCCCCATTTTAATACAAAGATTTTGCTATGGTTCAGGATTTAAGTCTCGGTATCTCCTCGAATTGATCACGGTTCTAAGTGGAATGATTTTTTCTTGGTTAATAAAAAGGTGTTGGTTTGTTTATCTATTTTAAACTAATGACAAATAAGTAAATGTCAAAGAGTAAAAGTAAAGCTTTAAAAGATTAAACTAAAAAGACGAGTTCAAAAATAAATGCTTGAAAACTTAAAGACTAAATTAGAAAAAATGATTGAACACTTAATAAGAACTAACACTTGAAAACTTTGTAAAAACAAGAAATTAAACAATTGGAAATAAGCTGATCGGAATACATGGGAAATGGGACCAATCAGAATATATTCCGATCGTCTGATCGGAATGTTGAGGAGCACGGCTGATCGGAATAACACAAAGGATGTAATCGGAATAAAGACAATTGGTTCCAATCGGAATGTTCAAAAAGAAGTGCAATCGGAATGTTTATTAAAAGACCCAGATCGGAATAACAGTACTAGATTCAAATCGGAATAAATTCAAATGAGCCACAATCGGAATGTTTGAAAATAGGCAGCAATCGGAATACGCTAAAACCTTTTCCGATCACTACGATCGGAAAGAAGGGTATGGTGTGGTCGGAATACCTGGTCGGAAAAGGGCTTTTCCCTTTCCGAAAACAATGTTGACCCGAAACTTTAAGCAAGGGAAATAAGCTAATGGAATAAGCTAATACCCAAACTATAACGAATCTAATGTGAAACAAATCAAATAAGCTCAAATTACAACTTATCTAAACTTCAAATAAGCAAACTCGTAAACCTAACAATAAAAAGATGAACTTTTTTATGAAAACTTTAAAAAGTAAATAAGCTAAACTTACAAATAAGCCAATAAGCACGAAGATCTTAAAGCTTATTCGTGTAGAAACTTAAGGAAACATAAAAAGATTAACTTTTTAAGCACGAAAACATAGATGAACAACACGGATCATAAGTAATTCGTACGAAAAGTTAACTAAAATCAAGAAAGGTAGAATGAGATTAAAGATTAAAAGCTTGAAATTAAACTTGATTAATGAAAAACAATACAAAGGTTTGATCTTGAAAGAAAGAAAGTTGAAAACTAGTGAGAGAAAGTTGAGAACTTTCTCTCTCTAAAACTAGAGAGTGAAAAACTAAAAACTAACTAAAAGACTCACTAACTCCAAATTTGTGAAGTAAAGTCCTATTTATAGGCGTGTGATGGTGGGCTTTGTGAATGGGCTTTGTTTTGGGCTTCTTTTCTTCTTCCTTCTTTAGTCTTTACGTTTCATTAAATAAACGTTTCCGACTTTGGATTTTGAGAAGTGTCGGTGAATAATTCCAACTCGTCTTATAATCTTTTGTTTAATAGACTCGAGTTCTTCGACCTATAAGAATCTTCCATCTTTGGCCTTTTCCTCGATAAATCTTAAAATAGGCGCAATGACTTCAAATCTTTTGCATCTCTTGGACAATAGACTTCGTCTTGAGTCTTTTTCTTCGATAAAACCCGTGCAATCCCATGTTTTCTTCAATATTCATCCGGTTGACTCTGAAAACACAATAAACACAAAAACCACGCATAATTCCAAACAAATGATATTAAATACGTGTTTTGATCTTGTTTTAGCCAGAAATAAGTGGTAAAAGGATGGGTGTTTTCACACCTATCAAATCCCCTACACTTAACCATTGCCATGCCCTCATGCAATGCTTAGTGATAAAGCAAATTTACATTTTTCTCATAATCAATCAACCTTGGCCTTATTAACATTCTACTTAAACAAAAAATTAAAGTACTAAGAGAAATTAAAATCTTTAAAGTAAACAAAAGGATAGAAAACCATTTTCACTTGAAAATAGCTATATGGAAATAACTTGCAAAGAGATCAAGGACTTACATTAGGGCTTCTGTGCTGCGAAGATTTATCACCCTCAAGTTTCACATTCCCCAAACTAAGCTTAAAAACGAGATCATTGTTATTATAAGTTAGCAAATCAAACACTTACACACATGGCTTAATTATATGCTTAAACTCCCTTATTCCTAGGTGTATCTCTTATATTTTATTTTTGTCTTAGAATGATCATGAAGATGCATTTTTGGACTTATTTCGATAGTTTATTTAGGCTGAAAGCAAAGTAGGACGATTTGATCAATAGTTAGCTAAAGGACAAAATCTCTTAAAACTGCTTCTAGGGATATCAAAAAGTTCATATCTTGGCATAACTCGGTTCACGATTTGAGACCTTTCTCGGGCCGAAATTTGGCATGTACTTCATACTTCATATCTTGAGAGACGTTCTTGAGATAATGGTCTTCTCTTCGTAACAGAGTTTCTTCACTTGGAGACTTTTGAGGGGTACTCCAACTTTGTTGTCCACGACTTCATGATTATTTCTTCAATCTCTAATTGGGATTTTGAGATACAACGATCCGCCTCCTTTTCGGACTTGGATCTATTTATCCTCATACCTTGTTAGGGTCTTTTCGGATAGACTTCTCCATGATCTTTATGGGAGTTGATTGCTTTTCGTCGTGAGTCATGATCCTTCATATTGATTTTGGGAATAATGCTTTTCACATCACTTTGGATCTTCAGCAATAAAATTGAATCCTCATGCCTTGTTAGGGCCTTTTCGGACTCGCTAATCTTCGCGCCCCGCTTCATAAGTTATGCCTTGGCTATGAACTCTTATCATTACCGAGCAACTTTTAAACGATCTTGGGCTAGAAGCTAAGTAACTTTTCAAATCGTACGACCTTACTTATTGCAGATAATTTATTAGCAAGTGATGGGAGAATAGGCAAATAATTACACCAAGTGAGCTTGCGTAAGAATACCGACTTATAATTGACTCTATCATTTCTCGTTCTCCACAATTTAAAATCTCAAGTAATGAGACTCGTGGATGCTTAGCCTAATAAACCATTTAAGGTCTACATGGTTAAGGATACTAGCTAGAATAAACTTAGATAAGTTTATTCGGGTTGAGTCAAAATAATCGCAACGGGACTAATATGTCAAAGACTTCTAAACTAGCTACACCACTTTATTACGGGATATATACATATGAAAGCAACGATAAAAATTTAAAAATTACGACTAAATGGCCAAAGTTAATTAAAAATTTGAAAAATGTTGAAAAAGATGATTTTCCGGTTAAATGAAGGCATTTTCATGGAAAAGTCCACTTAAAACTTCGATAGAAGTCCCCCCTACACTTAAGATAAACATTGTCCGCAATGTTTAAGCATGTGGGCAAAGTCTCCCCTACGCTTATAACATTGTGCACGTTGGTTAAATCAAGCTAAGAAAGAGACGACTAACGTGATCAATTTCAAATGTGAGTATGAAGAAAATTGAATCACGATAGTTGAGAGATAGAACCGGATTTCGGATAACAAGGGAACACGGTTCTTCAAAGGTTCCAAAAGTGCATTCATCCCTGTAATCATATCACCACACAAATACAAACACCTATATAGGTCCCCCTACACTTAGGAGGTTAAAAAAGAAAAAGATAGATACTCGGGCTGCCTCCCGAGGAGCGCTTGTTTTTGATAACCGAGTCACGAGCCTGACTCGACCCAAAATTAGTTCATGGGGAACATGGTGAGGGATGGAATCATCTCATGAGAGATGTCCTCACCAAAGTACAACTTTACTCGTTGGCCATTCACCTTGAAATTAGGTCCATTAGGTTGAGTGAGCTCGAGAGTACCATATGGAAAAATTTGGGCAATGGTGAATGGGCCGGACCAACGAGATTTCAGCTTGCCCGAAAAGATTTTCAACCGAGAGTTAAAGAGCAAAACTTTGTCTCCAACTTGGAACTCTCGGTTCTTAATCTTGGAGTCGTGAATGAGCTTAGTCTTTTCCTTATAGATCAAAGAATTTTCATAAGCCTCTTTACGGAGTTCATTCAGCTCATTGAGTTAGATCTTGCGTAGGTCACCGGCTTTGTTGATATCAAAATTAGCCCACTTTAAGGCCCAGTAAGCCTTGTGCTCCAACTCAATGGGGAGGTGGCATGCCTTCCCGTACACGAGACGATATGGTGTACAACCAATTGGAGTCTTGTATGCGGTACGGAAAGCCCACAAAGCATCATCAAGTTTATCAGCCCATGAGGCATGATGCTCTCCCACGGTTCTTTCAAGAATTCGCTTTAATCCTCGGTTAGAGATTTCAGCCTGGCCATTAGTTTGTGGGTGGTAGGCGGTGGAAAGACGATGATTTACACCATACTTAGCCATGAATCTTGCAAATTGGTCATTGCAAAAATGAATCCCGCGATCACTAATAATGGCACGAAGCACACCGAATCTAGCGAACAGCAACTTCAAAGAGTTACAAACCACCCTTGCGTCATTAGTAGGTAAAGCTTTGGCTTCAACCCACTTTGAAACGTAGTCAACAGCTACAAGGATGTATTTGTTTCCTTTAGAGGAAGGGAATGGCCCCATAAAGTCTATACCCCAAACATCAAAGATTTCACATTCCTGAATGAAATTCTGAGGCATCTCGTCTTTATGTGTGATCTTGCCTTGTTTTTGACAAGCATCACAACGTTTAACCATCTCGTGAGCATCACGATAAATGGTGGGCCAATAAAATCCCGAGTCAAACACTTTTTTGGCGGTGTAGTTGGGACCAAAGTGACCACCGGTGGGTCCTTTGTGGCAAGCGTCAAGGATTTCTAAAGCTGCCGGTCCATCAACACATCAGCGAATAATCAAGTCGGCACATTGTTTGAAAAGATACGGGTCATCCCAAAAGTAAGTCTTAATGTCTTTGAAGTACTTCTTCTTTTGTTGGGATGTTAACCCGTCAACGAGAATTCCACCCGCTAAGTAGTTTGCAATGTCCGCAAACCACGGGGTTTCATCAGAAGTCAAGTTGATAGACATTAAGGTCTCCAGGGGAAAAGAATCATTGATTTCTTTGTTCGGATGATCCCCTTGGTAAGGATCCTCAAGTCTACTGAGATGATCCGCGGCTAGGTTTTCAGCTCCTTTCTTATCGCGAATTTCGATTTTAAATTCTTGGAGTAGCAAAACCCAGCGAAGAAGTCTTGGTTTGGAATCTTGTTTAGTTAACAAGTACTTCAACGCGGAATGATCGGTGTAAACGATTGTGGTTGAAAGAACAAGATAGGGGAGAAATTTTTCAAAAGCATAGACAATAGCTAAAAGCTCTTTTTCGGTTGTCGTGTAATGCAATTGAGCCCCCGTCATTGTCTTGCTAGCGTAATGGATCGGTTGGAAGTGTTTATTCACTCTTTGGCCCAAAACCGCACCAATAGCATAGTCACTAGCATCACACATCAACTCGAAAGGCAGCTCCCAATTAGGGGTAACCAAGACAGGTGCCTTAGTAAGCTTATCCTTAAGAAAGTTGAAGGCTTCAATACACTCGTTGGAAAAGATAAAAGGAGTATCTTTCTCCAAGAGGTGGGTCATCGGGCGAGCAATTTGAGAAAAATCTTTGATTAATCGACGGTAGAAGCCCGCATGACCAAAGAAACTTCTCACACCCTTCACGGTTGAAGGTGGAGGCAACTTAGCGATAACATCGACTTTAGCACGGTCCACTTCAAGACCGGCTTTGGAAATTTTGTGTCCTAGCACGATGCCCTCTTTTACCATGAAATGGCATTTTTCCCAATTAAGAACAAGGCGAGTGTCTTCACACCGCTTCAGCATACGTTCTAAATTGGCAAGGCAAGCAGAGAAAGAATCGCCATAAACCGAGAAATCATCCATGAATACTTCCATAGTGTCTTCCACCATGTCATGGAATATAGCCATCATACACCGTTGGAACGTCCCAGGAGCATTGCATAAACCGAAAGGCATGCGTTTGTAAGCAAATGTTCCGTAGGGACAAGTGAAGGTGGTCTTTTCTTGGTCCTTGGGATCGATGGGAATTTGAAAATACCCGGAGAAACCGTCTAAGAAGCAGTAATAGTCATTACCCGCAAGACGCTCGAGCATTTGATCCATGAAAGGAAGAGGAAAGTGATCTTTTCGCGTGGCATCATTGAGCTTGCGATAATCGATACAAACTCTCCACCCAGTAACGAGACGAGTGGGAATCAACTCGTTGTGTTCATTGGAAACAACGGTTATTCCGCCCTTCTTGGGCACACAATGGACGGGACTTACCCACGGCGAATCCGAAATAGGGTAAATCAAGCCGGCATCTAGAAGTTTGATAACCTCTTGTTTGATGACGTCATGAATGCGAGGATTAACCCTTCTTTGGCTCTGGGTTGCGGGTTTAAAGTCATCTTCCATTAGAATCTTGTGAGTACAAAAGTTCGGATCAATTCCGCGGATATCGGAAATTTTCCAAGCAATTGCTTTCTTATGATCTTTAAGCACGGCGATGAGGCGAGATTTCTCTTCTTCTTTCAAGTTCTTCGCGATGATGACGGGTGACTTCTTCTCTTCTTCAAGGAACACGTACTCGAGATGGGGCGGCAACTCCTTAAGTTCTAAATCCGGAGGATTTTCGATGGGAGGCGTTTTCAAAGTCGGAACATCGATAACAATAACAGTGGGAGATGGTGGAGAAATATTGTCTTCTTTAAGAATGTTCTCAATGAGGCGAAGATCTTCATCCCAATCGGTGGGAGAATCGTCATTAGCTAAGTTCACATCTCCCATGGTGGCTTTAAACTCTTTCCAAAGGAAATCACTTTCTCCAAATAGAGATAGTGATGAATCAATAGAGGAAACGGTCTCAACATTGGGAAGAGAGGTAGGAATACTTTTACAAGCATCTTTGAAGTGTTCTTCACAAGCCTCATCAAGAACGTCAATACAATTAACACTCTCGTTAGAATAAGGCTGTTTAGAAAGCTTTCCCATGTTGAAGAAAATTTTATCGTCACCCACTCTCATGATAAGCTCACCAGCTTCAACATCGATGAGAGTGCGACCGGTACTCAAGAATGGACGACCAACGATCAATGGCACACGAGGGTCCATGTCGTAGTCAACAATGACGAAATCGGCAGGAAAAGTGAATTTGTCGACTCCTACAAAGACGTCTTCGACTATCCCCACTAGATAAGCAACCGTACGGTTAGCTAATTCCAAAGTCATTTTGGTGGGGACTAGCTCAGGGAGAGATAATTGCTTCCAAACACTTAGAGGCATTAGATTAATACTAGCACCTAGATCGGCTAGGGCCATGCAGTTCTCTACTCCCGGGAAGTTACAAGGGATTAAGAAACGACCCGGATCACCAAGCTTGGTTGGCAATTTCCTTAAGAGCACTGTAGAGCAATTCTCATTAAGTTGGGTGTTAGCAATATCAAGAAGCTTCTCCTTGTCACTCAGAAGATCTTTGAACATTTTTGCGTATTTGGGCATGTGAGCGAGAGCCTCAGCGAAGGAGATGTTGAAATTCAATTGTTTAAACATTTTAAGAAAGTTCGAAACCTGAATATCGTCCTTGCTTTTGAGCTTCTCTTTCCTCAACCTTCATGGATAAGGTATATCGGAAGAACATGAAGTCTTTGGGATCGAAGGATCACTCACATCCTTGGGTGGAGGAGGGGTAGAAGTAAGAGGTGGAGAAATTGGGGAAGTAGAAGGATGAGGAATAGGAGCAGGTGACTCGTTCTCCTTAGTCACAATCACCGGTGGAGGTATAGGAATCTCGGGTTCCTTAGTACCTTTGCCACTGCGAGTGGTGATTGCTTTCATCTCCCCTCTTGGATTCGCAACGGTGTTACTCGGAAGAGTACCCGAAGAAGAGGGTTGATTACCTTGGAAGAAACTAGCCACCATGTTCTTTAAGTCATTCGTTTGACTATCCAAAGTGTTTCTCATATCAGCTCTCTGATCGTTCCCTTGTTTCACCAAGTCTGCTTTCAAGTTTAGCACTTCCCGTTGGAGATTGTCCACGATCACATCGTTAGTCCTCATGTAGGTTCCAATGTCTTGGTGTAGTGCGGTGGGTTGGTTGGGAGGAGCATTGTATGCGGGTGGTTGATAAGGAGGTTGCTGGTAAACTTGGTTGCTTCTTTGAGGTGGATATGGTTGTTTGTGAGGTGGTATGTACGGTCCACGAGGTTGTTGTTGTTGTTGAGGAGGGCGGTTGAGGTTTTGTTGTTGGTTTGGGTTGTTAGGAGTAAAACCGGGTGGTGATAGATAGTTGTTTGAGCGGTAGCTAAGCAGGTTGCGGTCACCTTGAGGACGAGCTTGATAAGCGGCCGGAGGATAGGTACCGTATGCTGCATTCACATTCTCAGAAGGGTAGTCTTGGGTGGCAGTGCAAGTGGTGTAAGAGTGAGGACCCCCGCATATCTCACATGGTTGGCTAACAGCATTGACTTGAGCGTCGTGAGCGTTTTTAGCGTTGATGCTGTTGGTGTTGCTGGCGGTTTGGGTAGCAAGCGATTCAAGAAGCGCAGTGATTTTGTCAAGTCGCTTGTCGCTGTCACTAGTACTAGCACTAGCGACATTGGTCCGAACACTCTTGGTTTGCACACGAGACTTATTTTCAATAATATCCCAGGCGGCATTGGAAGTCTTAGCCAAAATATTACCCCCCGAGGCACTATTTAGTGAATCTTGGTCATTCATGCTTAAACCATTATAAAAGGTGTTAATTTGGTGCACTTTGGTAAAACCATGTTGTGGGCATTTTCTTAAAAGATCTTTGAAACGGTCCCAAGATTCACTAAAAGATTCATCGTACTTTTGTTCAAAATTGATAGTTTCATTCCGCAAAGCGGTAGTACGAGAGGGTGGGAAAAAGTAGTTGAAAAACTTGGTCTCCAAATCCGTCCACGTCAAAATACTTTGTGGCGGTTCCTTTGCAAGCCAATGTCGGGCTTGTCCCTCTAGGGAGAAAGGAAAAAGTTGTAATCGGATTACCTCTTATGGAACACCATTGAATTTGACCGTACTCGTGATTTGCAGGAATCTCTTGATGTGGTCATGTGGATCATCAATGGTACGTCCCAAGAATGGTTGAGCAGAGACCATCTGGATAAAGCCGGATTTGAGCTCAAAGTTGTTGGCTGCAATCGTGGGTATGACAATTGGATCATTGTTACCATCTACATGTGCTTGCAGAAGTTCAATCATCGGGCGATTGTCTGGTAGAGGCTCATTGTTGTTGTTATTATTTTTGTTGAGAGGTGGATTGTTATTGTTATTGTTTTGAGGTGGATTGTTGTTGTTTTGTACACCGGCCATGTCTAAGTCTTCGAGAGGCTCGGGCTCTTGATAAGACGTTGATCGTGTACGCATGCACCTGCAAAAGAACTAACAAGGCAAAAACAAAGCAAAAATATTTTTGGTTTTTTTATGTTTTTTAATTTTTAGGATTTTTGAAAATTTTATATTTTTTAGGATTTTTGAAAATTTATTGTAACACCCCCAAATTTGTACAACTCAATACAGCGGAAGACTAGTTAGTGTTACGGGATAGCACATTACTCACATAATAGACAACGCTTAAAAGTCGCGTCGTTTTAATAATAAAGCATTTCCATTCATAAATATCAAAGTTACATAGGTCCCAAGTCATTACATTTCATACAAAGTTTTATAAAGTATTTGAATGGAAAATATTGTTTAAGTGCGGGCCATGAATTCTTGTTGTCTTCCCGAGAATTACCTTCAAGTACTTGAGATAAAACATGTTAAAAGAAAAGGTCAGCGATAACGCCGAGTGAATTCATAGAGTTTAATATAATCCATCAATATAATATCAGTATAAAATTATTACTGAAAATCATTTTGTACAAATCTTTGTAATAGGCCATAAAATAGCCAAAGTCATTTTTATACAAATCCTTGTTGAAAATCATAATATAGGCATTTGCCTTAAAAATCATTATACGAGCCAATGTCGTAAAAACACCATACAATACGTCTTATGACGTTGTATGAAAATAAAAACCGTTATATGAATATGGTTATGAAAACCAAAACACGAACATAATATCAATAGTATGACCCTGTATTGCTAGTCAGGCAATACATCGTAATTCGGTGCGTCTAGTAGTATTTCGTTAATCGGATTATTATAAGCCGCGTGACATTGTTACCTTACTAAACCAACAACGGGTAGCTAACCCGATACCAATTTTGCCCATCTAAAGTAGCGTGTCGTCACAAAGGCCACGCTATGGAAATCTTCTCATACAAAAATTCGCTTACCAATCAATGTGGCAGACGGGGATCAGCCGTCAAGGCGCGAACTGGGGTGATCGTCCCCAAATAGTACTATTATATGCACAAGCGTCTACCAAATCCTGGTAGTTCACAATTCATGCTAATGGGACTTTTAGTGACATAGCCTAACTTTAATAATCCATTTTATTTCATCTATCGGGTACTTTAATCATTTATCGGGTCATACAATCGGGTCATTCAATCATACGGGTCCAAATCAATAAACAAACAATCGGGACAAATGGTGTCCTATTTGATAAAAACTAACATTTTATCTCCCTCGCGGGTTTATAAAACATTTATAAAAACATTTAAAAGAGTGCGAGGCTATGAACTCACGTTGATGTGGGAAGGCGGGTTATCGGCAATTCGGACGTACGGTACGTGCTTCAATCACGGAAACCTAGACAAATAATACTTGTCTTAGACTCATGTCCAATGTCTTTATAAAAATAACAATTATGTATACATATGATGATTATATATATATGATGATCAAGTGGGTTTACATATTCTCGTTTACTCATTTTAGTGTTATATGTCGATAACTTTTATACTAGTTTACTAGTTTTACTTATTTACACGTTTTAAGTCCTATAAGCTTATTATAAGTTCTTTAACTTGTTTTAATCCATTTTATACTTATATTATCAGTATCTATACTTTCCATGTTGGGCCCGAATGGGTTAAGCCCAATAATAAGTTTATAAGTGTTTTAGTCCATTTTTGTTGTATTATTAGTCCAATAACGTTAATTTAGTCCGTTAACGTCCGTATGTCCTATAGCTCGGGTCTTATCGGTTTTTACTTGTTATACATGTTTATATATCAGTATATAAGTTTTATAAAGCTTACATTAGACGGGTCCAACCATCTAAGTTTTATTTAACAAAAACGTTAATTTTACGGTATTGGCCGAAAAAGTCGTAAAAATCATGTTTATAGTTTTATAACTTATAAGTATTATTCCACTACCATTTTTATAATTTATACACTTATTTAACCTTTTATATATTTATATAAATAAAATCCATAAGTTAGTGGGTTTTAACTTTACATTTTATACAATATAATTTTGAGTGCTTATATAATAGTATTATACTTTAATTTCCAAAATTTGATTTTTATCTTCACTTTCACCAAAACTGCCATATCTAGAGTTCTATATGGAGATACAAGCTCAAATATTTATCACATAAACTACATGATATGTGCTACATTTAAATCTTCTATAGCTACTGTTGAATCATTTTCTAAGTATTTTCTAAAAATCGTCCAAAACAGTGAACTCAGATTTGTATCTTAAACTTGTTTTGATCATATCTCACTCATTACAATGATTCCATTGCATGGCCAACTCTCACATGTGTACAAGACATATAGCTTACTGTAAATGGATTCTACTTCATCATTTTATCAGTTCATGACCTGTTTCTTTACTGTTTTATACAGCCAACATTTTTAAACAAGTTTTTACCCTTGTTTCTTATAGTTTTTCACCTTTTCAAGCATGTTTATCAACACCAAATCCCCACATAACATTTTTATCATCATATAATCATCATGGACATATACAATAGGAAATAAAATACATGTTTACATAATCAAAATAATAAGAAGATGAGGAGGACAATATTTATACCACCATGATGATGTAGGTTGATCAAAACATGGATTTTTGATGGAGAAACTTGTGATGCACCAAGATCATCTTCAAGACCACCATGCTTCATGAACTCCTTGTGGAAAATCAGCCTTAATACTTCATGGAAACTCCTCCTTGGATGTTAAAACTTGCAACAATCTTCATCTCTTTGAATGGAGATTAACATATGTTAATTATAACATATGTTTATGGTTAAAATTTGATCAAGTGATGGTGATTTGGGGTGTAAAATGGGACGGCCAAAATGGCTTAGAGAGAGAGAGTGTGTGTTTTGCATGGAAGGAAATGAATGTGTGTGTAGCTAGTGGTAAATGGTGAAGTGGTTTAGCTAGTTGGTGGTATGTGTAAGCTTAATTGCTAAGCTACTATGACAAGTGTTAGTGTATTGTTTACACTTTGACACCTCAAAGGGTGTTGTGTAGCTTGCTTGGGCCGGTTTTGATGGGGGTGGGGCAAGTGTCCCACTTGTCTCATCCCCATTTATTTACGGGTACTCCTCGATTCTAGTTTCCTCGATTTGCGTGCCCTCTGGTCGTTTTACGAAAAACGTTTTTATAAATTATGAATCAACGTCACAAAACGAATCCAATAAAAATTGTTTCATCAAAAACGGAGTTCGAAAACGTAAATACGTAATCCTAAGGTTTCCGGTTTAGTCGTAAGGGACGTTAAAATAAAATCGTAAGTCCTAATCTCTTCTCGTAAATTTGTGAGTTTATGAACCAACACAAATTTAAAACTTCAAAATAATATTCACGGATAAATTTATTTTCTGAAATGTCGGACTGTCACCAAAGACGGTGTATGTAAACGTAAGCACGTAACGTAGAATCCTCCGGTTTAAACGTAGTCGATGCTACTTCAAGACGTAAATCCAAATTTCTTCCCAAAAATAAGTGAGTTCACATTGTAACATTAAAATAATATTTTCAATTAATATTTGAGAATAAAATATCAATTGTATATTGACGGATTGTCACAGCATTTACCCCTAAACAGGATCTTTGTCCTCAAATATCATCTTACTACTCGCTTCTTATAGAGTTAAAGCCATGTGGGTATTTCCTCCACATTTGGTCTTTTCTCACAAGTGCAATTCATTATAATACGCGAGTTTCATCAAACATAACTACGGGAATAAGATCAGGCTTAATGTTGACTTACCTTCTCTATCCATGATGTTCACGGGTTTTTGATGAATGCAACTTTTCGCCGATCTAAGCTCTACTAAGAATAATCAGATTCTCACTTGATAGATATTCCATCAAGTTCGATATACGAAACATAATTCACGCAGTCTTTGAAGTCCTAGGGTAGATCCAGCTTATATGCCTTTCAAACCAATCTTTTATATCATCTCAATGGTCCCATACAACGGGGATTTATATCCCATGATTTGTCAGATCATGAATTCATTTTCCCAAGGTTAAAAATTTTGGCATAACTTCGCTACCCATTTGGCACTTCAAGATCTACATTTCATATTCGCATAACCTCCTGCCCACTATTGGCAGTTAATAATCAAATCCTAATTTCATCAATCATTTCAGATCTCGCGGGTCGGGTATTTTGTAAGGTTAGGTTTGCCAACATAGGAAACCTTAAACTTAAAAGACATGTCCAACTCACAGTGGGTGTATGTCGGGTGTCTTCATCTCAACTCTTGCTTACAGATGCTCTAATATTTAGATCCTAACAAGATTCGATCTCGATCCTAATACGATGATTATCAATGATAATCTCTCCAAAGGGAAATGATTTTACAGTCTATCACCAAAGGTCAATCATTCAAACATAAAATAGTGCTTATAGTACTTTGTATCGTTACTTTACCTCGTCCCTTCAATTTGGGGTGGTACATAGTACTCTCATCAAGGTTCGTTCTCAATGATTTCTGAGCAAATCTCTAGAAATTCGATGCGAAGCGAGGATCTTGATAGAGATGATCGATACAGGCACACCATGTTTACATAACTCTTTTGCATTTATCATTAACGAGAATGATATTAGCAGATTTGGTCAGTCTGTCGACGATGACACAAATCGAATCAAATTCAGATGATGACCTTTGCAATAGATAGACGTTTACTAATGTATGAGGCGATGTCTGCCTTCATAATTGCCAGTAGTACAACTTCTTCAGACAAAGATACTTTTAGTCATAAATGACATAAATAGAATACTTATACTTACAAATTCCAACGTAACTATATCTCACAATCTCCATATTTATACAACCACAAGTGGCCTTTAAAATATTTAATGCTATCGGCTTCTCAATTCTAATGGTTCACATTAGCCGCGAACCACTTTTTATTATCTATATTATCCTTTTTACAATCATCGGCTATTTTTATATTGTTTGGCAATTTATTTTGCATGTTCATTATTAAGAAATATATCTTAATTGGTTCTTTATCCTTTTTATATAATATGTCAGTATCTATATTCACTTCTCATGATGATGTAATTATCATGTCCACAATTTACTCAGATATTCTTTCTATATTATGCGTCAGTAATTACGTTCACTTTCCTGATGAAATAAATATCATAACCGTATTTATTCAAAATTTCTTTCTTCATATCTTCTATGTTTTAGTTTCGTCTCAACTACTATTTTTATCAGTTTTTCTCAATCCGGCGTTTAAAGTGTCCATAGTCATTACAATTAATTAAATAATGATTATTAAATTTTTATGAAACATAAACGTAAAAAATTTAAATTTCTTAGTTCGACCAATTACATAAAATGTTCAAAATAAATTTGAATTTAATTACAAGATTTTTTGTTGATTTATCGAAAATAATTAATAGGATTCGTAAATGTTCGAAAAAAAACCTTTGTTTATACTTTGGTCAAAGTTTTCTTAGTTTGAAAAGTAAAAATTATCGTTTCAAATTTTAAGTCATGGTTTAAATGGTTTCCTCAATTCTTCTTAAGTTGTCTAGAAGTATACACAAACATTTACCCCTAAACAGAAGTTTAGTTAAATGGTTTGTGTATAAGGGAATAATCCCTTTAAAATCCTTTGTTAAAACATTTGTCAAAACATATTTCCATTTCTTTTTGGTAAAATCTAAAGTCTTAAAAGGGCTCTTAATTTTTGAAGAGTCAATTTATATTCCATTATCTATTAATCACATGGTTAAATCATGTAAAGGTTCAAGTCTTTAATCACGTGTTAATTATTCAAGGTACAAGTTTTTATTTCTCAGTCATCTAAGGGAAATCTATTAATAATTATTAACTCATTCTTATTCTTGTAAACAAACAAATAAATAGTCCTTAATGATCACGAACATGAATTTATCAAATCACAGCCTACACACGTGATTCATCAAATTTATGAATGCTACATGTGCATTGGTCAATCCAAACGACATCACGTGGAGCTCATAATGTTAATTACAAGCACCGGATGTAGTGATTGGAATAGATAATCTCTTTCGCAGATGCGAAGTTGATAATAACCATGCCGTGGATCAAATCTTTAGAACATACGCAAGAACCTTGTAAATGATCGAACAAATCTTCCATTTCGAGTTATGGACATCGTTTTCGATTGTCAATTTACTCAATTCACAGTAATCTATAAATATAAGGAATGATAACACCATAGCTCTTCAGGATGACAGGCTTGGTATAATAAAATCTTTTTCCGACAACTCTCTCTCAGTTGTACGGTTATTCCTTAAATTCAGATGGTGCTGACGTACAGTGCACAAGCCACAAGTGCAGCACCAGAAATATAATCAATACCAATTTCAACTTGCCTTAATGGCGAAAGTCTAGGTAACTCATCAACAAATACTTCCTAGGGTTTCAGATAACAGAAACATCTTTTAATAAATCATATTAGGTTCTTTCTAGATTACAATATCTATAACTAGTTCACAACCATTCACGGTATAATTTTAAGTCTAAATACAGGATATCGTCGTCCACCAAGAATTATTTATATCACTTTCGGTAATCAACATCTTATCTTTTTAGGGGAATTCTACTCGAGTTCCCATCAATTAAGACAATATCGTCATGTCATAATCAATCAATCCATTCTACTGGCAGTACCAACTTTTCCGTTTTATTGCCGTCGATAAGATGTGAACTTCTCAAAAGACTAATAATAACTCATAATCCTTCACAAGTTCAAGGATATATGGAGACACAACTACTATTAAAAGTGTAAGGTCAACGCATAATCTATGCGAGAGAATTTCAAATCAGATACAGACGAAAACATTTAACGAATATGAATATATCCCATGTTTTCATAATTTGAGTACGCATTCGAAAGCTCCTCGGATCGTTACCCAGGTCATTCAAATGAAATCAAATCATAAGAAATGATAAGAACGTCAATACATTCAATCGGGTATCAACACTCGGTAATCAGATACTTTTCCTAAGAATCTTACTACAGGAGAATTGGACAAGAAAGAATTGTCAATTGTCAAATAAGACAATTTCCACAGATGAGTAAATTCCACTCAGAAGAATAGATGCTACAAGAACATATGTAGGTGTCCCTAACACTATGTCCCTGTTTTTCACTTCTTGCAGATCTCATAAATTTTAATCTTCCACAATCTTCAAAGAAAATTTAGTGTTTATTAATTAGTTTTATGGTGACTACTAATCAGCCTTGCATGGTCTATTTCAAATTGTATGTAGGCGCGCAACTATATACAATTTCAAGATTAACGATGCAATACTCAGTTCGTCAAAATTTTATCATCATATTTGTAAAAACATTTTCATGCTTAATTCTTTAAATAAGAATAAAAAATAAATTTACAAAGAATTTCTTTGTTGTGGAAATAATTAAGTTTCCAAAGCGTCTCATAAACAACTTCATTTTGATATTAATCACTTATAAATCTCACTTTGAATAATCCTTATTGTGATGAAAATTAAATTTTCTCAAAGGATACCGTTTTAACTTTATAAAAATAATGTGTGATCTGTAAAAGAGTGATAAAGAGTTGTTCACCGAGAACTAACTACAATATGATAAGAAATGAGCTTAGCCAAATAATCATGAGGTTCATGACCTCGATGGCACTCACGAAGAATGATTCACAACGTAACTCAAATCAAGATGAGTACTTGTTCAATGGTTGCATCACTAATGCGAACATTAGGATGAAGCAATAAAAGATAGATAACATCGATACATGTAGGATTTAGCAATCAAAGGTAGTATTTTCATTAATCACAAACAAGTCAAAATTGTACCGTAACACATTATGTGTCACTATGTCATACAATTCCAAGATCTCATCCTACCAACTGATGTCTCAGTTAAGTTAGGGATTATTTTCAAAAGATACCACAATGAATACTAATCTACAAGAGTCATTAGGTGTTACATATGTCCCAGAAGATCCATCGGTCTCAATTCAGAAGAAGATTTCTTCAATTCATTTCTTGGATACTGGGCATCCTCGTCAGTGTACAATGGCCTAGGAACAACCATTAACACGAATCAACAATCAATTAAAACCTTATAATTCAATCACAAAACTTAACGACTTCTATTAATAATCTCATATTCCATATGGGTTAAATTTTACTTTATCCAAGTTTCAACCAAGTTTATACTCAAGTCGATATCCTACTTCATTCTCCAATACTTTCAATCTTATTCTTCGGCCTTGTAAAGGCAATACAATCTCAATATAAATCAACACTTAATTTCCAATCCTATTAGCTCTTACAACAACAATTATCAAATGAGTCATTAATATGAAATGACTTGATCATTCAACTTAGACTTCTCGGAAAGGTATTAGTGGCATGAGGCTTTTGGGTAATGGTTCCAATAACAGCCTCAAGTGCAACATTCACCCTTTCGATTTCAAATTTAAGAATTGGATGACAACGAATCAGGTGACATCTTTCTGGGTGGTAACATTTTGTCAAACTCCACTCTATAAGAAAAGATTTTCATGACATCGATATCAGATTTAATCTCGCCAATTCTTTTTCAATATCACAATCAACTAATATCTACATTTCTACGAATATCAACCATTTGTTGGGATCATAAATATCCACAACTTGGTTTAGATCTAGGATAGCTAGAATTCCTACGAGAATAGCTTCGATTAATTTACTAGGGGATTTAGGGTTTCTTGTGACAATCGACGTCGTATAAATACCTCGTATAAATATCAAAATAATCATCAAACAATCATGTAATAAAATTACATCATATATATATATAATCCAAGTTATATATATATTAAAATAACAGTTCTCAGTCTGGCCTTGTCGGTAACTCAGGAATTCTTCGGCACCGTTATAGTCAAAAGATTTTTAGACATTTTTAGATAAATGTTTATAGTTAAAAGATTTTGAAATGTTTTATTCTAAACCTTGGTTTTTAAAAATCTTTCGTTCTCTATAACGAGAGCTCTGGTACCAAACTGTAACACCCCCAAATTTGTACAACTCAATACAACGGAAGACTAGTTGGTGTTACGGGATAGCACATTACTCACATCATAGACAACGCTTAAAAATCGCGTCGTTTTAATAATAAAGCATTTCCATTCATAAATATCAAAGTTACATAGGTCCCAAGTCATTACATTTCATACAAAGTTTTATAAAGTATTTGAATGGAAAATATTGTTTAAGTGCGGGGCATGAATTCTTGTTGTCTTCCCGAGAATTACCTTCAAGTACCTGAGATAAAACATGTTAAAAGAAAAGGTCAGCGATAACGCCGAGTGAATTCATAGAGTTTAATATAATCCATCAATATAATATCAGTATAAAATTATTACTGAAAATCATTTTGTACAAATCTTTGTAATAGGCCATAAAATAGCCAAAGTCATTTTTATACAAATCCTTGTTGAAAATCATAACATAGGCATTTGCCTTAAAAATCATTATACGAGCCAATGTCGTAAAAACACCATACAATACGTCTTATGACGTTGTATGAAAATAAAAACCGTTATATGAATATGGTTATGAAAACCAAAACACGAACATAATATCAATAGTATGACCCTGTATTGCTAGTTAGGCAATACATCGTAATTCGGTGCGTCCAGTAGTATTTCGTTAATCGGATTATTATAAGCCGCATGACATTGTTACCTTACTAAACCAACAACGGGTAGCTAACCCGATACCAATTTTGCCCATCTAAAGTAGCTTTTCTTCACAAAGGTCACGCTATGGAAATCTTCTCATACATAAATTCGCTTACCAATCAATGTGGCACGACGGGGATCAACCGTCAAGGCGTGAACTGAGGTGATCGTCCCCAAATAGTACTATTATATGCACAAGCGTCTACCAAATCCCGGTAGTTCACAATTCATGCTAATGGGACTTTTAGTGACATAACCTAACTTTAATAATCCATTTTATTTCATCTATCGGGTCCTTTAATCATTTATCAGGTCATACAATCGGGTCATTCAATCATACGGGTCCAAATCAATAAACAAACAATCGGGACAAATGGTGTCCTATTTGATAAAAAATAACATGTTATCTCCCTCGCGGGTTTATAAAAAATTTATAAAAACATTTAAAAGAGTGTGAGGCTATGAACTCACGTTGATGTGGGAAGGCGGGTTATCGGCAATTCGGACGTACGGTACGTGCTTCAATCACGGAAACCTAGACAAATAATACTTGTCTTAGACTCATGTCCAATGTCTTTATAAAAATAACAATTATGTATACATATGATGATTATATATATATGATGATCAAGTGGGTTTACATATTCTCGTTTACTCATTTTAGTGTTATATGTCGATAACTTTTATACTAGTTTACTAGTTTTACTTATTTACACGTTTTAAGTCCTATAAGCTTATTATAAGTTCTTTAACTTGTTTTAATCCATTTTATACTTATATTATCAGTATCTATACTTTCCATGTTGGGCCCAAATGGGTTAAGCCCAATAATAAGTTTATAAGTGTTTTAGTCCATTTTTGTTGTATTATTAGTCCAATAACGTTAATTTAGTCCGTTAACGTCCGTATGTCCTATAGCTCGGATCTTATCGGTTTTTACTTGTTATACATGTTTATATATCAGTATATAAGTTTTATAAAGTTTACATTAGACGGGTCCAACCATCTAAGTTTTATTTAACAAAAACGTTAATTTTACGGTATTGGCCGAAAAAGTCGTAAAAATCATGTTTATAGTTTTATAACTTATAAGTATTATTCCACTACCATTTTTATAATTTATACACTTATTTAACCTTTTATATATTTATATAAATAAAATCCATAAGTTAGTGGGTTTTAACTTTACATTTTATACAATATACATTTGAGTGCTTATATAATAGTATTATACTTTAATTTCCAAAATCTGATTTTTATCTTCACTTTCACCAAAACTGCCATATCTAGAGTTCTATATGAAGATAAAAGCTCAAATTTTTATCACATAAACTACATGATATGTGCTACATTTAACTCTTCTATAGCTACTGTTGAATCATTTTCTAAGTATTTTCTAAAAATCGTCCAAAACAGTGAACTCAGATTTGTATCTTAAACTTGTTTTGATCATATCTCACTCACTACAATGATTCCATTGCATGGCCAACTCTCACATATGTAAAAGACATATAGCATACTGTAAATAGATTCTACTTCATCATTTTATCAGTTCATGACCTGTTTCTTTACTGTTTTATACAGCCAACATTTTTAAACAAGTTTTTACCCTTGTTTCTTATAGTTTTTCACCTTTTCAAGCATGTTTATCAACACCAAATCCCCACATAACATTTTTATCATCATATAATCATCATGTACATATACAATAGGAAATAAAATACATGTTTACATAATCAAAATAATAAGAAGATGAGGAGGACAATCTTTATACCACCATGATGATGTAGGTTGATCAAAACATGGATTTTTGATGGAGAAACTTGTGATGCACCAAGACCATCTTCAAGACCACCATGCTTCATGAACTCCTTGTGGAAAATCAGCCTTAATACTTCATGGAAACTCCTCCTTGGATGTTAAAACTTTCACCAATCTTCATCTCTTTGAATGGAGATTAACATATGTTAATTATAACATATGTTTGTGGTTAAAATTTGATCAAGTGATGGTGATTTGGGGTGTAAAATGGGACGGCCAAAATAGCTTAGAGAGAGAGAGTGTGTGTTTTGCATAGAAGGAAATGAATGTGTGTGTAGCTAGTGGTAAATGGTGAAGTGGTTTAGCTAGTTGGTGGTATGTGTAAGCTTAATTGCTAAGTTACTATGACAAGTGTTAGTGTATTGTTTACACTTTGACACCTCAAAGGGTGTTGTGTAGCTTGCTTGGGCCGGTTTTGATGGGGGTGGGGCAAGTGTCCCACTTGTCTCATCCCCATTTATTTACGGGTACTCCTTGATTCTAGTTTCCTCGATTTGCGTGCCCTCGGGTCGTTTTACGAAAAACGTTTTTATAAATTATGAATCAACGTCACAAAACGAATCCAATAAAAATTGTTTCATCAAAAACTGAGTTCGAAAACGTAAATACGTAATCCTAAGGTTTTCGGTTTAGTCGTAAGGGACGTTAAAATAAAATCGTAAGTCCTAATCTCTTCTCGTAAATTTGTGAGTTTATGAACCAACACAAATTTAAAACTTCAAAATAATATTCACGGATAAATTTATTTTCTGAAATGTCGGACTGTCACCAAAGACGGTGTATGTAAACGTAAGCACGTAACGTAGAATCCTCCGGTTTAAACGTAGTCGATGCTACTTCAAGATGTAAATCCAAATTTCTTCCCAAAAATAAGTGAGTTCACATTGTAACATTAAAATAATATTTTCAAATAATATTTGAGAATAAAATATCAATCGTAAATTGACGGATTGTCACATTTATAATGAAAAAGTAACGTTCACGGTGAACGGATCCCAAAATCCAAGTTCTCACAAGAAAATGTTAATAAAAATGTGTTGGTTTGTTTATCTATTTTAAACTAATGACAAATAAGTAAGTGTCAAAGAGTAAAAGTAAAGCTTTAAAAGATTAAACTAAAAAGACGAGTTCAAAAATAAATGCTTGAAAACTTAAAGACTAAATTAGAAAAAATGATTGAACCCTTAATAAGAACTAACACTTGAAAACTTTGTAAAAACAAGAAATTAAACAATTGGAAATAAGCTGATCGGAATACATGGGAAATGGGACCAATCGGAATATATTTCGATCGTCTGATCGGAATGTTGAGGAGCACGGCTGATCGGAATAACACAAAGGATGTAATCGGAATAAAGACAATTGGTTCCAGTCGGAATGTTCAAAAAGAAGTGCAATCGGAATGTTTATTAAAAGACCCAGATCGGAATAACAGTACTAGATTCAAATCGGAATAAATTCAAATGAGCCAAAATCGGAATGTTTGAAAATAGGCAGCAATCGGAATACGCTAAACCCTTTACCGATCACTACGATCGGAAAGAAGGGTATGGTGTGGTCGGAATACCTGGTCGGAAAAGGGCTTTGCCCTTTCCGAAAACAATGTTGATCCGAAACTTTAAGCAAGGGAAATAAGCTAATGCAATAATCTAATACCCAAACTATAACGAATCTAATGTGAAACAAATCAAATAAGCTCAAATTACAACTTATCTAAACTTCAAATAAGCAAACTCGTAAACCTAACAATAAAAAGATGAACTTTTTTATGAAAACTTTAAAAAGTAAATAAGCTAAACTTACAAATAAGCCAATAAGCACGAAGATCTTAAAGCTTATTCGTGTAGAAACTTAAGGAAACATAAAAAGATTAACTTTTTAAGCACGAAAACATAGATGAACAACACGGATCATAAGTAATTCGTACGAAAAGTTAACTAAAATCAAGAAAGGTAGAATGAGATTAAAGATTAAGAGCTTGAAATTAAACTTTATTAATGAAAAACAATATAAAGGTTTGATCTTGAAAGAAAGAAAGATGAAAACTAGTGAGAGAAAGTTGAGAACTTTCTCTCTCTAAAACTAGAGAGTGAAAAACTAAAAACTAACTAAAAGACTCACTAACTCCAAATTTGTGAAGTAAAGTCCTATTTATAGGCGTGTGATGGTGGGCTTTGTGAATGGGCTTTGTTTTGGGCTTCTTTTCTTCTTCCTTCTTTAGTCTTTACGTTTCTTTAAATTTCCGACTTTGGATTTTGAGAAGTGTCGGTGAGTAATTCCAACTCGTCTTATAATCTTTTGTTTAATAGACTCGAGTTCTTCGACCTATAAGAATCTTCCATCTTTGGCCTTTTCCTCGATAAATCTTCAAATAGGCGCAATGACTTCAAATCTTTTGCATCTCTTGGACAATAGACTTCGTCTTGAGTCTTTTTCTTCGATAAAACCCGTGCAATGCTAGCAAGAACAAGCACCAGCTTCCAAAGCTACTAAGATGAACAAACAGAAAAGTGAGCAATAAACAGATTATACACTTGATTTTGAAAACAAGTGTTCTAAACCTTAAAACCTTTTCTCAAAACCAACAGAACATGTAAGTGGAACTCAGATTTCAGCTATTCAATCACCAAACCTTTATAAATAACACAAGAGAATTAAAGATTTTCAGAAATTCCAAATTTTATTTCAATAAAAAGGAATTACAAAGAGATAGCTAAAATCTGGAACAAAAGATCTCTCACATGTTGAGGAGTCTTTATATAGACGAATACAAGGAACAAATAAGCAAAACCCTAGACTATGAAATCCCTAAGATGCCCTTAAAATCTTCTAGATGCATTTTGTTGTTGAGTTGTCCAAATGAATCAAAGACGTTCATTTTAGCTTTGGGGCTAAGCAATGAGTGTTAGCTGTTGATTTGGCCACGTGTCTTTACTTGGAGAGGAGGGTGTCACATGATTGGGTAACGGGTTGGATGGTGGGGGCCATTGGTGAGTGGGTTTGAGTGTTTTTGGTGTGGGATGGGTTTTCAAGTGTGTGAATCAAACGTGGGACTGGGTAATTGAAATTAACCCTTTGTTTCAAGTGGAGTAAAATCTGGGTTCATGTGGGTAAACAGTAAATCGTTTGATCCGAAAAAGGGGGTAGTAACTTGTTTGGCGCGTGTTTGTGACATTTGAACTTTGGGTATTGACAATATGAGCCCTTGTGTTTTGGTAAAGTGTGTATTAAACGTTTTTCAGCCAACAAACTTGATTCCCTTTGTTATGTAAGTTTCAAACATCATACTTTTGCCACAAAACTTTGGCAAAAGGTTTTCAAGGGTTGTTTTTGCCATTTTTACATAGTTTGAGGACTGATCTTGGACACTTGATCTTCAAAGGTCTTCAATGTATCTTTGACTTCATGAGGGACCATTATTGACAATTTATAGTTGTTGAGGGACTAAACTTACCAATTCTTCAAAGTTGAAGGACCTTTTTGTAATTTTGACAAACTTAAGGGACCAAACTTGTAATTATGAATATACAAGGGTATTAAGTGTCATTTCTGCATAAATGAGGGATCAATGTTGTACATCTTCAAATCTTCAAGGGTTTTTCTTTGAGAAATCTATAACTAGGGCCCGATTCTTTGTACGGCTTCGTTTCTTGTGTTCGTTTTTCCTTGTTTCTTGTGATCTTTTTTCTTTTTTAGGATATCTATACCTAAAACACACAAGTAAACAAATACAAGCATATATATGGTATATTAATGACATTTTATGCATTTACAGCCCGAAAAGAATGATGAGATCATGTATAAATGCCATCTCATCACACCCTCACTTGCGTTTTGCAAGTGAGGAGTCAAAAAAGGCATGCACACAAGCAATGAAACACAAACAGCGCCAATGTTTAAGCAAGCCACAGTAATAAACAGGTCACGGATTTGTGATCTTATGTTGAACAGTAGCTAACCTAAGCAATTTTTTATACACCAAAGCTAACTAGATCTAAAAAATCGCCAAGACACCCTACTGATGATTTTAAGCAACTATAAGCAAAACCCCTCTTTTTTTACTTAAAACTCCAACATACGCGCATAAACTAGTTATAACCTTAATTAAAATGAAAACAAACGATGTGCAAGTCTTATGGGTGAGTTTACGTGTCACTCAAAAGCTCAAACCAGTAAAACCAAACACCCCTATAGGTTCCTGAAAACAAAGATTTCCCTTCCCAAAGGACTGTAATGCTAAATTAAACCTATTTAATCATATAAATATCACTCAAACTAAAAGCAAATCCAACGCAAATTACCATATTTCAGAATTTAAATTAAAAACTCACATCAGCAACTCAACCTGATCTCTTCAAAACATGCAGGTTTCTAATACACCAATTAGTGAACTTTGGGCTTATCAAATTTCGATAATCCTTTAACCAGCTACAACTAACATTCACCCACATTACATACCATCATTTATCATGAAAAGAAACACCACTCCTCAATTTCAGACCCTGAGCCCTCCAATGCCAACTCTTTTAAAAACACTGGGCTATAATACCGCTATATGATGGCTCACAGATGACTAGAAGCTTGACAATCTATGCAAAGAGCTGATTAATCACCAAATTCAGCACAAAGTAGAACCGTTACTACACCTAAACAACCAATGCGCTAAGTATAAAACTCGAAAACCTCAAAGTTAAGCAACTTACTAATGGTGTATAAGAACTGTTCTTTGACAGAAAAGGGTGCATTCTTAGCTTATAATTACATTCACGAATACCTCATTACAAATGCAAATAACAAATGAACCTATAATCAGGCAGAATACAAAATCATGCAATACTTAGGGTAGTATCTTACTAACAACAAACAAGCATCAATCCATTAAAACAACAACGATCTCATAAACATCAATTTAGGCAGAACAAAACACAAAAAAAAGAGAGCAAAAGAGAGCAAACCTCGAGGACGTACATCCACGCCCTCGATTGTTCGAGCTTATGTACTAGCGTGAACAAGTACAAGCATCCACTAATTTCCTGCTAAGATCACCACACATGAACAGTAGTAACAGTAATACACAATACGGAACTGATTCTTTACTTTTCTTAACACTTCTCATTAAACTTTCTTATACTTAAAATGCATCACCAAGCAAGCAATTACCCCACCCTATTTGTACCCACACCTGGACATCCACGCATCCTTGACGTTACTTAACATCAGAGATGTATGGTCATGTTCAGATTTGAGTGACGAATACGTGAGATTTTCTTGATTGTTGGATATGCAGAATTTAAAAAAACAACAACTTAAACTTCAACCAACTAACTCTGAACTATCAAGGCTTATGAGAAGAACCAATTAAAAACATACTTTTATTTCTTTGAAAATCTTTCCTCAAATTCCAAAAGATTAAAACTTAACTTGATGATAAATTTAAATAAAATCTTTCAAACCACTTTAAATCCTTTCACATATTCACATCAACAGGAAACCAAAAACAAGATTAATAGAACATTCACCCAAAACATAAACATTAAATAAAGATGGAACTCGGATATTTTAAAAACTGCAAAATTTTATTTCGTAAAAGAGAATTACAAAAAAATCCGAGACAAAGGGAAAAAGGAAATCATAGGTCGGTCCTCAATTTATATTTGAGCTTGGATTGTTCTAGAATGACAAGAAAATAAACCCTAATCTAGTGAGTTTCCCATATTACCCTTTTGAAGATTCATATCCCAATCCGAATATGCCGATTTTAAATTTGGTCCATGGTGATTTCTACCATGCCATGTGATGAGGCAGTGTACCTTATCAATCTCGACCATGTAATGTTTGCGTAGAGTACATTCCATATGATCTTAGTCGTCTATGTTCTGCATCCTCTTGTCTTGTAGCTAAGAAAAGTTGACCTTTATCTAAATATATCACATGGGTGTGATCTGGTTAGGGTAGAGATTGTAAACCCTTTGGTTAATTAGGAGATTAATTATTAAATGATTTTGATTAAGCTGGGGAAATGTTAGGGTTTATGATGGTTTTTTTAGGGGTCTCGTTTGATGAGGATTTGGAGAAAACAATTTGTTAACCATCTTTTTACAAAAAGAAAAAAGAACTTATTAATCAAACATAAATATGGGTTTAGTGGACTTGGTGAGGTGGCGGATTTGTATTGGTGGGATGAGGTTTCGTTTTTTTGGCAAAATATACCCCTATATTACTAACTTGTGTGCATACAAGGTTTTGCAGCCCATCTTTCCCATTTCCTTTTGATGAAAAGTTTCAAAACTCTTAATATGACCACAAATACTTTTGAAAAAGTATTAAAAGGTATGATTTGTAATTTCTTGAATCTTCAAGGACCATTCATGACATGCTTGAAAATTGAAGGAATTTTCTTGTATGTTTGACTTTGAGGAGGACCAAACATGACAAGTCTTCATTTTTTAGGGACCAATCTTGCCAATTCTTCATAGTTGAAGGTCCTTTTTGTAATTTTGACAAACTTTAGGGACCAAACTTGTAATTATGAATAAACAAGGGTATAAAGTGTCAATTCTTCAAAAATGAAGGATCCTTCTTGTACGATCTTCAATTCTTCAAGGACTTTTCTTGGAGAATCAACTCTAGGGCCCGGTTCATTGTGCGGCTTCGTTTCTCGTGTTCGTTTTTGCTTGTTTCTTGTGATCTTTTGTCATTTTCTCGATATACATATGTAAAATCCATGATTTTACCATGATTTTATGTAATGAAATTGCACCCATTAAATCTTAGAACACAAACTCATGTATTATATTTCTACAAGTTGTGTGTGAACTTGTCCAAATGAATATACATATATACTTATAATTTTACATTCATACTTGTTTTAATAAGTTTTATAACTTAAAAACATGAACTCATAACTAGAAGAACAAGTAATAAAAATGTAGAACCAACATTTGAGTATTCAACGCTTAACAAATTCGAGAAAAATGTTAAACCATGCATACTTAGCCGTTTGTACATATGTATACATCATATGCATACTACACATCCCTTGGACTAGCCCAAGATCTTTTCTTCTATGTTAAGCCCACTATAAGCCCATGACAAGCCCACCCTTTCTCTTTTTGGGTGGAGATACACGGCATCCCACATGTGGAAGAGGAAGAGTTGCCTTGGAAAGGCAAGGGATGACACTTGGCACAATTTATCTTACCAAGGTGTATGTGGAAGGAGAAGAGATGCATGGGAAACACAAAAGCCTACACTTGGCACAAGTGTTCTTCCCAAGGAAACAATGCCTTTGGCCTTGCCCTTTCTCTTTCTTCCTTAATCCGAAAACACACACACACTTCTCATACACACATGCAAATCTACTCTTATTTTTCTCTCATCTTCTTTCTCTCTCGAATCATACGAATGCATCCAAGAACACATTAAATTTACTACTTATTGTATTCTTCTTCATTACTACTAATCATTTAGTAGTATCACCATCTTTGGAATCATACAATCAAGCCCTAGCCGAATCTATAGGCCACGGCTTGGCTTATGTTTAGGGTTTTCTTCATCAACTAGATTAGATCTCTAATCTCCTAGTGCATATAGATCTTCCTTGGTATCATTTAGGCAAGAAAGTTATACACATCATGTTCTTTCATTTCTTCTTGCATGCATCATCATACATTTATAAACACAAGTAAATAACATATTAAAAATCAAGATTTGATAAAGCTATGACCATTATAGGTCACGACATATTTATGCAAATCATGTTCTTGATTTAAAATCTTTAATAAGAAACCTATGACTTGTATTCTATGTTTTAAACATGATTTGAAAACTATATGAGACGTTTTGTAAATCTAAATGTTACATGGATCACAAATCTTGTTTTATGGGATTATGGTTAAACTAATAGTCATAGATCTCATGAAATGAATTTGTGTAACTTAAAAATCATGAAGACCATGACCTTAAAGGTCACGGCACACATGGTTAATGTATATGTGATTTATGTGTTAAGTTTAAATGATGGAATATGAAATGATACATGTTAAATGGACTATTAAAAATCACAAAAATAACTTATGAGGATGCCATGGGTTACATATGACTTAAAATGGGTTAGATGTACATGCATGTCATAATAACACCTAGATCTAGAGATAAGGGTTAACTTAACATGATAAACATGAAATAAGCTAATAGATCTTATGGGAATATTGGGAGAAAACAATATAGTCGTGGGCTATATGTTGTTTCTTGGAATGATAATAACCTTGGGAACATGCATGTAACCTAGATAATCATGATTGCATTTTTGTAAATATTTACAAGACTTAAAACAAGCTAATGTGTTCATCTTGGAAATACCAAGATTTAGAAATATAGCCATGGGCTATATATAAGTGTACATGGATCTATATTTGATTTTTGGTCTAGACATAGTTTAGATCTCATTTTGGACTTGTGACTTGTTTACTTGATTTGTACATAGTAGATCTATTTTTGGAAAACATATAAGTACATGTAACCTTAAAACAAGTTTAACTCATCTTAATAAGCTATAACAAGTTATAGCCGTGAGTTGTAAGCTCCAAAAAGGGCTTATGACTTGCATGTAACTTTGTAACACACCTAGATCTAATTTGGAACATCACATAAAACAACTATAAGTTTTATTCTTTTATTTTAGATTTAAAACTAAATATGAATAAGCTAATAATGAGCTTATAAGATTTTCCTAAGTTAAAACTTACATGAACTGTAAAGTAGTGTTAATGGACTATCTAAGCCCATAAAATATGAGCCCAAGACTTAATGGACCCAATAAGCCCATTTGATAAATCTTAGTAACTTAATGGACTTAAGATTTTACTTAGGCCCATTTAACTAGGTAAAGGACTTAAAAATGTATTTAAGCCCAATAAATGATTTAAAGGCCCATTTAAATAAGTTAGTGGACTTGAAATATATTTAGGCCCACTAGATAGCCTATTAGATGTTTAACCCATTTAATGAGCCCATATGATGTTTAAATGTTTAAATAAAAGTTGTATAATAAAATATAACTTATAAAAACTCTTTGGATTAAAATGACAATTTATGAAACTTAAGGACTAAAACTGTAACTTATGAAACTTATTTTGATAAATTAATAAACACAAGGACTGAAAATGTAAATATCCTAAAGTCTAGGGTTTAATAAGTACCATCCGTGGCAAATGAAACCCTAGGGATCATATTGGGAGGTTTCTAAAAGTTATTTTGTCATTTTATAACCCTAAGGACTATCTTTGTGATTAGCCAAAACTTTAATAAGCCCTAGGTACCAAATGCGTAAAAATCCGAAACATATACTAGTTTAAAATATGGAGGGACTAGTTTTTCCATGTTCCGAAACATTAACAAACACTAACCCTAAAAATCCATTTTAATTATAATCTAACATAATTAAACACTTAGACCATAAGAATTAATATATAAATTCTTAAGTTTGTAATTAATAAATTATTTTATAAATGTTAAAATAATTTATGGAAACTTCAAGTTAAATAAAATATTTTATTTTATTTTTCAAAATAAATATTTATATTTTCTTAATGAAATGAATTGTATAAACAATTATGCATATGTATTAATATTGTAAGAACTCATATACCTATAAAAATAAAATTATATGAACGTTGAATAATTTGAATACTAGTATTTAAGTAAGACACCTTACGTTTACTTAAAATATGAAACTTCCTGATGAATTTAAATGGATGATTGTAATACATGAACTACGAATGTGAACTAGTATTTCAAGTAGAATTTTTATGTTTACTTAATAATAAAATTTAATAGTAAATGAGTGACTATAATACATGAACGAAGAACGTAAATTAATATTTTTTTTAAATAGGACGTCTTATGTCTAGAAACTTAATTGTAAGATTGAATGATTATTATAAATACATGTATACTAACTGATATTAATAGTTAAACATTTTATGTTTACTTAGAAATGAAACTTATATAAATAAGTTTAAATGAATATTGATGCTACTTGAACTACGGTTATTTAGATAAATACCGTAGCATAAATGAACTGAATAAAATCTGTATAAGCATACATATATGTTCTTTGTACTATCTATTAAGACTGTACTATCTGATTAGGCATAACTTTGGCGTGAACTTTAATTGGATATTCGTACTAAACATCAATTGCCTACTCCCAGGTGAGTTTACAGCCCCATATAAACTTTGATAAAACTTTCCCTTTTGGGAAAGAAAATATGCAAACATATATTGGACATAACTGAATTGTATAAACTAGATTATGATTGATTATTGTTGAAACTGTTAAATTGTTGTAAATCGCCCGAATGTTATAAATAGATCTATTAGGGATTGACCATCCCCGTCTGGGTGAGTCATGCTTACTGTGCCTTGGCCGGGACAACAGACGTATACCATATTGGAACTGGAATGGGTGTCTTTTTGTAAGACACTACGTCCTCATCTGTTGAGGACTATGGAGGTTAACCTTCAGTTTCTAATAATAAACAAATGTTATTTACATTTTTGTAAGAATGATTTGTGCATTATTACTTCTATGATTATTGTATGTCCAAAGTAATTAATTGTTAAAAATCTGTAAATTCACCAAATTTATGTTGACCCCGTTAGTATGTTTTGCACAGGAATATGAAGTTAGTACGTGGTGTGTGCATGGTCTCCAGCATCTTAGAAATCTGCATCATAGGACTCGTCATGGGTTCTATTTGGGAAACAAAAACAATCACCTACTGTCATTTTTAAGACAATTTTTATTTATTTGTTTAAATAAACATGTAATCTGATTTGACTAACTCTTTATCTTATGCTCTATGGACTATATTCTATCGATCCACCCTTGTGACATCTCCGTGGATATTTCCGCATATTTTGACCCTACCCGGGGTGTCACAACATACCTAAGATACACATTGAAGAAACACAAGCATATATTTGGCACATTTTATGATTTTTTTACCATTTTAATCCCATTTTGGACGATGAGACTATGTATAAAAGCAGTCTCATCACTCCCCCATACTCAACCATTTCTATGCCCTCACACAATGCTAGAATAAAGTATCTTGGCATCTCCAAAATTCATTTTTATGCACTTTTATTGAATGATAAACTTGCTACACTACTACTATTACTACTACTTGCGTTTTAGACATAATGAATGAATTTCTTCGCAAAATGGGACGTTTAGGTTCAAAGAACAAGAACACGTGAATGCTTCGTTAAAAATAATTTCATCGTCCTCGATTTTCACCCAATTGCATGCCAAGCGTGTAACGAGATCATTGTCATTATAAGTTAGTAATGCTAACACTACTCATATGCCCTAATCACGTACTTAGACTCCCATTTTCCTAAGTGGTATCTCTTATATTTTATTTTTGTCTTGAATGTTCACGAGGATACATTTTTGACTTATGCGATGATAGAGATTTAGGTCTAAAAATAGAGTCATAACGGTGTAACCAAGACCATCGAATTAATAACCCCCTAATAGACAACGATGTCAAAAAATTAAGTCAACAAGAAGGATCGATAAACACGGTTTTATAACGGTTTTGAACATGAGACTTATTACCAAGACTTTTATACGCCCCCTAATGGATGGGCCTTATTATAATAGGTTTACCTCCATCTTTTATTCAACTTCGCCATGAAGCTTTTATTATGACTTTGGTCCTGCCTTGCCTTTTATTTAACCTCGCCATGAGGTGTTTATTATGGCCAAAGACGTATATCCTCACGCTAAAAGCGAATTTTAGATCTTTAATGCTTCAAAGATTAAGGCATAATTCACTTTCAATTTCACATAGATTTTTCGGCCTTGTGAGCTTCAAATTTTTTGCTTGATTTAGGTGAGCACTTGAAATCTTATTATTAGGTGAAGCTTTCGATTATTCGGATTGCCAATACTTCAAAACCGTGACGCTGGCGATACCTTAATGTCTTCCCAATTTAATTACATGGAAGCTACTAGAAAAGACTAGAAACCAACAATCAAGACTAAACCGCTAAGCCAATACTTATTAGCAAAATATATATACAAGCAAAGGGAGAATAATCAAACAACGAGAACACATGAGTTTTTGAAAGAATACGAGTACTCTACGTTTAGCATAGTAACTTATAATTAACTCCATCATTTCTCGTCCTCATTTAAGAGACTTAGCCTAATATAAAGTTAAGGAATCGAAGCTAAGTGCTCAACACGCACGGTCGAGTCAAAAATTACTCTTATTCTCGCCATCGGAAAATCTACATTCGTGTCTTCAAACACTTATGAAACATGAAATATTTTAAAATTTGGCGATTTTTAGCCTTATTTTGCAACAAAACGATAAACAAAAAGATAAATTTTGGAAAGCGTGAAGGTTTGGCAAGGCAAGTATCTATTAACCCCCCATACTAAAGTTAAACATTGTCGTCAATGTTTCGAGTCTAAGGGTGGGATACCCCCATACAAGAGACGAAGTCGAATGCTTAATCTAGCATGGAAAGGGCGGAACCATTAAATCTAAAGCCGTTTATGAAGTGTGCTAAAAACCAAAGGTTAGAACATATAAGGATATATCATAAGGATATCAAGAAATTCTTCAAAGCAAACGATCGAGTGCTCCCATAAAACGAACATGAGAGGCTCCAATCGGGAAGATCATGATCATCTAAAAACCACATATCACAAACAACCACGGAACAAAGGTTGGAAGGGCACAAATCCCCTCACGTTAAACTACATTAGAAAGCGATAATATGTACACGGATAAGCATGGGACTCCCCCACGAGGCACCTCGTTTTTGATTACCGAGTCATGAGCTAGACTCGATCCCCTCAATACTAATTATCATTGGGGAAGGTGACTTGGTCGAGGTAGTTTGAAAGTATGATTTTATTAGGTTCTTTTTTGATTCAATTCGAATTGATTAAGGTTGAAAGTGTGACTCAGTCATTTTTGGTTAGCAAAAAGAAGGTTTTGGTTATCTATTTCTAAGTAAAAGGTAGATGCGAATAGTAATAAAAATAAGCTAAAAACAATTAACTAATAATAACGAAACAATATAAATAATAAAACGTAAGTTAAAGCAAAACAATTAATAAAAACAAAACTAAACGAAGAAGCTAAACGAATGATAGGAATTTCAGAGAAATGACTATATTCGGAATAATGAACAAATTCAGAGAAATGACTATTTTCGGAATAATTGACAAATTCAGAGAAATGACTATTTTCGGAATAATGAACAAATTCAGAGAAATGACTATTTTCGGAATAATTGACAAATTCAGAGAAATGACTATTTTCGGAATAATGAACAAATTCAGAGAAATGAATATTTTCGGAATAATTGACAAATTCATAGAAATGACTATTTTCGGAATAATGAACAAATTCAGAGAAATGACTATTTTCGGAATAATTGACAAATTCAGAGAAATGACTATTTTCGGAATAATTGACAAATTCAGAGAAATGACTATTTTCAGAATAATCAACAAATTCAGAGAAATGACTATTTTCAGAATAATGAACAAATTCAGAGAAATGACTATTTTCAGAATAATGAACAAATTCAAAGAATATGGTGCAATCTTCGGATAATCAAAATCCTTTTCCGAAGATCCTAAAGATCAGAAAAATAGATACAGTAACAACTAAAAAGCAGGAAAATAAGATACGATAAGCAAAAACAAAATAAGCAAATAACTAAAACTTAAACCAAATCAATTTTAAGAAAAACTAAATAAGCCACAAATTAAAAACTAGAAAAACACTAAATAATCAAAACATTTAAAATCAACTAATAATCAAATCTATAAATCTATCAAACCAACTTAATAAAAAATAAGCCAAACACTAGTAAATCAACAATCACAATAAGCTCAAAACATCCACCACAACAAAACTATAAGATCAATCACATGAATAAATCAATCACATAATCAAATAGATGAAATCAACTATTAATTAAATCACCACAAGATTTAGAAAGGTAGAATGAGAGATATGAAATAAACTTGATTAAATTGAAGATTTAAGATTCAAAGTTACAAGATTAAATTAAGATTAAGAAAACTTGAAGAGAAAGCTAGAGAGAGAAATAAACACACTAATTACCTACTAAAAATTAAAGACTAAAAATTAACTACTCCACTAATGACTATTTTCTAACTATATATAGGGGAGGTGGTAAGCTTGTTTCTTCTCTTTTCTTCTCGTCTCGACTTGATTTAAATTCTTTGTCTTTCTCGAAGTCGTCTCGGGATTTGTCGATATAAATTGTACTCGTCTTATAATTTCTTCTTTAATTAGAATTGGTTCTTCGACTTCATTAAACTTCCGTATTTAGACTTTTTCTTCGATAAATCTTCAGAATAGACCTTGGACTTTCGTTATTCTTGAACTTTTGACCTTTTGACTTCGTATTTTGTCTTTTTCTTCGATAAAAGCTCGTGATAGCGCGTGTTTTCTTCCTTTTTCATATTTTTTATCCTGAAACACAATAAAAACACAAACCACGCATAATTCCGACTTTTACGACATAAAATACACGTTTTGGTCTTGTTATTATTGGAAATAAGTGGTAAAAAGATAAGTGTTTTCTCACTTATTAAATCCCCTACACTTGACCATTGCAATGCTCTCATGCAATGCATTAATTTCAAAGCACGGTTTATATTTTTCATCATAAATAACCCACCTTGGCCTTTATTAAATTCCAAACACTAAGAAAACTAAAAAGATAGAAATATATATAAAACAAATAAAGAAATCAAAGACATACATTGGGGTTTTGGCTGTCATGAATGTCTATCATCCTCAAGTTTCACGTTCCTCACACCAAGCTTATAAACGAGATCATTGTTATTATAAGTTAGCAAACTAACACAAACTCATGTGACCCAATTATTCACTTAGACTCCCTTATTCCTAGGTGTATCTCTTATATTTTATAATTGTCTTGAATGATCACGAGGATTCATTGTTTGACTTATTTCGATAGTTAATTTAGGCTGAAAATGAAGTGGGACGATTTAAGCAATAGTTAGCTAAAGGAAAAAATCTTTTTAAACTGCTTCTCGGGACCTCTTAAATTTCATATCTTGGCATAACTTTTTTCACGATTTGAGACCTTTCTCGGATCGATATTTGGCAGTGACTTCATACTCCAAATCTTGAGAGACGTTCTTGATATTATGGTCTTCTCTCTTCATAATAGGAATTTCTTCACTTGAAGTTTTTGAGAGATTCTTCATACTTGGACCACGACTTCTTCATTTTTCTCCAATCTTTATTTTGGATTTTGATATACAACGATCCGCCTCCTTTTAGGACTTAGATCTGTTTATCCTCATACCTTGCTAGGGTCTTTTCGGATAGATTTCTCCATGATCTTTACGGGAGTATTTGCTTTTCGTCGTGTGTCTCGACCCTTCATATTGATTTTTGATAAATGATTCTTCACATCACTTGGGATCTTTAGCAACAAAATGTAGCCCTCATGCCTTGTTAGGGCCTTTTCGGACTCGCCAATCTTCGCATCCCGCTTCAATAAGTTATGCCTTGGCTAGGAACTCTAATTAATACTGAGCAACTTTTAAACGATCTTGTGCTAGAAGCTAAGTAACTTTTCAATTCGTACGACCTTATTTATTGCAATTAAATTTATTAGCAAGCTATGGGAGAAAGCTCATAATTAACTCACATAAATTCATGAAAGAATACCAAACTTATAATTGACTCTATCATCTCTCGTCCTCCACAATTTAAAATCTCAAGGAATGAGAATCGTGGATGCTTAGCCTATTACATCAAAGTTTTGGGTTTTCAAGCCATCTATAGGATCTTGCAACTTTTTAGACTCTTTCAAGTTTAGAATTCTCATTTTAAAGTTCCCTTGATAAACGACTTTCTAGGATCAATTATAGGAACTTGCGAAAAGTTCTTGTTCTTAACCCGTAAGAGTTAAGACTTTCGCGTTTTATAGTTCCCTACATAAAAGCCTAGCAAAACTTGACTTAAACACGTTAAGGATACTAGCTAGAGTAAACTTGGATAAGTAAACTCGGGTTGAGTCAAAAGATTCACAACGATGAAAAATTAAAACTACTTCATTCAAAATTTTATTTTAGCAAAGAAAGTAAATAACGTTAACAAAAGAAAATACTACTATACAACTAGGCCAAAATAGATTAAAAATTTTGAAAAATGTCGAAAAATCAAATTTCCGGTTAAAATGAGGACAAATTAATGGAAAAGCCCACTTACTTCAATAAAATTCCCCTTATACTTGATATAAACATTGTCCTCAATGTTTAAGCATGTGGGAGTAAACTCCCCTACACTTAGGACATTGTGCACGTTGTTTAAATCTTGCTAAGGAAAGGACTACTAGAGTGATTTCAATGTGAACATATAAGATATGAAATATTGAATCACGACAGTTTAGGATAGAACCGGGAAGACGAGTACACGGGATCACGGTCGTCAAATGTCATCAAAAGTTCTCTTTGAAGCTTTTACTCCCTGCACATCATAAAAAACAAGACAACAAACACCTACGGGGCTCCCCCTACACTTATATGAAAATGGTAAAGGATAGATCAACGGGTTGCCTCCCAAGAAGCGCTTGTTTTTGTTAACCGATTCACGAGCCTGACTTGACACAGAACTAATTCAAGGGAAACATGGTGAGGGATGGAATCATCTCATGAGAGATGTCCTCACCAAAGTACAACTTCACACGCTGGCCATTCACTTTAAAATTAGGCCCATTTGGTTGAGAAAGCTCAATGGTGCCATAAGGGAAGTATTTGGCGACGGTGAATAGACCAGACCAACGGCTCTTAGGCTTGCCCGAGAAGATCTTCTACCGAGAGTTAAAGAGTAAAACTTGATCACCAACGTGAAACTCTCGGTTCTTAATCCTTGCATCATGAATGATCTTGGTTTTCTCCTTGTAGATCAATGAATTATCATAAGCTTCATTCCTTAGTTCATTTAGCTCGTTGAGTTGAATCTTCCGAAGATCACCGGCTTTGTTGATGTCAAAATTGGCCCACTTCAAGGACCAATACGCCTTATATTCCCACTCAATAGGGAGGTTGCATGCCTTCCCGAACACAAGACGATATGGAGTGCAACCAATAGGTGTCTTATATGCGGTACGGAAAACCCACAAAGCATCATCTAACTTATCGGCCCATGAGGCACGATGCTCTCCTACAGTTCGCTCTAAAATTCTCTTCAATCCACGGTTAGATATCTCGGCTTGACCATTTGTTTGGGGATGATAAGAGGTGGAAAGACGGTGATTGACACCGTACTTAGCCATGACTCGAGCAAATTGATCATTGCAAAAATGAGTCCCGCGATCACTGATGATAGCACGAGGAACACCGAATCGAGCAAATAACTTCTTCAAAAAGTTCACAACCACCCTCGCATCGTTCGTAGGGAGAACCTTTGCTTCAACCCATTTGGATACGTAGTCAACGGCTACGAGGATGTACTTGTTCCCTTTGGATGATGGAAATAGCCCCATAAAGTCGATGCCACATACATCAAAGATTTCACACTCTTGTATGAAATTTTGAGGCATCTCATCTTTATGTGTGATCTTGCCTTGGCGTTGGCAAGCATCACAATGTTTAACCATTTCATGAGCGTCATGATAAATGGAGGGCCAATAGAATCCAGATTCGAAAACTTTCTTCACAGTGTAATTAGGACCAAAGTGACCACCGATGGGTCCTTTATGGCAAGCTTCAAGGATTAATAAAGCTGACGGCCCATCAACACACCGAGGAATGACAAGATTCGCACATATTTTGAAAAGGTAAGGGTCATCCCAAAAATAGTGCTTAATGTCTTTAAAGAACTTTTTCTTTTGTTGGGACGTTAACCCTTCCTTGAGAATTCCACCCGCCAAATAGTTTGTAATGTCCGCAAACCATGGGGTTTCATCAAGATTGGAGTTAATAGACATCAAGGCCTCAAGGAGAAAAGAGTCATTAATCTCTTGATTTGGGAGCTCCCCTTGATAAGGATCCTCGAGTCTACTAAGATGATCCGCGGCTAGGTTTTCCGCTCCCTTTTTATCGCGAATTTCGATTTTAAATTCTTGTAGGAGCAAAACCCAACGAAGAAGTCTTGGCTTAGAATCTTGTTTAGTTAACAAGTAATTCAACGCGGAGTGATCGGTGTACACAATGGTGGTGGAAAGGACAAGATAGGGGCGAAATTTTTCAAAAGCATACACTACAACTAAAAGCTCTTTTTCGGTAGTGGTATAATGTAATTGAGCCCCCGTCATTGTCTTGCTAGCATAATGGATTGGTTGGAAGTGTTTGTTCACTCTTTGGCCCAAAACTGCTCCAATAGCAAAATCGCTAGCATCACACATCAATTCAAAAAGTAACTCCCAATTAGGGGTAACCAAGACAGGTGCGTTAGTTAATTTATCCTTAAGAAGATTGAAATATTCAATACACTCTTTAGAAAATATAAAAGGAGTATCTTTTTCCAAGAGGTGGGTCATCGGGCGAGCGATCTTAGAAAAATCTTGAATGAAACGACGATAGAAGCCCGCATGACCAAGGAAACTTCTCACACCCTTCACGGTTGAAGGTGGAGGTAATTTAGCAATCACTTCAACTTTAGCATGGTCAACTTCAAGACCGGCTTTGGAGATTTTATGACCAAGAACAATACCTTCTTTTACCATGAAATGGCATTTTTCACAATTAAGAATGAGACGAGTGTCTTCACACCGTTTGAGCATACATTCTAAATTGGCAAGGCAAGTAGAGAAAGAATCACCATAGAATCAGAAATCATCCATAAAGACTTCCATAGTTTCTTCAACCATGTCATGGAAGATAGCCATCATACACCTTTGGAAAGTCCCAGGAGCATTGCATAAGCCGAAAGGCATTCTTTTGTAAGCAAATGTTCCATAAGGACAAGTGAATGTAGTTGTCTCTTGGTCTTTAGGGTCGATGGGAATTTGAAAATACCCGGAAAAACCGTCTAAGAAGCAATAATAGTCATTATCCGCTAAACGCTCGAGCATTTGATCCATGAAAGGAAGAGGAAAATGATCCTTGCGAGTGGCATCATTGAGGTTGCGATAGTCTATGCAAACTCGCCAACCCGTAACAAGGCGAGTAGGAATCAACTCGTTGTTTTCATTGGGAACAACAGTTATTCAGCCTTTCTTAGGTGCATAATGGACGGGACTAACCCATGGCGAATCCAAAATAGGGTAAATCATTCCGGCATCTAGAAGTTTGATAACCTCTTTCTTGATGACGTCATGAATTCTTGGATTAACCCTTCTTCGGCTTTGGATTGCGGGTTTAAAGTCATCCTCCATGAGAATTTTATGAGTAAGAAAGTTCGGATCAATTTCGCGGATATCGGAAATTTTCCAAGCAATTACTTTCTTATGATTCTTCAGCACGTCGATAAGTCGAGATTTTTCTTCTTCTTTCAAGTCCTTTGCGATGATGACGGGTAACTTCTGACTGTCTTCTAGGAAAACGTATTCGAGATGGACGGTAAATCCTTAAGCTCTAAATCCGGAGAATTGTCGATGGAAGGCGTAGTCAAATTCGGATCATCGATAGAGATTTCCTTAGGAGATGGTGGAGAAATATGGCCCTTATTGAGAAGTTTCTCAATGGTACGAATGTCTTCTTCCCAATCGGTGGGAGAATCGTCATATTGTAAGTCCACATTCCCTAAAGTTGCTTCAAATTCTTTCAAAAGGAAATCACTTTCTCCAAATGGAGTCAATGATGGAGCAATAGAGGCAACAGTCTCAACAATGGGTAGAGAAGACGAACCACTTTTACAAGCGTCTTTGAAAAGCTCTTCACAAGCCTCATCAAGTACGTCAATGAAATTAACGCTCTCGTATTCAGAAGGTTTCTTAGAAAGTTACCCATGTTGAAGATGATTTTATCGTCACCAACTCTCATGAGAAATTCGCCCGCGGCTACATCAATGAGAGTGCGAACGGTCCTCAAGAATTGACGTCCAACGATTAATGGAACACGGGAGTCCATCTCGTATTCAACGACAACAAAATCCGCTAGAAAGGTGAATTTGTCGACACCGACGAAGACATCTTCGGCTATCCCCACTGGATAAGCAACCGTACGGTTAGCTAATTCCAATGTCATTCGTGTGGGGACTAGCTCGGGTAGAGATAATTGTTTCCAAACACTTAATGGCATTAAGTTTATACTAGCACCTAGATCGGCTAGGGCCATACAATTCTCTACCCCAGGGAAGTTGCAAGGAATGAGAAAACGACCCGGATCACCAAGTTTGGTTGGTAATTTCCTTAAGAGGACTGCGGAGCAATTCTCATTATGTTGGGTCTGAGCGATATCAAGAAGCTTTTCTTTGTCACTGAGAAGATCTTTAAACTTTTTAGCATATTTCGGCATGTGAGCGAGAGCCTCAACAAAGGAGATGTTGAAATTCAATTGTTTAAACATTTTAAGAAAGTTAGAAACCTGAATATCATCCTTGTTCATCAACTTCTCTTTCCTTAACCTTGAGGGATAAGGTATATTAGGTTGAGATGAAGGCTCTGGAATGGAATTCTCACTCACATACTTGGGTGGTGGAGGGGTGGAAGTAGAAGGTGGAGGAATTGGAGAAGGGGACTCGTTTTCCTTTGTCACAATCACCGGTGTAGGTGTAGGAATCTCGGGTTCCTTTAAACCTTTGCCACTTCGGGTGGTGATTGCTTTCATCTCCCCTCTTGGATTACCAACGGTGTTACTCGGAAGAGAACCCGAGCCAGAGGCTTGATTACTTGGGAAGAAACTAGCCATCATATCCCTTAAGTCATTCGTTTGACTGCTCAAAGTGTTTCACATATCGACACGAAGATCATTCCCTTGTTTCGCCATATCTCCTTTCAAGTTGATGATTTTTCGCTGAAGATTCTGCACCAGTGCGTCATTAGTCCTCATGTAAGTTTCAACCTCGTGATTAAATGCGGTGGGTTGGTTAGAAGGAGGAGCACGGTAGGCAGGTAGTTGATAAGCGGGTTGTTGATAAACTTGGTTATTTCCTTGAGGTGGATATGGGTTTCTTTGGGTTTGATATTGATTTGGAGCTCGAGGTTGGTGTTGATTGTTGCAATTGAGGTTGTTTTGGTTTTGAGGAGGAAAACCGGGTGGTGAAAGGAAGTTGTTTGAACGATAACTGAGCAAATTGCGGTCACATTGTGGACGTGCTTGATAGCCTCCCGTAAAAACGTTACCGTTAGCGGCATACACATTTTCCGGATTGTCATGAGTCTAAGGACAATCGGTGTATGAATGAAAACCCCCGCATATTTCACATGACTGACTCAAAGCATTAACTGGCGCATAGTTGTTTTTGGCCTTGTTAGCGGTTTATAGAGCAAGTGCTTCAACAATCGAAGTAAGCTTATCAATTCTCTTGTCGGCATCACTAGTACTAGCACTAGCCACATTAGCCCGAACACTCTTAGTTTGCACTCTAGACTTATTCTCAATAATATCCCACGTGGCATTAGATGACTTAACCAAAATGTTACCCCCCGAGGCACTATTTAGTGAATCTTGGTCATTCATGCTTAAACCATTGTAAAAAATATTAATTTGATGCACTTTTGTAAAACCATGTTGTGGACACTTTCTTAAAAGTTCCTTAAAGCGGTCCCAAGATTCACTAAATGTCTCACCGTACTTTTGTTAAAAGTTAATGATTTCATTCCGCAAAGCGGTAGTACGTGAGGGTGGGAAAAAGTAGTTGATGAATTTGATCTCTAAATCCGACCACATAAGAATACTTTGTGGCGGTTCCTTATCAAGCCAATGTCGGGCTTGTCCCTCTAAGGAGAAAGGAAAAAGTTGCAAGCGAATTACCTCTTGTGAAACCCCATTATACTTGACCGTATTAGTGAGTTGAATGAACCTTTTGATATGGTCACGAGGATCATCAAGTTTACGCCCCAAGAATAGTTGAGCAGAGACCATTTGAATGAAGCCGGATTTGAGCTCAAAGTTGTTGGCTCCAATCTCGGGTATGACAATAGCATCGGTGTTGCCCTCTACTTGCGATTGCAAAAGCTCGATCATTGGTCGATTGTCCATGGCGACAATAGGTTGAGTTTCGACTACGGCTTGAGTTGCTTTCTTCTTACGAGCTCGGGTACGCATACACACCTACAAAAGGAAAATAAAGATAGACAAGAAATATTTTTGGTTTTTTTTATGTTTTTCTATTTTTTTGGATTTTTGAAATTTTTTGATTTTTATGTATTTTTTGAAAATTGTTGACACGAAAAATAACGTTCAAAAGTGAACAGATCCCAAAATCCAACGCGTCTCTCACTAAAAACCGTTAATCTTCACGAAAAGAGCCGGCAGCGGCGCCATTTGAAAGTATGATTTTATTAGGTTCTTTTTCGATTCAATTCGAATTGATTAAGATTGAAAGTGTGACTCAGTCGTTTTGGGTTAGCAAAAAGAAGGTTTTGGTTTATTTCTAAGTAAAAGGTAAATGCGAATAGTAATAAATATAAGTTAAAAACAATTAACTAATAATAACGAAACAATATAAATAATAAAACGTAAGTTAAAGCAAAACAATTAATAAAAATAAAACTAAACGAAGAAGCTAAACGAATAATTGGAATTTCAGAGAAATGACTATTTTCGGAATAATGAACAAATTAATAGAAATGACTATTTTCGGAATAATTGACAAATTCAAAGAAGTGACTATTTTCGGAATAATGAACAAATTCAGAGAAATGACTATTTTCGGAATAATTGACGAATTCAGAGAAATGACTATTTTCGGAATAATGAACAATCAGAGAAATGACTATTTTCAGAATAATTGACAAATTCAGAGAAATGACTATTTTCGGAATAATGAACAAATTCAAAGAAATGTTTATTTTCGAAATAATTGACAAATTCAGAGAAATGACTATTTTCGGAATAATTGACAAATTCAGAGAAATGACTATTTTCGGAATAATGAACAAATTCAGAGAAATGACTATTTTCAGAATAATGAACAAATTCATAGAAATGAATATTTTCAGAATAATGAACAAATTTAGAGAATATGGTGAAATCTTCGGATAATCAAAACCCTTTTCCGAAAATCCTTGTGACAACCGTGGTTTTGAGGTTCGTCACTTGGTCTTATTTTAAGGTTAATTTATGTGTGACTATGTGATTTGCGTGTTTACATGTTATTTTGCGTGAACGAGGTTGGTGTGGATATAGTTTATGGGTATAAAGTACTCATAAGTAAATCGAGGAACGGTTATTTCATGTTCATGAGCTCACAAATTAGTGACTATGAAATGAAATGGTGTTATTTTGGTGTTTTACGTATACGTATAAGTATTATAGTAAATCGTATTTTTTTTGATATTAAACCTCCGTTGTAGCGTATTATTTGAGTTTCATATTTCACGTGTACGTTTTAAAATGGTGTTCTTGGTTTTAAGTCTATTGAAATAACTTGGGATTTCTTTTGAGATAATGAAATCTTTTGTGTTGGGTCTTACATTTCTTTTGGTCGGTATATATTGAAAAAAAGGGAATTGGAAATCTACTATTGAGTTAGATAGTTGGTTGTATTCGGTAAAATAAGGGTAAGGTGTTGGAGTCGTGTTTGAAACAAGATGTAACATAAGATTTTTTTTTAATCAACACTTATTTATTTCAATTTCTAAAAGACTTTCTTTAAAATAAAGGGAAATAAAATTTCTTTCTACTTAAATAGTTTATATAAGTGAGCTCAATCAATATACATCATTTATAATTATTTATGCAAGACTAAAGAAAGTTCATGAAAATTTCACATACATTTATTTCTTTTCATTTAAAAAGGATTACGTTAATTACTAAGAGGATTCTTTAGTTTTTATAAAAAAACAACTAGTATAAAACTGTTTTGGTCATAACTTGTTCATTTTTAAAGCTTTTTGGGTGATTCAAAAGCCTAAAATTATGTAATCGGAATGTACTTTTCAAATATTTGGTATGTATAGTCATGGGTTGTTAGTAGCTTGATCGAAATTTTGGTACAAGTGACGGGTTCAAGGTTGAGTTTTGAATAGTAGTTTTTTTATGATTTGGGATGCACGGGATACCTAGTCTTTGAGTTGAGTTTTGAGATCGTCTAGAAGGTTGTTTGTAGATTGTTTGAGTCACATAGATGTGGTGAGGAAAGAAAAAAAATATTCTTTTGGAAAAGTCGATCTTGTGCACGGTTTAAATAATATGTCGCGGGGCATAAGATGTTTTGGTTGCCATTAAGTGTTTCTTGGATCATTTTTCGTTGTCATGAGTCATTTGAATTGGTACATGTTTGAGTTTTCCTTTTGAGTTTTCGTGGTTTTGGTCTGTTTTAACTCATGCACGTGAAATGTCGTTAGTTATCCGTGGGTTTGATTCGTAGATCGTATCTAGTGGATTCAGGATGTAGTTTTGGGTTCGTATTGATTGGGAGCGTTGACGTAGACATATGAAAGACTTGGTCGCGCCTACACGATTAAGTAGGTGGCCCTGAGAGAATGGTCGGAATGCCCTTAGTGAGGATGAAAGAGTTAAAAGTTCGTAGACGAACTAATGTGGTCATGAGGTCTCTTAGGAGTGCCAAGGGAGATGAATAGATATTTGTATAATGTATGGATATTGGCACAAGTAACACGCCATAGAGACTGTTGGAAGGGGATATAATACCTCAAAGGTATTTATGATTGTTCGTAAGGCATGTAAGTTTTCCAAAAATTTCCTGAGTTTTAGTAGGTTTGCCTATTACTGTGAGGTAGAACCATAAATAGAGCAAGTAGGAGAAGTGAGAGGAGTTCTAGTTAGTGCCTTTCCAAGGAAATTGTTGATGGAATGATTTTAAGAGCAAGAGTTGTTAGAAATTGCAACGGATGCAAGGTAAAATTTGAGTTGCTTAGTAGTAGATTGGCTGTGAAAACCGGTTGAGTGGTCTGATAAGAGGAAGTATTGGTCTTTTAGAATACGTGTAGATTTTCGCGAGTAGAACGAGGTAGAAATGTATTCGTATTGCTTCTAAGAGAGGGTGCAAGGAGGACGTAGTTGAAACTGCTAAGGATGTTGTATGAACGCTTTGGGTTTACGGTTATGATTTTGGCTTCGCTAAGGCGCTAGCAGTTTTCATGGAGTCAATGAACCGGGGGTGCATGACAATATATAAACGAGTTGTCATCGGGAGCATCAACGACATCTTGATCTACTCAAATCTAAGAAGGAGAGTGAGGAGAATTATGAGTTGGTTTTGGAGTTGTTAGGAAAGGGAATTATACGGGAGATTTTCAAGTGTGAGTTTTAGGATTAAGTTGGCCAGGACGAGTAGTCAGAGATGATGGCATATCGTGGAACCAGCAAGGGGCAAAGTGAAGAAGGGTGAGGAAGCGTTTTGGAGGCTGAAGAGGTGGATTGGATAATGAGCAGATCTTGGAATTATCGTAAGGACTGGATGAATTCGCGAAGCATGACGATACGTGGAGCAAGGATTTGGATGTATACGAGAACAACAAAGAAAGGTGGTTGTTTATATGTTGTGGGAACTAAAGATTTGGAAGAACTTGATAGACTTAGTTAGTGGAGATGGATTGTTATATCTGCCTAGAATGCTAGAGGCATTTGGGGTACGAGACGCAGAGAATGATCTATACAGATCATGAACGTCTCCAACACATATTTAATCATCTTGGTTGAACATTTGGAAAAGGTGATGGGTGGAGTTGAGTGATGAAAGAAAATTGCAAGGCCAAGTACCATCTGGGAAAGGCAAGCATGGTTGATGAGACATGGAATAAGAAGAATGAAGTGAAGCTGAGACGAACTTGAACTATATGGATGACGTATTAGGGTGGTTTGGATGAAGGATGTAGGTTTTACGAGTTGAGTTGTCTAAAGCAGAGAACGCGTCAACATGTATGTTGCGTGGCTTGGATAATCATATGGAGAAAAGGGACGTAGACTATACTTCCTACATAGATAGGAGTAGCTTAGAAAGGGCGATGTAAGGACGAATTTGGTGAAAGGGATACATAATAGGGTGGAGGAATAAGTACGACGAGAGTTGGGTGATAGTCGATAGTCCGACTAATTCATCTCATATTTCAAGAGGAATGAGAAGTCACATAGTTGAGAAGTTGGAAGGATTGCGTACGGATGTGATGGAATAGATGGTTTTGCGTAAAAGTTAGCCTAATATGTATGGAATGCCTTATGAAGGATTATGGCAAGGGAAGAAACGATGGGAAGCAAGCGTAGTATACCGTTGATAGACTAATGTTTGGTATGAGCATACTATAGGGGTAACTGAGAAAGACGCCTAGAGCATTGGCATGAGATTTGGAGATAGTTGGAGAACGCATTATATTAGGAAGAATTCTCCTACAAAGAGAGAGTCACCGGTGAGAGGGGCATATTCCCCATTGATGAGGATGTAAGGAATAAAGGAGGAAACACCTAAATTATAGGCTGAAGACGGGATATAAGATAGTATGGAAATTAAGATTGTGGAGAGACAAGCGAAAAGTAGTATGGAGGAAGAATGATTCGAGGGAGAAAGAGGTTGTGAAGATAGTGGGGTGATATTGAAGAGAAATCGTTAGAGCAAGAGGTTAGTAGTCACGAAGAATGGAACGTCCACCTAGAAAAAAGGTGTAACACATGTTAGTATGAAGGATGGTTAGTTACTTGGTGCCGAGCATGGGAAAGTAAGGATGAGGTGGTGGTTATGACATGTTTCTTGTGAATATTATGGGAAGCTTTTGGTTATGCAATCCTGCATATACCATTGGATGTGCTTAAGGTTGGGAGAACTTCCGAATGATGGAAAATCCGTAGAGGATAGAATCTGTTAGGTATGGTGATAGGAATTGTAGTAGAAACTGGTGGAGTTAAATCATAGGAGATGAGGTGGATCACCGTTACAGTGGGATGAAGTTAGAAGCGGCCAACGTATTGGACCGGAGGTGGATCAGAAAACTATGGAGGTGGTGGCAGTGACTAAGTAGAGGTTGAAAATAGCAAAGAACCGACAAGAGAGCTATGCGGACAAGAGGTGTAAGCCGTTGAGATTTGAGATAAAGTTATGCTAAAGGTTTCACCATGGAAAGGGGTGATGCGGTTTGGAAAGAAAAGGGAAGTTAGCACCCAGATTTGTGGGTCCATTTGAAATCCTTGAAAGGATTGGGCTAGTGGCGTATAGGTTGAGATTACCGGAGGAATTTAGTAGTGTGCATGACGTATTTCATGTATCAAACTTGAGGAAGTGCTTAGCAAGAACTGACTTGCAAGTACCGTTAGATGATATTAGTATGGATACGAGTCTTCATTTTATCGAAGAGCCGATAGAGATTTTGGGTCGTGAAGCTAGGACGTTGGATAAAAAGGGTAATATACCGTATTTATGGGTAGATGGAATTTGGAACGTGGACTAGAGTTCACGTGGAAACGGGAAGGATTTATGAGGAGCAAGTATCCTCAGCTAATTGATAATGACGATCCTAAAGAGTAAATCTCGGGACGATATTTCTATTAGGAGGGAGTGATGTGACAACCGTGGTTTTGAGGTTCGTCACTTGGTTTTATTTTAAGGTTAATTTATGTCTGACTATGTGATTTGCATGTTTACACGTTATTTTGCGTGAACGAGGTAGGTGTGGATGTTGTTTATAGGTATAAAGTACTCATAAGTAAATCAAGGAACGGTTATTTCATGTTCATGAGCTCACAAATTAGTGACTATGAAATGAAATGGTGTTATTTTGGTGTTTTACGTATACGTATAAGTATTATAGTAAATCGTATTTTTTTTACGATTTGGGGTTTAGCATTTAGAGGTCTCGGGTAAGGTGTTTAGTCATGTGAGTATTTTTCGGGATGGTTTTAACTCATTTAGGACTTAGTTATAAAGTTTATTTCAAAATGATGAGACTGCTTTTATACATGGTCTCATCGTCCAAATCGGGCTTAAAATCAATTAAATATCATCAAAACTACCAAATATATGCTCGTGTTTGTTACTTGTGTATTTTTAGGTACGGATATTGAGGAAATGGCAAAAGATCACAAGAATCATTCAAAAACGAACACGGGAAACGAATTCGCACAATGAACCGGGCCCAAGTTTGGAATTTTGCAAAAACACCCTTGAAGAATTGAAGATTGGCAACTTTAGTCCCTCATCTTTGAAGAACTTGTCACAATTGATCCTCCAAATGTCATTTGTACAAGTATGATCCTCCATGTTTGAAGACTGCACAAGATCAGCCCTTGAAAAATGAAGAATATGCAAAAGAAGCCCTTGTTAAAAGTTTGTAAAGAAATTGTGCCACTTTTGACAACTTTCCAAAAGTTGATAAGTGCAAGTTGGGCGTTGTTAGCTTTTATTTACAAAGTGGAAAGAACAAGAATGCTTGGGGACCTATCCTGCCAAACAGCAAAACCTCCTCATCCAGTTAGGCTTTGCCACGTCACTAAACCCACCCAAATACAAATACCCTACCCATTATCCACCCAACCCAAACCCACAACCCGGTTTTATTAAGTAAACCAGGTCAAATACCCAGTCAAACCCACCCCACTTCCCACCAAAACACTTTTTTTTAAATCTTTCTTTACCCAAACTGGATTAAACCTCCCTTAATCCCCCACTTAAACCCTAATCCTACCCAGACCCAATTACACCCAAACCAAAGGGTTTTTCCCCTATATTGTCCAGATCCTTAATTGAGGTCACCCTCACCCCATCCCACACCCAAACCGTGACCCTAGACAACCCCATGTGAAAGTGGACCCCTCCCCTGCTCAAGTCCCATTCACCCAAACCCAATGCCCGACCAAACCAACATCCAGGATCACTCTCCTTGGTCCCCAAGGCATTTTGGACGTCTTTGATCAAATCTCCAAGCTGGCACATCACATGGGTTCCAATTGACCAAGAATCAAGAAGACTTCAAAGGGCATTTTCGGATTTCCATTGTATTAGGGTTTCTCTTTTGATTATTTTATTATGTATTCTAGGACCTTCTATCAGCATGTATAAAATGAGACGACATGTGTCTCATTTAGTTGTTCCAGTTTTTTAGCAATTCACATTTGTAATTCCTTTTTTATAAATATTAAAGTTGGTGTTTGTTTGAAATACAAGTGTAATTCCTTTTACTGTTTTTAAAAAGTTGGTGTGTGTTTGAATTGCTAAGCTGTGTTCCATTTTTAAAGTGTGAAAGATTTGAGTGTTTGATATTTCAGTTCTCAAAAGTTTGAAAATAAGTCTTGATTTCAGAAAGTTTAAGAGATTTGGAAAGTGAAAGTGGACCAAGATTTTTGATTTTCTGAGATTGAGTTTGTTTTAAAACAAGTTTTTAAGGGTTTCAAAGATTTTTAAAAGATTTTAAGAAAGAAAGATAAAATCAGTATATTATTGTGCTTGCATTTTTCTTTCATTTTCTTAGCAGGGGTGTTTTGAGCTTGAATTGATCAAGGTTCAGCATATACCCGAGTATATGGGAGGTGGCTACCTAGCCACTGTTGGTCTTGGATGTAAGACCAACAAGGTAAAACCTTCTCTTCATTTTTCTAGTTAAAAAATTATGAGTTTGGTGTGATTTTGTGAAATTGCATGAAAGTTGCTAAGTGCTGGTGTTATTAGTTTGATTTGAGTCATTTGGATGTTAAATGCATGTTAGGTTAGTTCTAAATCAGTTTTGATTTGATTAGAGTAGGATTTGTTTGGAAAAAGTTGAGAAAAAAGTTCTAAAGGGGTGTTTGGATATGCAAGTTAGCCTAGCTTATTGAAAAATTTGTGGAATATAAACGTGTTAGAATCATACCATAGGGAGTGTGTTAGTTGGTTATCAGTTTTGTGGAAGATTGGGACTCATTTGCATGCTATAAAGTGAAAACTTAGCTAAAATTTGAATCTGCCATATTCTTCTGCTTTTTGTGTGAATTTGAGCTTTCAAGCTTTTAAATCTGTTAGATTATAGGATATTCAAGGATTGTAGGTTGTTTGTTTATCATTTGGTGAATGTGTATGCAAGATCTTGACTTTTGAATCACACCTTTGTGCAAGTTTTTGGTGAATAGCACCCACAGACCCATAACTTTACCTCAGCAACCTTCATTTGATCCTTTTGTGCAATCTGTGTAAAGTTCTTGCTAATGTGTGCTTGTTTTGTATTGATTTGACTCCCTACACTCCAACTGAGTGTAGGGTTGCCTTATTTGCCAACAAATACACCACCAATCACAAACCAAGCCCTCTTGGTTCCTGTTTGCACTTGTGAAGATAAATACAAGTCTGCTTGTGTTCTTCAAAAAGTAACTGATCACGTTTTTGGTTAATCAAGCTTAATCTTTGGTAAAAAGTGGATTTGGATTGTGTTTACAAGCATAACAAAGGTTACTGTTTGAGTTTTAAAAGTAAAAAAAAAAGAAAATAAATAGCAAAAAGTTCACCCTGCCTGGACTCGAACACGGGACCCCTCGTTGGGGGAGTGTACGCATTTACCAGTGATCTAGATGACTTTTTATGTTTACCTTTCATTTCCATAGTTATATAAGGTGATTTTGTTTTCTTCTTATTTAAATAAGCCGTAGCTTATTTCCATTTTTTTAGCTTATTTATTAAGCTTATTTGGTAGCTAGTATTTTTCCTAGGGTTTAATTAAGGTTTAGGACTTTTCTTTTTTTAAAATTTATTTTTCCCTTTATTTATTTATTTATTAGGATTACTTTTAGATTAAATTTTAGAAAGTAAATTAAAAATAGTAAAAATCATTTTAAAAATCCAGAAAAATAGTTTTTAGGTTTTAATTTATATTTTTGAGGTTTACATATCAAAAAGTTTTCAAAAAGTCTTATTTTTAATTTTATTTAATTTTAGGGTGTTTAGACAACTTTAAAAATTAATATAAAAATGATAAAAAGGTTTTAGGAGCTTTGATTTACATTTTTGTCTTAGTTAGAATATTTAGGATTTTTGATTATTTTTTAGAATTTATTTAAAAACTTTTTATTTTTTAGAATATTTTAATATTATTTTATTAGAAAAAATTCAAAGTTTTATTTTTAACTTTTTTTCATTTTTCCTAGGTTAAGGACATTAACTTAGGAACTTTGTAACTTTCCAATTAATTTTTAGGCTTTTCATTTAATTTTTAGAATTAATTTAAGATTTAATAGATTTTAATAGTTTTTAGTGTTTAAAAATAGATTAATTTGGTTTTAAAATTTTTAAAAATAGTTTTTAGCTTAATTAGGTCATTTTTTAGGTTTACAAACTTGAAACTCTTGTTTGGGGCTTTTTAATAATTATAAGTGATTTTTAGGGCTTTAATTAGCATTAAAAAGTCATTATTTATTTAATTAAAAGGTTTTAGCAAGTTTGGATTTTTTGTTAACTCTTAGAATAATATTGTGGATTTTTAGTAATTTTTAGGAATTTTTAGGTTAAAATTTTAATTTTTGTCGTTTTTACGATTCTACGTCTTAACTTTCTAGTAGTGTTTTTGTCAATTTTTATTTTTACGTCTTCGTCATTTTCTCTTCTTGTTAATAATCAAAAACATTAATCAATTATTCATTACACAACGCAATAGCCTCCTCGAGAGAACGATCCCCATTAAGGGTCATAACTTGTGGTTTTCCTAAATCACTCGTTAATACTTACCGCTTTTACCTTGTTTTCCTAAACAAGTGTGAAAATACAACTATCATTTTGGCGCCGCTGCCGGGGAGGCGTGTTGTGTTTTGGTTGAACCATTGTTGTTTTTTTTATATTAGCCATAAATAGTATTTGTATTAGTAGCACTCTACTAATACGTATTATCGTTTTTCGGTTTTTGTGTGAATATTATTACTATATTGTATACGTAGAACAATAAATACACAAGTACTCCAAATACGTGAGCAATCACAACCTTGATTCGGGATTTCATCACTCGATCATTGTATTCGAATCTCAAACCAAAGAAAAAGGCAAAAATAGATAAATACTTTCGTGAAGCTTAATTTTGATAATACAAACTATAAGGTGGGTATAAGGCGGTTGTATTTCACGACCTAAAGGAAAAAGGCTCTTAAGTGCTTCGCACCGCCTCGTTTCCTCCGCTTGCTTGTGCGTATTTGATTTTGAGAGTGAATCGAGGGTTTTGCCGCCCAAAGTATTATTACATATCATATATATTTTCTTGGTTTCTATTGATTAAACCCTCTTGAACGATTTGGTGTTCCACCATCGTTCTAAAGTCATCGAAGGCGTTCACTCCACGTGATCGTTTTCATTCCTTGAGGCCTTTTTAATCAAGAGATTTGATTAAGGAGGAGATTTGTGGGCTTTTGTCTACTTAATACATTTCACCAATTTCTAAAAAGTTAATACCATCAAAAACCACAAAAAAAAAATTGAAAAACACAAAATACCAAAAAGAATCTTCTTTGCTCGTCTCCACGTTGTACGTGACGTTTATGCTCACTCGTAATCAAGCAAAACGTGCACGTAAACGAAAGAACAAAACTCCCACTCCAACTCATTCTAGTGAGGAGTCTCCTATTGACGAACCCATTGTACAAGAAGAACCAACCATGGCGAATCGAACTATGATGGAGTTACTTCAAGCACCCACCGAGGGTTATGGAGAAGCTATTGTAATTCCCGCTATCCTTGCGGAGAATTTTGAGGTGAAAACGGGTTTGTTGTCGATGATCCAAAACAACAAATTCCGTGGTGATGAGAAGGACAATCCCCACAACCATATCCGCCAATTTAATCGTCTTACCGCCACGTGCAAATTTAAGGATGTCTCGAATGACTCGATTAAGATGATGCTTTTTCCGTATTCCTTAGCAGGGCCCGCTAAAATTTGGTTAGAGAAAGAGCCACCCAATTCTATATTGACGTGGAAGGATCTCGTTTCAAAGTTCGTGAACCAATTTTTTCCGCCCTCTAAGACTACGCATTTGAAAAATTAGATTTCTAAATTTTCACAAGAATCAAATGAAAGTTTTTCTACGGCTTGGAATAGGTTTAAGGAGATGTTACATGAATGTCCTCATCACGGTTTTTCCGATTTGCACCAAATCGACACGTTTTACAATGGACTTAACGATCATGAAAGAGATTATTTAAATGCCGTCGCGGGTGGTAATTTTTTGTGTAAAACGGTTGAAGAAGATTTGGTCATAATCGAGAATAGGTCTAAAGTTTATAGCCCTCGTCACACACCGAGTGTTGCCAAAATGGGCTCATCATCGTCTCGTAGTATCAATGCTTTGCAAGATGAGGCTAATGAGGAAAATCGGTTTTTCGATAGGTTTTCGACCCTTATGTCCCATTGGAAGGCTCAAGAAGCTTCCAATTCCGCTTCGGTTAAAGCGGTTTCTAAGAGTTGTTTGTCGTGTGGAGGAGCTCATGATCTTTCCGAGTGCATTACCGCGGATGGTAACACTTCGAATGCTTTTGTAGCCACGGGAACTTATAACCAAATCGGTCAAGGTTCCCGCCAAAATCAAGCTCCACCAAATCAAAATGCTAATAACTATCGCAACAACAACCAAGGTGGAAATTACCAAGGAAATCAAAGGAATTATAACAAAGGTAATTACCAAAGTGGAAATGGGCAAATTTCTAATCAAAACCAAAACCGTGATTTTCAAAACAATGCCCAAGGTTTTCAAAACGATCACACCAAAAATCTTCAAGGAGAATTTTTGAATTATGCAAAGGCTAATGATGCTAAGTTTGACAACATGCAACGTGAGATGGTTAGCTTAAGATCCGAGTTGAAAAACGAGCTTAAAAACGAACTTGCTAATGAACTTAAAACTCATGCTAACAAAATGGAAGGAAATGTCACAAGACTCCAACAAAATCAACAAAAAATGGAGCAAGGACAACATGAGATTAAGCAAGAATTGTTAAAAGCGGATGCTAGGCAATCTAAGTTTGAAGACCGTATGGCTAAAATGTTTGAAGCTATCATGTGTAAGCCCTCTTCTTCGGGTGGTCTTCCTAGTGATACCATCGTAAACCCGAAAGGAGAATTGAAGGTTATTACTACTCGTAGTGGTAAAACTTTCAAAGAACCCACTTCTCGTCCAAGTACTTCCATGGAGAAGGAAAAAGAGAAAGAACCCGAGGTTGTGGTTGAAAAGGAGCAAATTACAAGCCCACGAAGTACCGCTCAAACCACACCTACGGTTGAACCTACACCAATCATGGAACCCGAGATTCCAAGGCCTATGCCTATGCCTACTTTGCCCCAACCCACACCACCTTTACCCTACCCTTCAAGACGAGACAAGGAAAAGGCACAAGAACGAAATAATTATCAATTTGAACTTTTTATGAAAATGTTTCGTGACTTGCATTTTAATATAAGTTTTGCCGACGCCTTAGTCATGATGCCTCGATTTGCCGCGAACTTCAAAAGTATGTTGAATAACAAAGAGAAATTGCAAAAATCGTCTAGTTGTTCTTCGGTTTTTCTAAGCCGCATACCTCAAAAAGTCGGTGATCCTGGAAAGTTTTTAATCCCATGTGCTATCCAAGACATGGAAGAATGCTACGCCTTGGCCGATCTTGGTGCTAGTATTAATTTGATGCCTCTTGAGATTTTTAAATCGCTCAATCTTCCAAATCTCACTCCTTCAAGAATGTCAATCGAAATGGCCGATCATTCTACGATTCTATCTTGTGGAGTTGCCGAGGACGTCTTCGTGAAAGTTGGAAAGTTCTACTATCCTGTAGACTTTATTGTTGTTGATATTCCCATCGATCCTAAAGTTCCGTTAATTTTAGGTCGATCTTTTTTGGATACCTCGAGAGCACTTATCGATGTGCATGCAAGAAAAATCACTCTTCGTTTCAATGAGGAAGAACTCGTCATTAATGCAACCCAAAACTCCACTCTTTCTCATGTGTATTCTATCACATCTTTGTATAATGTCAATCCCATCAAAAGCATTTGCAAAAAGATTTCCAATAGAGTTTAAGGAGTTGTTGAGAAAAATGAAGTTCCGTCCCCTCCGCCGGTGGAGGTTAAGAGTGTTAAGCCTATGAATCCAATCTCGAGTGATTCTTCGGATGATGAATACGTTGATCCCGATGGAGAGGTTTTCTTTGTTGACAAACGTTTTGAAAACTTACCACCACCTAAACCAAAAAGATTTCAAAATGTGAGAATTTTTAGTGTGACTAACATTGCTTTAGATACACCGAATATTTTTGACATAATCAAATCGGGTTTTCACAAGGAGAGTGTAAAAGATGAAAAAGGAAAAGATTTTGAATTGAATTTAAAAGATTTTTCTACAATTCTAACTCCGTCATCACCGCGTTTATTGAGTACTACAAGCTCGTCTTCTCCTTTTGACGATGCTTTGTGTGGACTTAGTGTGGGGGAATCCCCTTATGTTCCCTTCCCTTTCTCCACCGAGGACGAGATATTTGATCCTGGAATTGCTTGTATAAGGAAATCTCGGTCTTCCACCGATGCAATAAATGGAAAATCTTTTCATTTGATTGGTGCGAGTCTACCTCGAGTAGCTCATGTTTTTAGAGACTTACCCATTGTCCCACCCTTCTATTTCTTCTCTCCTATTTTCTTCTACCCCATTTTGGTTTGTGTTGAAGTAGCGTTGTTTCGTCTTTCATCCGAAAACGAGGACGCTATCTTTGACCCCGGTATACGTTTATCGGGTTTTTAAAAGTACTCCATGTGCTTTTGGGCCTTGTTTATCATGTAAGCCCCACCAAAAATTGACCATACCATGATTATCCCTAAATGATCACATTTATGGGGATTCGAGTCGAGCTTTTGACTCGGTTATCAAAAACAAGGTGCCTCGTGGGGGAGACCCATGCTTATCCATGTACATATTATTGCTTTCTAATGTAGTTTAATGTGAGGGGATTTGTGCCCTTCCAACCTTTGTTCCGTGGTTGTTTGTGCATTGTGGTTTTTAGATCATGATCTTCACGATTGGAGCCTCTCGTGTTTCGTTTTAGGGGAGCACTCGATCGTTTGCTTTGGAGGCCTTTCCCAATATCCATATGATATATCCTTTTATGTTCTAACCTTAGGTTTTTAGCACACTTCATAAACGGCTTTAAATTTAATGGTTACACCCTTTCCATGCTAGATTAGGCATTCGACTACGTCTCTAGTATGGGGGTGTTTGCACCCCTAGACTCGAAACATTGAGGACAATGTTTAACTTTAGTATGGGGGGGTGAATAGATACTTGCCTTGCCAAACCTTCACGCTTTCCAAAGTTTATCGTTTTGTTGCAAAATAAGGCTAAAAATGGCCAAATTTTTAAATTTTTCTCATGTTTTATAAGTGTTTGAAGACACGAATGTAGGTTTTCCGATGGCAAGAATCAGAGTAATTTTTGACTCGACCGTGCGTGTTGAGCACTTAGCTTTGATTCCTTAACTACACATTGGGCTAAGTCTCTTAAATGAGGACGAGAAATGATAGGGTTAATTATAAGTTACTATGCTAAACGTAGAGTACTCGTATTCTTTCAAAAACTCATGTGTTATCGTTATTTTCTTATTCTCCCTTCGCTTGTATATATTTTTTACTTAATAAATATTGACTTAGCGGTTTAGTTGGGATTGTTGGGTTTCTAGTCTTTTCTAGTAGCTTCCGTGTAATTAAATTGGGAAGACATTAAGGTATCGTCAGCGTCACGGTTTTGAAGTATTGGCACCCGAATAATCGAAAGCTTCACCCAATAATAAGATTTCAAGTGCTCACCTAAATCAAGCAAAAATTTGAAGCTCACAAGGCCGAAAAATCTATGCAAAATTGAAAGTGAATCAAGCCTTAATCTTCGAAGCTTTAAAGATCCAAAATTCGCTTTAGCGTGAGGATATACGTCTTTGGCTAATAAAACCACCGATGAGGCGGATAATAAAAGGCAAGGCAAGACCGAAGTCATAATAAAAGCTTCATGGCGAAGTTGAATAAAAGATGGAGGTAAACCAAAGATAATAAGGCCCTTCCGTTAGGGGGCGTATAAAAGTCTTGGTAATAAGTCTCATGTTCAAAACCGTTATAAAACCGTGTTTATCGATTCTTCTTGTCAACTTAATTTTTTAACATCGTTGTCTATTAGGAGGGGTTATTGATTTGATGGTCTTAGTTACACCATTAGGACTCTATTTTTAGACCTAAATCTCTATTATCGCATAAGTCAATGATGTATCCTCGTGATCATTAAGACATAATAAAATATAAGAGATACAACTTAGGAATAATGGGAGAATAAGTACGTGATTAGGGCATATGAGTAGTGTTAGCATTACTAACTTATAATGACAATGATCTCGTTGCACGCTTGGCATGGAATTAAGGTGAAAATCGAGGACGACGAATTTATCTCTATGAGGCACTCATGTGTTCTTATTCTATGAACCTAAACGTCCCATTTTGCGATGAAAATCATACATTATGTCTAAAACGCAAGTAGTAGTAATAGTAGTGTAGCTAGTTTTTCATTTCAATAAAGTGAATAAAAATGAATTTTTGGAGATGCTATGATACTTTATTCTAGCATTGCGTGAGGGCACGACAATGGTTTAGTATGGGGGAGTGATGAGACTGCTTTTATACATGGTCTCATCGTCCAAATCGGGCTTAAAATCAATTAAATATCATCAAAACTACCAAATATATGCTCGTGTTTGTTACTTGTGTATTTTTAGGTACGGATATTGAGGAAATGGCAAAAGATCACAAGAATCATTCAAAAACGAACACGGGAAACGAAGTCGCACAATGAACCGGACCCAAGTTTGGAATTTTGCAAAAAGACCCTTGAAGAATTGAAGATTGGCAACTTTAGTCCCTCATCTTTGAAGAAATTGTCACAATTGATCCTCCAAATGTCATTTGTACAAGTATGATCCTCCATGTTTGAAGAGTGCACAAGATCAGCCCTTGAAAAATGAAGAATATGCAAAAGAAGCCCTTGTTAAAAGTTTGTAAAGAAATTGTGTCACTTTTGACAACTTTCCAAAAGTTGATAAGTGCAAGTTGGGCGTTGTTAGCTTTTATTTACAAAGTGGAAAGAACAAGAATGCTTGGGGACCTATCCTGCCAAACAGCAAAACCTCCTCATCCAGTCAGGCTTTGCCACGTCACTAAACCCACCCAAATATAAATACCCTACCCATTATCCACCCAACCCAAACCCACAACCCGGTTTTATTAAGTAAACCAGGTCAAATACCCAGTCAAACCCACCCCACTTCCCACCAAAACACTTTTTTTTTAAATCTTTCTTTACCCAAACTGGATTAAACCTCCCTTAATCCCCCACTTAAACCCTAATCCTACCCAGACCCAATTACACCCAAACCAAAGGGTTTTTCCCCTATATTGTCCAGATCCTTAATTGAGGTCACCCTCACCCCATCCCACACCCAAACCGTGACACTAGACAACCCCATGTGAAAGTGGACCCCTCCCCTGCTCACGTCCCATTCACCCAAACCCAATGCCCGACCAAACCAACATCCAGGATCACTCTCCTTCGTCCCCAAGGCATTTTGGACGTCTTTGATCAAATCTCCAAGCTGGCACATCACATAGGTTCCAATTGACCAAGAATCAAGAAGACTTCAAAGGGCATTTTCGGATTTCCATTGTATTAGGGTTTCTCTTTTGATTATTTTATTATGTATTCTAGGACCTTCTATCAGCATGTATAAAATGAGACGACATGTGTCTCATTTAGTTGTTCCAGTTTTTTAGCAATTCACATTTGTAATTCCTTTTTTATAAATATTAAAGTTGGTGTTTGTTTGAAATACAAGTGTAATTCCTTTTACTGTTTTTAAAAAGTTGGTGTGTGTTTGAATTGCTAAGCTGTGTTCCATTTTTAAAGTGTGAAAGATTTGAGTGTTTGATATTTCAGTTCTCAAAAGTTTGAAAATAAGTCTTGATTTCAAAAAGTTTAAGAGATTTGGAAAGTGAAAGTGGACCAAGATTTTTGATTTTCTGAGATTGAGTTTGTTTTAAAACAAGTTTTTAAGGGTTTCAAAGATTTTTAAAAGATTTTAAGAAAGAAAGATAAAATCAGTATATTATTGTGCTTGCATTTTTCTTTCATTTTCTTAGCAGGGGTGTTTTGAGCTTGAATTGATCAAGGTTCAGCATATACCCGAGTATATGGGAGGTGGCTACCTAGCCACTGTTGGTCTTGGATGTAAGACCAACAAGGTAAAACCTTCTCTTCATTTTTCTAGTTAAAAAATTATGAGTTTGGTGTGATTTTGTGAAATTGCATGAAAGTTGCTAAGTGCTGGTGTTATTAGTTTGATTTGAGTCATTTGGATGTTAAATGCATGTTAGGTTAGTTCTAAATCAGTTTTGAGTTGATTAGAGTAGGATTTGTTTGGAAAAAGTTGAGAAAAAAGTTCTAAAGGGGTGTTTGGATATGCAAGTTAGCCTAGCTTATTGAAAGATTTGTGGAATATAAACGTGTTAGAATCATACCATAGGGAGTGTGTTAGTTGGTTATCAGTTTTGTGGAAGATTGGGACTCATTTGCATGCTATAAAGTGAAAACTTAGCTAAAATTTGAATCTGCCATATTCTTCTACTTTTTGTGTGAATTTGAGCTTTCAAGCTTTTAAATCTGTTAGATTATAGGATATTCAAGGATTGTAGGTTGTTTGTTTATCATTTGGTGAATGTGTATGCAAGATCTTGACTTTTGAATCACACCTTTGTGCATGTTTTTGGTGAATAGCACCCACAGACCCATAACTTTACCTCAGCAACCTTCATTTGATCCTTTTGTGCAATCTGTGTAAAGTTCTTGCTAATGTGTGCTTGTTTTGTATTGATTTGACTCCCTACACTCCAACTGAGTGTAGGGTTGCCTGATTTGCCAACAAATACACCACCAATCACAAACCAAGCCCTCTTGGTTCCTGTTTGCACTTGTGAAGATAAATACAAGTCTGCTTGTGTTCTTCAAAAAGTAACTGATCACGTTTTTGGTTAATCAAGCTTAATCTTTGGTAAAAAGTGGATTTGGATTGTGTTTACAAGCATAACAAAGGTTACTGTTTGAGTTTTAAAAGTAAAAAAAAAAAAAAAAAAAAATAGCAAAAAGTTCACCCTGCCTGGACTCGAACACGGGACCCCTCGTTGGGGGAGTGTACGCGTTTACCAGTGATCTAGATGACTTTTTATGTTTACCTTTCATTTCCATAGTTATATAAGGTGATTTTGTTTTCTTCTTATTTAAATAAGCCAATTTGTTATTTCCATTTTTTTAGCTTATTTATTAAGCTTATTTGGTAGCTAGTATTTTTCCTAGGGTTTAATTAAGGTTTAGGACTTTTCTGTTTTTAAAATTTATTTTTCCCTTTATTTATTTATTTATTAGGATTATTTTTAGATTAAATTTTAGAAAGTAAATTAAAAATAGTAAAAATCATTTTAAAAATCTAGAAAAATAGTTTTTAGGTTTTAATTTATATTTTTGAGGTTTACATATCAAAAAGTTTTCAAAAAGTCTTATTTTTAATTTTATTTAATTTTAGGGTTTTTAGACAACTTTAAAAATTAATATAAAATTGAAAAAGAGGTTTTAGGAGCTTTAATTTACATTTTTGTCTTAGTTAGAATATTTAGGATTTTTGATAATTTTTTAGAATTTATTTAAAAACTTTTTATTTTTTAAAATATTTTAATATTATTTTATTAGAATAAATTCAAAGTTTTATTTTTAACTTTTTTTCATTTTTCCTAGGTTAAGGACATTAAATTAGGAACTTTGTAACTTTCCAATTAATTTTTAGGCTTTTCATTTAATTTTTAGAATTAATTTAAGATTTAATAGATTTTAATAGTTTTTAGTGTTTAAAAATAGATTAATTTGGTTTTAAAACTTTTAAAAATAGTTTTTAGCTTAATTAGGTCATTTTTTAGGTTTACAAACTTGAAACTCTTGTTTGGGGCTTTTTAATAATTATAAGTGATTTTTAGGGCTTTAATTAGCATTAAAAAGTCATTATTTAATTAATTAAAAGGTTTTAGCAAGTTTGGATTTTTTGTAAACTCTTAGAATAATATTGTGGATTTTTAGTAATTTTTAGGTTAAAATTTTAATTTTTGTCGTTTTTACGATTCTACGTCTTAACTTTCTAGTAGTGTTTTTGTCAATTTTTATTTTTACGTCTTCGTCATTTTCTCTTCTTGTTAATAATCAAAAACATTAATCAATCATTCATTACACAACGCACTAGCCTCCTCGAGAGAACGATCCCCATTAAGGGTCATAACTTGTGGTTTTCCTAAATCACTCGTTAATACTTACCGCTTTTACCTTGTTTTCCTAAACAAGTGTGAAAATACAACTTGTTAGCCCTATATTTTATATAGTCGAACAAGAATGTAATAGGTCATCTTAGTCGTTAAAAGGTCTTATATTGTAATAGGTTAGTCGGGATAACCGGGCTTGGACTTTAAGCTAATATTGTCTAAGTTAGGGGCGTAAGCCCAAGACTAAGCCAAGCCCGGGCCAAGTCACAAACCCACGGCCCATGGAAAGCCCATTGGTTCGTGGGGCATATAACCCTCTTTCACATGTGAAAGAGGGTGTTGGTTCATTTCATTAAACACATAGTTTTAGTGTAAACCTTCCACTTCTCTCTCTACTCTCTCTCTCTACTTTTCTCCTCTTTCTCTCTCTAAGAATCTTGTGTTATGGATTGAATAGGAATAACATTTGGTATCAAGAGCCTATAGTGGATAGGTGATTGAAGATTTGTGTGTTGTGTTCTTGATTTTTCGTGCTACTTTGATCCATATCATCACGTCCCAAAAATATTTTTGTGTTTTTATGGTTTATTCTTGATACAAATCATCTACATACTTTTGGTAGTGATTTGGTATTGTTACTTTGGTTAAAAACACAAAATTTTTTGGGTGTTTGGATCTTTTTTAGGCTCAAAATCTCGAATTTGTGGTGTACTTTCCGAAAAAAGTGGTACTTTTTGTCTCCATATTGCGATCGTGTCCATCGCAAAGTTTGAGGGTTTTATATTGCGATACTTATTGCGACAGGTTCCATCTGAAAAGGTTTTGATCGTAATAACCCTAGGGTTTTACTTTGCGATAAACATTGCGATAGCCATATTGCGATAGATATTGCGATACAACATTGCGATAGATATTGCGATAGCCATATTGCGATAGATATTGCGATAGACATATTGCAATAGATATTGCGATAGCCATATTGCGATAGATATTGCGATAGAACATTGCGACAGCATTGCGACAGAACATTGCGATAGCATTGCGACAGAGCATTGCGATAGCATTGCGAAAAAACATTGCGATAGCATTGCGACAGAACATTGCGATAGCATTGCGACAGAATATTGTGATGGGTTGTATTGCGATGCTAAATTTTGTTTGAGTAATTTTTCGAATTAGCCACTATCTAGACTAGCCTCGGAACATAGTTTACACGAGAAAAAAAAAAAAAGAGTTTTTTGGCGGGAAAACCATAGTAAAATTTATTTTTTCCCAGACCATTTTTAGGCCATTTAAGTTTCAATTTCAAATTTTGGCGATGCGAAAAAATTTTCGACCAAAAATTCAAATTTTCGGACCAAAATTCAAATTTTTAGGCCAATTTTAGGTTTTATTTTTGTCAAAATTTTTCACTTTTCAAACTTTTTCCCTACTAGTTATTGGCTATTTCTAACTCGAATTCAAAATTTGGCGATTCCAAAATTTTCGATTTACCATTTAATCGGACTGAGGAATTTATTGTCGGACTGAGAAAAAATCAGAATTTTCAAAATTTCAACCACAATCTAATCACAACACATCCACTAAGATCTGTAATCCATACACATCATATCTTCTTCGAGACATCCGTTCATGGACATCTTCGTGGATTCAACAACAACAACGTCCATGGCTGAGATGAATACAGAGAAGATGCAGAATCCAAAGGTTCAGACAAACATTGAGACTCCAATCAGTAAACCTACTATCAAGGATTCTACAACCAAAACCGTTCATGCAATCAAATACAAGTTGTCGAAAGCAAAAGAAAGATGCATGGAACACTTTAAGTTGCTTCAGTCACACCTTCAGATTCTTTCAAGAGAAGACCTAACAGGCACTCGTATTGAAATTGGATTCAAACGGGTATTCGTTCTACTATTTGGTCAAGATGTTGAGACATTCATCAAAACGATGCTATTTAATATGGACCATCTTCAACTTGAACTTAACAAAGATGATCTTCACGAGACTCTATCAATGGACATCCTTTTATCTCTCAACCTTCAGTTCCAGCAATTCATTGACTCAAGTGGCTTATCCAAAAACGATCGAGAGTTCACAAGCACATACTTTACCAAATATACTCTCGTAGATCTTCAAGCGTTCAAAGAGACACTTCTTCAACACATGAGTAATATAAAGAAGTCAGTTGCTGAAAGAACACGCCATCAAAGGAAATTGGAAAGAAGGGTGAATCAAAGACTGATGCAGACGAAAGAGAGCACTGTCGATAAAGATCAAGCATTGGATGCTTCCTCGGTTGATACAGAAAGCAGCAGGTCAGAATCAGAAACTCATCATACCAGCACAAGCTCAGGGAAAGATACAGAAGTGGTTGTTACAGCTATCAGACCCACATGTGACAATGAGCCAATGGCTGAGGTACCATTAAATACTGATTCTAAGACTCACGAGCTCGAAACTCTCTTAGCTCAAACGACAAAAGATTTTGAGGATGCCAAACTCGAATATTCAAAGAAAAATGACAAATTTGAAGCTTATTTTGAAAAACTTGAAAAAGCAAATGTTGTTCTTGAACAAAAATTGGATCGTAAGATTCAAGATTTCAACGCGGAAAAAGAACATTTTGTGAAACAAATAAATTTGTTAGAATCAAAGTTGGCTTCTCAAAATCCAAGTCCTCCGCCTGCTTCATTAAGTGAAATATCTGTGCAACCTATCGACACTGTAGAAAGTAATGACGCAAATGCTGATAACGCCATATTTGATAATATGAACATTAAGTTAGAACAACGCGTTGCTCAATTACTTCTACAAAATGAGCAATTAAAGGCTCAGATTCAGGAAAAGGTTTTTGCACTGACAGCGGTGAAAAACGAATTAAGGAAGATAAAAGGAAATAGTGTGGATACTAAGTTACCAAAACAGTCAGTCTTGGGGAAACCTCCTTCTCAATCATTCAGAAATCGCTCAGTTGCTAGACAACCGAATGCGTTTAAATCTGAACGACTCAAAATGTCGAATCCGAGGTTTGCATCCCAAGTTGACGTGCGTAGCAAGTTGCCTAAACAAGTCACTCCACAATCTAGACCGACTTTAAGACAAACTGCTTCTGCAAAACCCGATCACATGAATGCTTCAAGCAACTTTAGATCTAGCTCCAAGAACATGCCTAGGCGTAGTTCAAATGACACGGGTCATAAAAGCTATCTAGAGGATGCTAAAAACAAGACACAAGCAAGAGATAGGACCAAACCACAACCTAGGAGCGTTGTTCACACATCTAGGAATTCTAGACCCTTCTATGATGTGCACAATTCTGCCAACCCTAGGAACTCTAGAGCCTTCTCAGATGCTAAGAACTTTGTTTGCACGAAATGTAACAAATGCGTGTTTCATGCCATTCATGATGATTGTATCACTAAAGTCCTGAACAAGGTGAACCAAAAAGCTAGAGCACCTCAGAGACGGAACCCTAAAGGAAATAGGTTTTCTCCAACTAAGTCTTCCGCTGTGCATGAGAAAACTATGTCTCCTCGACCTTGTCTTAGGTGGATACCAACGGGTAGAACCTTCAAAACAATAGGTCTTAGGTGGGTTCCTACTGGAAAGATATTTCCCTCTAGCTCGACAAAGGTTCAAGGTCAACCCCCACATGGTTCTCATCAAGATATCGCTAACCCACATGCAAGCATACAAACTACTGATGAAAGTGCAGGTAATAAAGTAAAGGTTCAACAAGAACACAAAGGTTTTCCATATTCATACCGCTCAACAAAAGACACTCTCAGAGTTTGGTTGCTGAAGAAGCAGATATCAGAGAAACAAGCGTCTCAGGGGCTTCAAAACTAAGCTTCTACAATGACTTACAGTCAGATATCAGACTGTAACTCGACTGTTAAAGAAAGGGAACTTTATCTCTTCAACGATAAGTTACCCTCAAAACGAGAAATTAATATTTCTTGGACACGATCTTACATTAAAACTATTCGAAAGTTTTAAAGCTCGTGTATATGACTTCTAGGCGCATCACAGCTTAGAACTCGGACCTCAACTAAGGAAAGTTTATCTCGGACGATAACTTATCCTTCTCAACGAGAAATTCATATTTCTCGGTCATGAGCTTCTCAGAAAAAACATTCAAAGTTTTTAAGTTCATGAAAAACGATTTCTAAGTAAATGTCAGCTTAGAACTCGAACTTCAACTTAAGGAAAGTTTATCACGGATGATAACTTATCCTTCACAACGGGAAATTTATTTTTCTCGGTCATGAGCTAGTCACAAAACAATCAAAGTTTTGAGCTCATGAAAAACGGACCCGAAAGGGGAGTGTACGTTTAAGTGCGCTTTCCCTAATCAATAGAAGAGAAGTCTTCTATCCTGATTATTTTAAAACCGTTGAACACAATTTTTCAAGAATTTCTCAAAAGGTTTTTCTAAATCTTTCAAAATTGTGTGTTCAACACTCCCTTCCTCATAAGTGGTTTTTATATCTCAAAATTGTCATATGTTATTTTGATCAATTTTTGAGGGGGAGCGTTTTAAAATCAAGCCTTTTAATGTTGTTGGGTACATCTCTAAAATTGTCATATTTTATGTATCCAACACATTCCGAAAATGATATGAAATTGTCAAATGTAATATATTATATCGGAAAAGGCATCTCAACTCCGTACCTCAACATATTTTGTGGTGTCGTTTTTCTAAAATTTTGTCAAATTTTGTCTCAAGACACACATATATTGTTGAGGGGGAGCGTCCCGACTGAAAATGTTCCATGATTCATGCGTGCACACATGTTTCTCTCCCATCGATTTTTCGGAAAATGTCATATTTTAATCAATTGGTATCTCTAATATTATATTTTTATATTAGAGATAGGGGGAGAAAATGTGATTAAAATGTAATATATCGCAACATGTGATCTTAAAGACTAAAGTGCAACTCTTTCCTTCACATGCCAAACTATTTCGTATATCGATGCATGTGTGTAGGGGGAGCTTTTCGGAAATGTAAAACTTTCAAGTGTTAAAAGTTTTGAGTTTTATCAAACACTTTGAATGGTTTTCAATGGTTTAATGGTTACGATCTATACCCAAAACAACCTACTATCCACGACGGAACGATGGAGTCAAAAGGTGGTTTAGGATAGGAAACTAAGTCCTATGATCCAACCAGAACCGGAGGGATCTACCCAGGGACATTCCATAGCTAGAAATAGTTGTCCTTAGGAAAGATGGAGTGAAATGAAGCTGAATGCGGACCAATTACTTAAGTTAGCACTAGAACAATCACAACAAGGTGCTAATGATGACGTATTGGTAAGCATTGAAGGAGTTGAATATTCTGTGCAACTTAGGTAGAAACCGGGTTAACACATCTTTTGAAGACAAGTGTCATGGACCCAGTGATGCGATGCACAACCCTTCCCCAGCCATTCGAGTTTCTCTCAAAAGAAACTTGTCTCATTTTCACGGAGATCAACACGTATCTATTGACTTTCTCACTCCGAGTCAGTTAATATTGAAAAGGTGGCAGTCTGCTCCAGCCTCCGAATACCAAAATGCACTTATTGAGTCTAGAGCCAAACGAGATCTATCTATCATCTCATTAGGACACAATCGAGTCCTACGCATTATGCTTGTGATATTGCCATAACATCTGAGTGATACGATTCACAATGAAGATGGAAATCCTGCTTGAGCCAACATCAAACAAGCTCATGGTAGGTAACTTGTGCGATTCTACACGAATCAAACTTGTGAGAACTGGAAAGCAACTAAGTTTGGATTCTTAATTGATTCAAACTTGATTCCAGGTTTCTTCGCAAAATCCATGTGATCTTGCCAGAACATTCAGAGTGACACTCATTAGTGTTCACAGTGACGAATGGAAATCCTTCCAGTGTCAACATCAAACAGCACTGCGGTAGGTAACTCGCAAGATTCTCTATGAATCAAGCTTGTGACAAACTGGAAAGCAACAATGGTGCGATTCTTTTAGAATCAAACTTGTTCCAGGAAATCTGAATTGACGACTCTAATCAGACGGATAATTTATCCTTATGATTCAGTCTTTACGTTCGCAGTCTGCGTTGAGACGGTCGAGTAAAGAGAACTGGCTACTACCGCCGGGAAACCCTGTCAAGGAGGTTCTTAATCGAATCTACATGATCACAGGTACGGTACTTAATTCCGTTTAACGGTCTTCACCGACCGGAGGTAAAACGCTACCGAGTTAGGGTGAAATGTTCAAAGCCATTTCATCCGTGTCTATATATGTTGCTGCATATCAAGAAGGTGGCGTAGCTGTGATACCGATGTCGATTCAGAAGTCACAAGAGCACAAGATGGCGATAATCAAGATACCTAAGAATGTAAGAATGTAATAGGTCATCTTAGTCACAAGGAGTACAGATGAAGATCTCAAGCACTCAAAGTCAAATGACAAAGGCTCAAGATAAAGATCACGAAAGCATGAAGGAACAAAGTTGTTACAAACAAGATCAAGACCAAGATACAAGACCAAAGCAGGAAGATCTCCTCTACAAGAATGTATTCGCTCAATCATCTTATGCTTTTTAAGCTTTTAAAGATGACCGATACATTGGGGGAGATTGTTAGCCCTATATTTTATATAGTCGAACAAGAATGTAATAGGTCATCTTAGTCGTTAAAAGGTCTTATATTGTAATAGGTTAGTCGGGATAACCGGGCTTGGACTTTAAGCTAATATTGTCTAAGTTAGGGGCGTAAGCCCAAGACTAAGCCAAGCCCGGGCCAAGTCACAAACCCACGTCCCATGGAAAGCCCATTGGTTCGTGGGGTATAAAACCCTCTTTCACATGTGAAAGAGGGTGTTGGTTCATTTCATTAAACACATAGTTTTAGTGTAAACCTTCCACTTCTCTCTCTACTCTCTCTCTCTACTTTTCTCCTCTTTCTCTCTCTAAGAATCTTGTGTTATGGATTGAATAGGAATAACACAACTATCACAAAACTTAAGATTTTTTTGAAAACTGTATATTTTACATTTTTCGGTATACGCGTAAAATTGACTAGTTTTACGGTTTTAAGGTTTCGGAGGCTTTAGGAGCTGAAATAAATTAAGGTAAATTAAGGTATTATTAATAACATAATAATAAGTAATAAAAAGAAAATAAAATAAAAAAAATATATTTTAAAGTCGGTTTAGGCCGATTAAAAAGAAAGAAAAGGGAAAAAAAGGGAAAAAGGGAACCGGGCTTTTGTAATTGGCCAAGGACTTGTTAGGAAATTAAACAAAGACTTTTTATTAACTAAAAACACATCACAATCCCCTGGAAATCAAGCTTAAGTCGAAATTAATGAAGTCTATTTAGGGTTCTTCATTAATTTTTCTTCTTTAAAAAATTCTAAGGTAAAATCTTCAATACACTTTTTAATTAAATTGTTTTTAATTCTCTTATAATCAATACATGATGGATCTAGGGTTAAGTTAATTATGAATTCTGTATTATAATGGTATAAACATGATTAGATAATTTAGAAATAATAATTATACATGGTGATAGTAATTAATTAATCTAATTGTGTTAAATTCGTTTTAACTGGACAAAATTTTATGTCACTTGTTTTGATAATATCTAGAGTTCTACAAACCCTTATTTTGCGATCCAAGCATCCCTGAATATGTATTTGAAGTGGATTTCAAATGCAAGAAACTAGAACTAAATTGGAGGTCGGCAGGTGGGTCAAATACAGGTTAAACAGTCGGAGGTCAAAACAGTTTTGAAATCAGTCGGGTTTAATTTAATGTTTTAAGGTGATTGGGGTACTTAGGAGTACACTTGAGCCCTCTAATTAGCATGGTAGTTGGTTTATATATTAAATAAGAGACCTGAAGGGTGGCTAAGCAAATGGGTTAGGGTAAGACCCCCTAATCATAACAAACTTTTTGTATGTTCAAAATCGGTAATATGCGGATAGGCAGAAGTATATATATATATATATATATATATATATATATATATATATATATATATATATATATATATATATATATATATATATCGTGGCTTTAACATTAGCTTTAAGGTTGGGGCAAAAGGTAGGAGTTAGCTGACATATGTAATGGCATAGGGTTTCCTTTAAAGAGATCATGGGTATGGTTAGGTGGGCGTTTGGCTTATAGTTTGGAGACCTAAAAACCGGGACTGTTTTGGGTAAAATGTTAACGAGACGGGTTATGAAGTAAACTAAGTTAAGGTCTTTATAGAGGGGTGTAATGAGATGCTTAGAGCATATAAATGAGGTATATATATGGGAGAAGGTTAGAGGTCCATCATGGGTTGATGAACCATCTTAGTGTTTGGTTCATGTTTTGATTGTGTGCTTTTGTTTGTTAGCTTTTTGCTAATGCGTGGATTTTTGGAGAAGCTCAATCAGGTGAGTTTCATAGTCCCATATCTTTTAATGATTTTCACTTCCAGATAGGATGGAAGAGACACTGTATGGTTTTGTAACTAATGCTGTGAATGTTTCTATGGTTTGTGATGGACTTGTGTGTGCACTTATGTGATTAACTGCTATGTGATTATTTATTGTGTTTATGATTTGGATCGGGGGACACGTACCGTCTCAATTATTGTGGTTTGACTTGGTACCAAGGGGATGTTGACAAGGCGGGGCCTTGGGGAGGTACATAGATGTGTGAGCATCTATGTGACCAATGGATAATGACAAGGTGGGGCCTTGGGATTGGTACATAGGTGTATGGGCGCCTATGGTACCATGGTGTTTGGTAAGGTTGGGAGCCTTGGATTTGGTTTGGAATGATTGATCTTGAATGTTATTTGTTAATGCATAATTGTAGCACATTGTCCATATGTTTAGTGGTTTATGGTTGTTCACAACTTATTATAATCTATTTTCGGTTGGAGTCTAAACCTATGACTCTCACCAACATTATGTTGACGTGTTTTAGTGTCTCTTTCAGGTGATAAAGTGGTTAAGCGTGAGAACATATGTGGCTAGAATTGGAGTCGTGTAGGAATGCATTTAGAAGGAGATCTCTGTTCCTTCTTAGTTTATTTTTCTGTTTGTTTCAATAAGTGATACTATGAACCTATATGTTGATTTGTTTGTGTTATTTGTTTGTCTTGGGTAATAGGTAGGACTGTTACCTACTTACCTAGACTCCTGCATTGATGAAATATTATCATGACATTTGTGTCACCTTTTATGACATTTCTAATTCATATAGTTCTCTCTATGGACACGCTATTGTTGTGATGATATCCATACGTCACACCCCATATTCCGTCATGGTGGGGTGTGATAATCCTAAAGATCAGAAAAATAGATACAGTAACAACTAAAAAGCAGGAAAATAAGCTACGATAAGCAAAAATCAAATAAGCAAATAACTAAAACTTAAACCAAATCAATTTTAAGAAAAACTAAATAAGCCACAAAATAAAAACTACAAAAACACTAAATAATCAAAACATTTAAAATCAACTAATAATAAAATCTATAAATCTATCAAACCAACTTAATAAAAAATAAGCCAAACACTAATAAATCAACAATCACAATAAGCTCAAAACATCCACTACAACAAAACTATAAGATCAATCACATGAATAAATAAATCACATAATCAAATAGATGAAATCAACTACATGATTAAATAAATCACCACAAGATTAAGAAAGGTAGAATGAGAGATATGAAATAAACTTGATTAAATTGAAGATTTAAGATTCAAAGTTACAAGATTAAGATTAAGATTAAGAAAACTTGAAGAGAAAGCTAGAGAGAGAAATAAACACACTAATTACCTACTAAAAATTAAAGACTAAAAATTAACTACTCCACTAATGACTATTTTCTAACTATATATAGGGGAGGTGGTAAGCTTTTTCTTCTCTTTTCTTCTCGTCTCGACTTGATTTAAATTCTTTGTCTTTCTCGAAGTCGTCTCGGGATTTGTCGATATAAATTGAACTCGTCTTATAATTTTCTACTTTAATTAGACTTGGTTCTTCGACTTCATTAAACTTCTGTCTTTAGACTTTTTCTTCGATAAATCTTCAGAATAGGCCTTGGACTTGCGTTATTCTTGCACTTTTGACCTTTTGACTTCGTCTTTTGTCTTTTTCTTCGATAAAAGCCCGTGATAGCCTGTGTTTTCTTCCTTTTTCATATTTTTATCCTGAAACACATTAAAAACATAAACCACGCATAATTCCGACTTTTACGACATAAAATACACGTTTTGGTCTAGTTATTATTGGAAATGAGTGGTAAAAGGATAAGTGTTTTCACACTTATTATAGTTCAAAGAGGGAACTTCCCCACCAAAGTAGTGCTTCAACCTATGTCCATTCACCTTGAAATTAGGACCATCATTTTGAGCTATCTCGATGGTCCCATAAGGAAACACTTGGGTAATGGTGAATGGACCGGACCAACAGGATTTCAACTTGCCGGAAAAGATTTTCAAACGTGAGTTAAAAAGCGACACTTGATCTCCAATGTTAAAAACCCGGTTTTTAATTTTAGAATCATGAAAATTTTTTGTTTCTCTTTATAAATCAATGAATTTTCATAAGCAATATCTCTCAATTCATCCAATTCATTAAGTTGCATTTTCCGGTGTTTTCTCGCGGTCTCAATGTCAACACTACAATGCTTTAGGGCCTAATAAGCTTTGTGTTCGAGTTCAATTGGCAAGTGACAATTCTTCCCATACACGAGCTTGTAAGGAGTGCACCCGATGGGCGTCTTATGAGCGGTACGAAAGGCCCATAAAGCATCGTCTAACTTATCCGACCACGATTGTCGGTTTTCCCCTATCGATCTCTCCAATATCCTATTCAACGCTTGGTCTGAAACCTCGACTTGCCCACTCGTTTGTGGGTGATAAGCCATAGAAAGCCGATGTGTAACCCCATTCCATAGAACCCTTTCGAATTGGTCATTACAAGAATGGGTTCCACGATCGCTTATGATTGCACGAGGGGTTCCAAACCGAGAAAACAAATTCTTCAAAAACTTGACTACCACACGAGCATCGTTCGTGGGCAAAGCTTTAGTTTCCACCCACTTAGATAGGTAGTCAACAACGACAAGGATGTACTTATTACCACGAGATGATAGGAACGACCCCATAAAATCAATTCCCCAAACGTCAAAGATCTCACACACTTGGATGATGTTTTGTGGCATTTCATCATTTTGTGAGGCTTTTCATGTCATTGGCATGATTCACACGACTTCACAAGTGCGTGTGCATCTCGGTAAATAGTAGGCCAAAATAAACCGGCATCAAAGACCTTCTTCGCCATGAGATTAGCACCATGGTGACCACCCGTGGGTCCCTCGTGACAAGCCCTAAGGATATTAGAAGCTTCGGTGCCAAAAACACAACATCGAATAATTTGATCCGCACAAGTCCGAAAGAGGTAAGGGTCGTTCGAAAAGTAGAACATGACGTCACGAAATAATTTTCGTTTTTGTCGAGTCGTCATACCCTTAATGATAAAGTTGCCCGCATGGTAATTTGCGATGTCCGCAAACCATGGGATGGATGAGTCAACCTTAGAATTCACTACACCAAGTGTCTCGAGAGGAAATGTTTCGGCAATTTCCTTGTTCTCGTACACACTTTCGTGAGGATCTTCCAAGCGAGAAAGATGATCGGCCGCTAGATTCTCGGCTCTTTTTTTGTTGTGACATCAAATTCTTGTAGGAGGAGCATCCAACGAAGAAATCTCGGCTTTGCATCTTGCTTAGCCATGAGATACTTGTTTGCCGAGTGATCCGTGTACACTATGCATTGGGTCAAGACGAGGTAAGGTCGGAATTTCTCAAATGCATACACCACGGCAAGGAATTCCTTTTCCATTGTAGTGTATTTAAGTTGAGCCTCGGTCATTGTCTTGCTAGCATAGTGGATAGGCAAGAAGTTCTTTTAATGACGTTGCCCCAAAACGGCCCCAATAGCGTAATCACTTGCATCACACACGAGTTCAAAGGGGAGGTTCCAATTGGGAGCAACAAGAATGGGTGCTTCGGTAAGTTTCCTCTTACGGATTTCAAAGGCTCGTACACAATCTTCGTAAAGACAAAAGGAGCATCTTTTTCGAGGAGATGTGTAACGGGTCGAGATATCTTTGAAAAATCCTTGATGAATCCACGATAAAAGCCCGCGTGGCCTAGGAAACTCCTAACTCCCTTAACGGTTTTGGGATGAGGTAATTTGGCGATGACGTCTACCTTAGCTTTGTCTACCTCAATCCCCGCTTTCGAGACCTTGTGCCCTAAGACTATTCCTTCCTTAACCATAAAATGACATTTTTCCCAATTGAGCACAAGGTTGGTTTCCTCACAACGTTTTAACATTCTCTCAAGATTCGACAAACACGAAGTGAACGAACAATCAAACATAGAAAAGTCATCCATAAAGACTTCCATCATTTTCTCGATGATGTCATGAAAATAGCTATCATACACTGTTGAAAAGTTCCCGGTGCATTGCAAAGTCCGAATGGCATTCTACAATATGCAAACGTTCCATATGGACACATAAACATAGTTTTTTATTGATCACGAGGATCGATGGGGATTTGGAAGTAACCGGAAAAACCATCTAAATAGCAATAGAAATCGTTTACCGCAAGACGCTCCAAAATTTGGTCCATGAAGGGCAAGGGAAAATGGTCTTTACGAGTGGCGTCATTCAACTTACGATAGTCGATACACACCCTCCAACCGGTCACGAGTCGAGTTGGAATTAACTCGTGGTCATCATTTGGCACAACGGTCATTCCTCCCTTCTTAGGGACATAATGAATAGGACTCACCCAAGGGCTATCAGAAATAGGGTAAATCATTCCCGCGTCAAGGAGTTTAAGGACCTCCTTTTTGATGACGTCGTGAATTTTGGGGTTCACCCTCCTTTAACATTGGATTGCGGGCTTATTGTCTTCCTCCATTAAGATTTTGTGGGTACAAAATTTGGGATCAATCCCCTTAATTTCGGATAATTTCCACGCAATTTCCCCTTTGTGGTCCTTTAGAACATCGATAAGTGCGGTTTTCTCATCATTCGAAAGATCCTTCGCAATAATAACCTGGCAACTTTCGTCTCCTTCCAATAATACCTATTCAAGATGAGGAGGTACATCTTTCAACTCGAGGATTGGTGGTTCCTCAATTGAAGATTTGGGTTCGATACTCATAACCTCCTCGGGCGGAGGAAATGAGAAATCGTTAAGAAAATCCTTCATAATTGAGAAGTCCTAATCGTTGTCGCGGTCTTCGTTACAAGTACGAGGAACATCAAATTCTTCCAACGTAAACCCACCTCCTTCAAATGGAGTGAAGGATGGTGTCGAATTATCAAGAATAAGATCGAGCATAGTGGGATTGCCACTATTTTCTTCATTACCAAAACCTAAAACTTCTTGTGAAAATTCCTCGCAAATCGCGACGTTATAAACATGAGAAAGTTGAGAGATTTGTGTTGCGTTTATAGCAAGTTCCTCGTCGTTGAAACGTAAGGTGATTTTTCTAGCATGCACATCAATCAATGCCATTGACGTATCCAAAAACGAACGACCTAAAATAAGAGGAACTTGAGGATCTGTGGGAATATCGACAACAATAAAGTCTACCTTCGGCCAATCCACATGCGGGAATCGTGGAATGATCGGCCAATTCGATAGACATTAGTGAAGGAGTAAGATTAGGAAGATTGAGCGACTTGAAGATTGCAACAGTCATCAAGTTAATACTAGCACCAAGATCGGCCAAGGCATAGCATTCTTCCATATCTTGAATAGCACATTGGATCAAGAATTTACCAGGATCACCGAGTTTTTAAGGTATGCGGTTAAGATAAACCGATGAACAACTAGACAATTGTTGCAATTTCTCCTTGTTGTTTAACATACTCTTAAAGTTAGAGGCAAATCGAGGCATCATGACCAAATCATCGGCAAAACTTATATTGAAATGAAAATCATGAAACATTTTCATAAAAAGCTCAAATTGGCAATTCTCACACTCTTGCCGTTTCTCCTTACGAAGTCTCGATGGGTAAGGTAAGGGTGGTGTTGGTTGGGACATAGGCATAGCCTTTGGAATCTCGGGTTCCAATGATGGTAAAGGGTCAACCGTAGGTGTGGTTTGAGCGGTACTTTGTGGGATTGGGATATGCTCCTCTTCGACCACCACCTCAGATTCTACCTCAATTTCCTCCACCGTAGGAGTAATTGGTTGAGGAGTCGGTTCCTTAAAGGTCTTACCACTTCGTGTGGTAATCACTTTCATCTCTCCCTTTGGGTTTTTGACACGGTGTTATTAGGAAGACCACCCGAAGTAGAGGCTCTACTCATCATGATAGCATCGAAAAGCCTATTTTCCGTCTTTTTACGTTCCTCCCTATCTTTCTCTTTCTCGGCTTTTGCATTTTGCTCCAACCTATGTAAGGTTTGTTCAATCTTATGTTGACCTTGTTCAATTTTTTTTTGGTTTTGTTGGAGTCTAACCACATTCTCTTCCAATTTGTTACTTTGAGTTTCAAACTTAGCTCTTAGGTTACTAACATCATTTGCCATGTTTGTGTACCTATCATCATTAGCCTTAAAATAGTTCCAAATCTCTGGTGGAATGTCTTTTGGTAATGCATTTGAAAGCCCTTGATTAACATTTTGGAAATCATGATTTTTATTTTGATTTTGCAATTGACCACTAGTCCCTTGATTCCCATTGTTGTAATTTTTACCCTGATAATTGTTCTTGTAACCACCTTGATTGTTTCAATAATTGTTAGCATTTTGATTTGGTGGAAACCCGGGTGGAGTCAATTGATTAGTGCGGGTAACTTGACCGTTTTGGTTATAAGTTCCCGCGGCCGCGTAGGCACTCGAAGTGTTACCACCGTTGGTAATGCACTCGGAGAAATCGTGAGCTCCACCACAATACATACAAGAAACCTAAGCCGCTTTAGCCGTAGCGGGAGTGGGTTGTTCACCAAATTTGAACTCAATTAACAATCCCTTAAGCTTATCAAAAATTTTGTTCTCCAAATTTGCCTCGATTTAGCAAGCATCAATGGTTTGTGACAATAAAGGCGAAGGCGAAGACGAAGCCTTATGAACACTCGATGTGCTACGAGGACTATAGACCTTAGACCTATTCTCAATGATCAACAACGCTTCCTCGACCGTTTTACACAAAAAATTATCACCCACGGAGGCATTAAGATAATCTCTCTCATGATCGTTCAACCCATTGTAAAACGTGTCAATTTGATGCAAGTCGGAAAAACCATGATGAGGAAATTCGTGCAACATTTCTGTAAACCGATTCCAAGCCGTAGAAGAACTCTCATTATACTCTTGTGAAAATTCTGAAATCTCGTTTTTCAAATGCGTAGTCTTAGAAGGCGGAAAAAATTGGTTAACGGACTTCAAAATGAGATCCTTCCACGTCAATATAAAGTTGGGTGGCTCTTTCTCTAACCAAATTTTAGCGGGCCCCGCTAACAAATATGGAAAAAGCATCATCTTTATTGAGGCGTTAGAGACGTCCTTCAAGTTGCAAGTGGCGGTAAGACGATTGAATTGGCTGATATGGTTGTGCGGGTTGTCCTTTTCATCACCATGGAATTTTTTGTTTTGGATCATTGGCAACAAACCCGTCTTATCCTTAAAATTCTCCGCAAGGATGGCGGGAATCACAATAGCCTCTCCATAATCCTCGGTGGGTGTTTGACGTAACTCCATCATAGTACGATAAGCCATGGTTGCTTCTTGTTCTACGATAGGTTCGTCAATAGGAGATTCTTCACTAGAAGGCGTTCCTTCCTTTCGGTTTCTACGTTTACGTGCACGTCTAGCTTGGTTACGAGTTTTCATAAACGTCACGTACAACGTGGGGATGAGCAAAGAAGATTCTTTTGGGTGTTTTTAACTTTTTCAATTTTTTTTTTGCTTTTGATTGTTTTTTTACTTTTTTGGATTTTGGTGATGTATTACGTAGACAAAAATCTACAATTTTCTCCTCAAATCAAATCTCTCGATTAAAGGAGCCTCAAGGAATTAAAATGATCACGTGAAGTGAACGCCTTCAATGACTTTAGAACGTTGGTGGAACACCAAAACATTCAAGAGGGTTTAATCTTTGAAACCAAGAAAATATATAGATACGTAGATAATACTTTGGTTGGCAAACCCTAGATTAGCCCTTTTTATCTAAACACGCACAAGCAAGCGGAGGAAACGAGGCGGCGCTAAGCACTTAAGAGCCTTTTTCCTTTAGGTCGTGAAATACAACCGCGTTATACCCACCTTATAGTTTGTGTTTTTCAAAATCAAGCTTCACGAAAGTAATTATCTATTTTGCCTTTTATTCTTTGTTTGAGATTCGAATACAATGATTGAGTGATGAAATCCCAAATCAAGGTTGTGTTTTCACACTTTTGGAGTACTTGTGAATTTATTGTTTTACGTATATAATATAGTTATAATATTCATACAAAAACGAAAAACCGATAATACGTATGATTAGAGTGCTAATCACACAAATTGTTATTATGGCTAATATAAAAACAAAATTTCTCAAATCAAAACACAACACGCCTCCCCGGCAGCGGCGCCAAAATGATAGTTGTAATTTTACACTCTAATAAGTGTGAAAATACTTATCCTTTTACCACTTAATTATAATAATAACCTAGCCAAAACATGTATTTTATGTCGTAAATGTCGGAATTATGCGTGGTTTGTGTTTTTGTTGTGACTTAGGACCAAAATGTGAAAAGGGAAGAAAACACGGGCTTTCACGGACTTTTATCCAAGAAAAAGACAAAAGATGAAGTCAAAAGATCAAGAGTGTAAAAGAACGGAATTCCAAGGCCTATTCTGAAGATTTATCGAAGAAAAACTCTAAAGACGAAAGTTTAATGAAGTCGAAGAACTCAAGTCTAATAAATAAAGAAATTATAAGACGAGTTCAAATAATCTCGAGACAAAGTCGAAAAAGTCGAAGAATTTATAAAGACGAAAAGACGAGAAAAAGGAAGAAAAGATCAACACATGTTAATCCTCCCTATAAATATCCTCCTAATGTGTCATTAGGAGGTGTTAGCTAAATTGAAAACTTAGTCTTTCTAATTTATTTTTCAAGCACTTTCATATTGTAATCTTAATTTCTTGTCTTTAATTTCAAGTAAGTTTTAATTTTGTGTTGTTGAGTCTTTAACTGTAATCAAGTATTCCATTAATCTCTCATTCTACCTTACTTATTTTTGTTAATCTTTATGCTTATTTGCTTATTGTCATGCTTATTTGATTGTTTGTTATGCTTTTATGTTTCTGATTGTGTTAGCTTATTGATTTTATAGCTTATTGTGTGTTTGATTTGATTTTAGTTAAGTGTTTTTAATAGTTTAATTTTATTTAAAGTTGATTTTTATTATTTAAATTAATTAGTGTTTTTCAAGTTTTTGATTTGTGGTTGAATTAATTTTTCTTAAAAGTGTTTTAGATTAAGTTTTAGTTATTTGCTTATTTGATTTTTGCTTATGCGTAGCTTATTCCCCTGTTTTTTAGAAAAATCTGTTACTGATATCTGTTCTTATACATCTTCGGAAAAAGGGTTTATTATTCCCGAAATAATACCTTTTTTCGGAATATTTGTTTATTCCGAACTTTTCCTTTCATTTCATTTTTCCGAAATATTTTGTTTATCCGAAGATTAGCTTATTCCGAAAAAAATCATTTTTACACATTATTCCAAAAAAGTCTTATTTTCCGAAGATGTCATTTCTCTAAAAATCTTTATTATTCCGAAAATCAGTTCTTTATCCGAAAAAGCTTGATATTCCGAATATCTTGGTTTTTCCGAAATACCACTTTTTCCGAAGATTTCTTTTTAAAGTAAATTATTCCGAAGAAACTCCACAATTCCGAAGAAACTCCAACATTCCGAAGAAGTCCACCAGCCTAGTTGCCTGCTTCCTATCCATTCACGCCAAAATTGAGCTAGTAGCTTGGCTGCTTGAGCAGCTTGCCTGCTAGCTTGTTTAATAATTAATATTGTTCCGTAATCGTTTAGATTAATCTGAAAGTTGTTCCAATTTTAATTCTGAAAGTCACGTATTTTTAGTTGAATTTTTCATCAATTTTTAGTATTAGTATTTTTTTTCCTAAAGTTTAAGTTTTATCTTTTATTTAGTGCCCGCTTTATCTTTTACCTCGTTTAGTTTTAAAGTACCCTCTTAGTTTTATTTTCTCCTTTTTCATTAGGTTAATTTTATTTTTAAGTCGAAAGTTAATTTCTTCTTGTAGTTTTATTTTTATTAACTGTTTTGCTTTAATTTACGTTTTATTATTTGTTTTGCTCCTTTATTATTAGTTATTTGTTTTTGGTTTATTTTTATTACATTTCGCTTTTACCTTTCAAATAGAAATAGATAACCAAAACCTTCTTTTTGTTAACCAAAAACGACTGATTCACACTTTCAACCTTAGTCAATTCGAATAGATTCGTGAACGACTATACAAAACCAGTTATTAAAATGGCGCCGTTGCCGGCTCTTTTCGTGAAGATTAACGGTTTTCTGTGAGAGACGCGTTGAATTTTGGGATCCGTTCACTCGTGAACGTTATTTTTCATGTCAAAAATTTTCAAAAATCCATAAAAATTAGAAATTTTCAAAAAATTCCAAAAACATTAAAAAACTTACAAAAAGCATTTCTTTTCCAAAGTTTTGCACCAAAAAGATTTTATTTTACAAGTACATATATATTCTCTATTTCTTTGGTATCTTTTTCTTATCTTTTGCAGGTGTATGCGTACTAGATCTTCGTCTTATTCTTAGCCCGAGACTCTTGAAGACTTAGATATGGCTGGTGTGCACAACAATAATAATCCACCTCACCTCAACATGAATAATAACAACAATGTCCCTCAACCAGACCTTCGAACGATGGAGGAGCTTTGTCAACCAACAATGAATGGACGAGGAGGACCGATTGCGCTGATGCAAATCACGGCTCCAGAGTTTTCGTTGAAGTATCACATGATCCAACAAGTTCAAAATACTTGTCCATTTCGCGGATTGCCGGATGATGATGCCAACAAACATCTCGACAAATTCATTACCGTCACTCAAAGCATGAAATTGCCCGGGGTTACTATGGATTTTCTTCGCCTTCATCTATTTCCACACACTTTATCCCACCATGCCGAAAAATGGTTTGCCGTCTTCCTAAGAATTCAATTCATACATGGGACGAGATGACTCAACGATTTTTGTCGCGCTACTTTCCACCATCCATGGTCACAAGCCTTCAGAATCAAATCAGCGGTTTCACACAAGAACCTGATGAATCACTTTTCGATGTTTGGGAACGCTATAATGTTTTGATCTATCGATGTCCTAACCACAATATGCTCCCCGTCACCTTAATTGATACTTTCTATAACGGTTTAACTTTTTGAGATCGTGATACGATTAATGCAGCCGCCGGTGGCACATTTATGAAAAGAAGACCCGAGGAGTGTAGAGAGCTTATAGAGAACATGAATACTCATCACAAAAATTGGGATTCATCCACATCTTCAAGGACTAACCCGAGAGTCAATGTTTCTTCTACCTTATCACACACCGAGATGACCGAATTCACCCGCATGATGGCCGAAATGAACAAAAATATCCTACTCTATGCTACGAATCAACAACAACAAGTTAAAGCTGTAGCACTTTCTTGTGAGATTTGCGGCGGTCCTGATTCATACACTGATTGTCCTTCTACTCATGACAATCCGGAAAACGTGTATGCGGCTCATGGTAACTATTCAAGGGAAAGCTATCAAGCCCGACCTCAAGGCGATCGTAACTTGCAAAGTTACCGTTCTAACAACTTTCTTTCACCCGTTTTTTCTCCTCAAAAACACAACCCCAACAACTACAATAGAAGCAATCCAAACCAACCTCGAGTTTCTAATCCTTATCACCCACCCGCTCAACAAGCACCACCCATCACTCAACCCACTTCATATAACCATGATGTTGAAGCTTTCATAAGGACCCAAGGAGAGGTAGTTAAGAATCTTCAAAGCTAAATCATTAACTTGAAAGGTTATATCACTAAACAAGGGAATGATATTAGAACCGAGCTTCGACATGATATGCAAACTTCTTTGAGCAATCAAACGGATGATTTGAAGAATATGATGGCTAGTTTCTTTCAAGGCACTCAACCCTCCACTTCGGGCTCTCTTCCTTCAAATACAGTCACCAACCCAAGAGCGAATGTGAGTGCTATTACTACATGCAGTGGAGCAACTTTAGTAGGACCATCTGTCCCTCCCCCAGTTACTCCATCTACACCTCCTCCACGACCATTTATCCCACCTACTTCCACGCCTAGTATTAGTTCTCCATTACTGTCTCCACCTCTTAATGAAGAAGTACCCAAGAAACACCCTTCACCAACCCCACCTTCCACCTTTAAACCTTCAACATCTCAACCTTCACCTTCTACACCTACACCACCTAAACCCAACATCCCTTATCCTTCTCTCATAGACAAGTACAAATTGCTCACCAAGGATGACATTCAACTGTCAAAATTTTTGAAGAATATTTCGGGAGTGACCATCACCATTAGCCTTGTTGAAGCTCTTGCCCAAATGCCAACATTCGTTAAGATGTTTAAGGAATTGCTTAATAAGAAGGAAAAGATGGTCGAGTTTGTTAATACTCGATTGAATGAAAATTGTTCTGCAGTCCTTCTTAAAGAACTTCCGGAAAAACTTGGAGATCTCGGTCGTTTTGTGCTACCATGTACTTTTAACCAAACCGAAGAATTTACTGCCTTAGCCGATCTCGGGGCAAGTATTAATTTGATGCCTTTAAGTGTTTGGAAAAAGTTATCATTACCCTATCTTACACCAACAAAGATGACTCTTGAGCTAGCAAATATAACTCTCGTTTACCCCGTTGGTATTGCTGAAGATATGTTTGTTAAAGTTGGTACCTTCACTTTTCCGGTTGATTTTGTTGTTGTTGATTATGAAATGGACCCTCGTATTCTGTTAATACTTGGACAGCCATTCTTGAGAACCGGAAAAGCTTTAGTCGATGTTGCCGAAGGTGAACTCATTCTAAGAGTCGGTAATGATGCACAAGTGTTTAAAATAGGGAAGATCACAAACAAATCCAATGGAAGAGAATCAGCGAATATGATTAATGTGCTTCAAGACGAGCTTGATACAACTACTTGTGAAAGTACAAAGCTTGATGATTTTGTCGTTTACAACAATCCTCTTTTCGATTCTTGCTAGGATAATCCACTTTTCCAAGATGATGTGGATGATTCTCTCTTCAATTTGGATGCCCCACCAATTCATGAGTCTCCACCAATTTATGATGACTATGATGATGATTCTAGTTCCGATGTGGACGATTATGATGGTTTTACTTCAGAGTATAAAGACATGCCAACATATGATGATTTTGATGATGTTGATACTCTTTCGAGTGATTCTTCACATGATGACCTTGTTCCTACTTTTGATGAAGATCCTCCACCAACAATGCTTGATCCTACTTTGGATGACTACTCATTTTAGGAAGACTGTGCTACTTTTCTCAATACTTAGTTCCCGAATGAGAATGATTCTCCTCCTTTGGACTTTGATTATGACCTTTATCCTTCTTCGGATATGAAGAAACCCGCTTCAAAGGAGAAGAAGCCAGACGACACCGATATCTGTAGTACCTATGTCCTGACACCTCTTTATCCACCTTCTAAGGATGAGATTGTGAGATTTATGAGCGGATCTTCTTCAAGGTCAACTTAGCTTGAGTGTTATTTTCCCCTAAAGGAAAACGTGTTCGATCCCGATATTGTAATTTTTAAGCCATCTCAGTATCCACCTGATCCAATAAAAGGAAAGATTTTTGGAACTTGTGGAGATATGCTTGCACTTCATCATACTTTCTACCACCGTGCTCAATCTTTGCTTAAGGGAACCTTACCTACTCTTCTTTGGCTTGCCTTCTTCGCCTTAAGCTTGTGCTACTTGATGGATGAAAACCATGTATTTGATCCCGGTGGATGTTCTTCAAGCTTACTACCATTGTAAACAAGGTCGAGTCAGGCTCACGACTCGGTGAACAAAAACAAGCGCTGTAACAACCTATTTTGATAAATGGAACGTCACGCGTAATTATGGCGTGTCATCAAAGCATACAAGGATAAATGTCTGAAACATTACTTGACCATAGGGATAACCGGAATCAAACATCGGTTCCCAAACATAAGCCCAAAACATAATAAAGTAAAAGAAATGAATGAAAGACTAAGCAGGCATAATTATATGAAGGCAAAAAGGAAAATAAGTCTCTAGCAGCTTCCATCCTATGCACGTCCTCCAAATGCTCGAGTCTTTCCAAGGGTACCTGCCGTTTTGGGACATGGAAAGGAAAGTAACGGCTGTGCAAAACGCTCAGTGCACGGATATAGACATAGTATGTATGACTAAGCATTATAAAGACTTAATAGCAGCGGAAATGTATAAGTCCTAGAAAACCTGGAACATGTTCATAAAACTGGTTTTATAGTTTGAAAAGCCTTATGTTTATCTTATGAAAACTGTTTAACATATTTTACCATTAGCCAATATAGGTCATGAAAATCCACCGTGCATGAATACTTGGAGGGGTGACCTCATCATGCAAATTAGAGGGGCTGCCTCTAATTTAATATACTGGTTTTGGGTAGGAGGGATCAACTCCTTGTGAAGGATGCAAGGCACACACCACATTCACCATGAAATCCTGACTGAAAACATGTAACTAGGATGCACCCATACGCCCCACATGATAAATATAATAAAAATGGCCAAAAGCTGAAGGGACGCCACGAGCAATCACTCCGCCGTGGTGAAGTCATAACATCAGTGCCTCTAATGTTATGGTTATGGTACCTCCATAACTAGGTGAAACTGGTCATGCATGTATATGGCTTTAGGTATTCTAATTAAACATAAGAATTCAAAAACATATAAAAAAATACTAGGAAAACAGTTGGCAGCATACGGGGAATCCTAATAAGGAAAGAATGTCCATACTGAAAGGACGGGAATCCGTACCTTATGTCCAGTGAACGAAGAAGACGAACTGAGGAGAATCCTACTTCGGTATCACTAATGCTACATAAATACATACGTGAATAAGTATCTGCTTACTAAATACGTAACTGGTTTTACGTCATGTCTTAGCTTATTTTATATGTTCATGTCATGTTTTACTGTTTTAAGCCTTAAACTGTGTTTATCTTATATTCTGTTTAATCTGATTAAGTATTTCTGGTATTTCATGTATTATTATACTTACTGTGTAATAATAAGTAACTTTCCAAAAATAGCAGGTTTCCTAAAATAGAAAGTTTCAAAAAATAGAAACTTTCCAAAAATAGAAAGTTTCCAAAAATAGAAAGTTACCAAAAATAGAAAGTTTCCAAAAATAGAAAGTTTCCAAAAATAGAAAGTTTCTAAAAATAGAAAGTTTCCAAAAATAGAATTACTGCTTAAAATAGATAAGTTTCTAAAAATAGAAAGTTTCCATAAATAGATTAGCTGCCTTATTTAAATAAGTTTCCATAAATAGATTAGCTGTCTGAAATAAATAAGTTTCTAAAAATAGAATGTTTCCATAAATAGATTAGCAACCTTATTTAAATTAGTTTCTAAAAATAGAAGTTTCCATAATTAGAAATAAGCTGGTTAAATAAGCTAAGTATATAAGCCTAAGTGTTTTCATGATTATTTTCTAAGTCATATGATATAATGTATAGTTTATTAATTATTTCATGTAATTAAAATAAACTATAGGTTAAAATATTTAATTAAAGTATATCATATTTTTAATTAAATAAAGTTAAATACTTAGGTTAAAACATGTATTATTATTTATTAATAATATAAACTAAGTCATGTTAATTAATTAATTATAACCATGGTTTTTAAATAATTAATTAATTTATAAGTCTAAAAATATAAAATACTTAGGTTAATAATTTCATGATTTTAATAATTAAAATAACCTAAGTCATGTTATTAAATTAATCATGTCATGTTATTAATTTAATTTTAACATAAGATCATAAAAATAAAAATCTTAACATACACCGTGAACCGGATCTTGACTAAGAACCATGAACCGGACATAAAATCGACACCATACCCCGAACCACATCCGGGTTCCCATTGTCTTGTTGCTGCCGTAGGACCCACACCAACAAACCGGGACCATATGGTCTCGGTGGTGGTCAAATGGCCAAACCGAGACCCTCTCGGGTTTGGTTTAGGCGCGGCCAAGAAAAAACACCCCTAAAACATTACTTTTTGATTTATTCCAAATCCAAGTCCATGTTAGATCTATGATTTAATTAGGTTTTTAAGAAAAACATATCATGTTCTTAATTATTTAAAAGATTAAATCAAAAGAAAAGGGTTACAAGAATTACCGAATGCGTGGATCTAAACAACGATGAACAAACACGAACACTAGCAATAAATCCAAGATCAAAGATCAATCAAACACCCCATTGGTGTGTTTGAAGGTGGCGGCCAAAAGAGGGAGAAGGAAAAGAATTAGGGTTTTTGATGTTTTCCTGTAAAGTGAAAAATGACATCTTTTTCCCTAGTTTTTCTTGTTTAGTAAAAATTGTGGGCTAAGCCCATTATTCTTCCCTAAATTCGTGGTATGGGGCCCACATGGGGTAACCCATACATTTCCCGAGTCTAAATATTATAGTGTGTTCTCGTGTTCGTAATTTACATGTTTTAATTAGTTATCGATCGTGACTTAATATATTTATTCGTGTTCGTGATAAATATATATGATAGGTGTGTAAACACCCATCCTTTTTACCACTTAATTACATTAATAACCGAGCCAAAACGTGTATTTTATGTCTTTTATGTCGAAATTATGCGTGGTTTGTGTTTTTGTTGTGAATTAGGACGAAAAGGTGAAAAGTGGAGAAAACACGGGCATTTACGGGCATTCACGGGCTTTTATTGAAGAAAAAGATGAAAGACGAAGTCAAGAAGTCAAGAGTGCAAAAAGAACGGAAGTCCAAGACCAATTCTGAAGATTTATCGAAGAAAAAGTCAAAAGACAGAAGTTTACTTAAAGCCGAAGAACTCAAGTCTACTTTATTGAAGAATTAAAAAGACGAGTTCAAAGAAATCCCGAGCCAAAAGTCATTTAAAGTCCAAGTTCAAAGAAGATTAGAAGAATAAAGGACTAATGGTGCAATTAATGAAGATTAAAAGAAGGAAGGACTTAATCTCGCAATTAAGAAGAAATGAAGGAGGGGAGGAAGCTTCATAATCCTCCCCTATATATAGATTAGGATGATAATTATTTTTCTTGTTGGCTAAGTGTGACAATTAGTCTTCCATTTATTTACCTTGCACCTTTAATTTCCTTGTCATTTAAATACTTGTCAATTTAATTACCTTGTCTTGCACCTTAAATTCCTTTAATTTCAAGTAAGTTTCCATTTAATTATTGTCAATCTTTATTTTATCTTGTTAATCTCCTATCTACCTTTCTTAATCTTTGATTTTTATGTTTATGTTTGTGTTCATGTTCATGTTCTTATTTTGATCAAGTGTTTTTTGATTGTTGTGGTTAAATTCGTTAGTTTAATTGATATAGATTGTTTGTTTATGAGTGTTTGTTGTTTCGTTATTAATTTGTTTAAATCTTTTGTTTTGATCTTGATTAATCTGTGTTAGATCTGTTATTACTGTGATCCCTTGTTCTTCGGGATTGTTTGTTTCTGTTTCTGTGTTCCCAGATAAGTTCCGAGCCAAAGAGAAGGAAGCCTTTCATTCGGAACTTTAAAAGTTCCGAATCAAGCTTCATCCGGAAGAGTTCCGAGTAAAGTTCATCCGGAAAACTTCCGAATCAATACTTCCGACTCAAGGGGGCTTCATCCGGAACATTAAAAGTTCCGGATCAACACTTCAGAACCAAAGTTCCGACTCAAGCTAGGTTCATCCGGAAGTCTAAAAGTTCCGGATCAGCAAGGTTTCATTCGGAAGTCTCAAAAGTTCCGGATCAACTCGAAAGTTCCGAACCAAGGACAAAGTTCCGGATCAAGGAAGGCTTCATCCGGAAGTCTTCCGAATCAAGAAGTTCCGACTCAAGATTGTTTCATTCGGAACTCAAAAGTTCCGAGTCAAGCCAGTTCATTCGGAAGTTTTGAACTTCCGAATCAAGGTTTCTTTCAGTTCTTGTTAGTCTTTCTTTTTAAATTTCTGTCTTTTATTTAATTGCACTTTAAGATTACTTGTCTTAGCCTTATTTTAGCCTTGCCTTAGTTTAAGTTTTAGTTGCGTTTTAAGATTGCCTTAGTTAGCTTTAAGTTTGCGTCATTTACTTTTAGTGCCTTTTTAATTTCTCGTCTCGCTTTTAAATACTTGCCCATTATTTTAATTAGTCTTAGATTTACTTTAATTGCACTTTTACTTTAATTGTTTTGCACCTTTATTTAAAAACAACCAAAAATATTTGTTCCACCAAGATCAATAGAGTCACATAGAGAACCTAGATCAATTCGTTAAGATATCGAGACTTGAACTTTAATTTTTAATTAGGTAAAAACCTAGCATTAAAATGGCGCCGCTGCCGGCTCTTTTCGTAAAGATTAACGGTTTTCTGTGAGAGACGCGTTGCTTTTTGGGATCCGTTCACTTGTGAGCGTTATTTTCTTGTTAAAAAATTCAGAAAAATCATAAAAATTAAAAATTGATAAAAATCCATAAAAATTAAAAATTTCAAAAATCCAAAAAGATTTTATCTTTATTGTGTATATATATTGTCTTTGTGTTTGGTTTCTTTTTCTTTTGCATTTTCAGGTGTACGCGTACTAGATCTTCTAACTATCAAGAGCCCGAGACTCGAAGATTTAGCTATGTCAGGTGTAAACAACAATAATATTCCACCGCACCTCAACAATAACAAAAATGTTCTTCCACAGCCCGATCTTCGGACCATGGAGGAGCTTTGTCAACCTACAATGTTTGGACGAGGAGGACCGATTGCGCCGATGAAAATCAACGCTCCTGAGTTTTCGTTGAAGCACCACATGATTCAGCAAGTGCAAACAAACCCATTCCGTGGATTGCCTGATGATGATGCCAACAAACACCTCGACAAGTTCATTACAATCACCCAAAGCATGAAGTTGCCTGGTGCCACAATGGATGTTCTTCGCCTACAACTCTTCCCACATACTTTATCGCATCACGCCGAGAAATGGTTTGATCGTCTCCCGAAGAATTCTATTCACACTTGGGATGACATGACTCAACGCTTTTTGTCGCGCTACTTTCCACCATCCATGGTCACAAGCCTTCGCAATCAAATCAGCGGTTTCATGCAAGATCCTGATGAATCTCTTTTTGATGCTTGGGAGAGATATAATGTCTTGATCGATAGATGTCCAAACCACAACATGCTCCCTGTGACCTTAATCGATACTTTCTACAACGGATTGACTTTTCGAGATCGTGATACGATTAATGCAGCCGCCGGTGGCACATTCATGAAAAGGAGACCCGAGGAGTGTAGAGAGCTTATTGAGAACATGACTACTCACCACAAAAACTGGGATTCCTCTGCTTCTTCAAGGAACAACCCGAGAGTCAATGTCTCTTCTACCTCAGCAAACCTTGATATGACCGAACTCACCCGCATGATGACCGAAATGAGAAAAAGTATTACGCTTCTAGCTTCAAACCAACAACAACAACAAGTCAAAGCGGTTGCTAATCCTTGTGAAACATGCGGCGGTCCTCACTCATACACCGATTGTCCTTCGACACAAGGAAATCCGGAAAATGTGTATGCTGCTTATGGTAATTATTCACCGGAAAATTACCAAGCTCGGCCTCAAGGGGATAGAAATCTGCTGAGTTACCGATCTAACAACTACCTTTCACCCGGTTTTTCTCCTCAAAACCAAAACCCCGCCAACAACTACAATAGAAGCAACCAAATCCCACCAAGAGCTTCTAATCCTTATCACCCACCCGCACAACAAACCCCACCCATAAACACCGATGTTGAAGCCACAATGAGAACCCAAGGTGAGCAAATCAAGAATCTGCAAAGTCAAATTATCAATCTTAGAGGAGATATCACGAAGCAAGGAAATGAGATAAGGTCCGAGGTTCGTGATAATATTCAATCCTCCTTCAGCACTCAAACGAATGAATTAAAGAATATGTTGGCTAGTTTCTTGCCCTCTACTCAACCTTCTACTTCAAGTTCTCAACCTTCCAACACCGTCACTAATCCGCGAGCTAATGTGAGTGCTATTACTACTCGTAGTGGAGTTACCATCGTAGGACCACCAATCCCACCCCCATCATATACACCTCCTCCACCACCATGTATCCCTACTCCTCCTACACCTAGTATTAGTACACCATTACCGTCTACGCCTCGTCATGACGATGTATCTCGGAAGGACCCTTCAACATCTCAACCTTTACCGACTACACCTTCACCTTCCACCTATAAACCCAATATCCCATACCCTTCTCCCTTAGGCAAGACCAACGATCTAACAAAGGAGGACTCTCAAGTGACAAACTATATCAAGATGATTTCTCAAATGAACTTCAGCATTAGTTTTCTTGAAGCATTTATCCACATGCCCAAATTTGTTAAAGCATTTAAGGAATTTCTTAACAAGAAGGAGAAGCTGATTGAACTCGCCAACACACGCTTAAATGAAAACTGCTCTGCAGTTCTTCTTAGAGAAGTTCCGGAAAAGCTTGGAGATCCCGGTCGTTTTGTGTTGCCTTGCGTGTTCAACAAAACTGAAGAATTTACTGCCCTTGCTGATCTTGGGGCTAGTATTAATCTTATGCCTTTGAGTGTTTGGAAAACACTATCATTACCCGACCTCACTCCAACAAAGATGACTCTTGAACTTGCAAATCGCACTCTCGCTTACCCTGTTGGTATAGCCGAAGATGTGTTCATCAAAGTTGGCACATTCACTTTCCCGGTCTATTTTATCGTAGTTGATTATGAAATGGACCCTCGTATTCCTTTAATACTTGGTCGGCCATTCTTGAGAACCGGACGTGCTTTAGTGGATGTTGTCGAAGGTGAGTTAATCTTAAGAGTCGGGAATGACTCACAAATTTTCAAAATGGGGAAGCTTACAGGCAAATACTATGGACGAGAATCAGTGAATATGATTAATGTGCTCGATGATTTCGTCGTCTACAACAATCCTCTATTCGACTCTTGCATTGATAATCCACTTTTTCAAGATGATGTGGATGATTCTCTCCCCACTTTGGAACCTTCTCTCATTTATGATTCTCCACCGGTCTTTGATGCTTATGATGATGACGATTCTAGCTCAGATTCGGATGATTATGATGACCTTACTTCTGAGTATCCCGAGCTGCCCACTTTCGATGATTTTGATGAGGCTGATACTCTTTCGAGCGATTCTTCACATGATGAAGATCCTCCGCCATCACTCGATCCTACTTTGGACGATTACTCATTTGAGGAAGACTTCTCTGAATTTCTGAACACTTACTTCCCTCATGAGAGTGATGCCCCTCCTTATGATTTTGAAGATTATCGTCTTGATCCTACTTTGGATTTGAAGCACATTCTTTCTAAGGAGAAGAAACCGATCGACACCGAACTCCGCAGCACATATGATTTAACACCTCTTTGTCCCCCTTCTGAGGACTGGGTTGTGCTTCTTCGCGGATCTTCTTCACACTCTGCTGAGCCTTAGTGCTATTTTCCCTTAAAGGAAAAGGTGTTCGACCCCGATATTGACATCTTTAAGCCATCTCAGTATCCACCTGATGAAATAAAAGGAAAAATCTTTGGAATTATTGAAGACATGCTTGCACCACTTCACCCTTGCTTCCACCGTGCTCCATCTTTGCTTAAGGGAACCTTGCCTACTCTTCTCTGGCTTACCTTGTTCGCCTTAAGCTTATGCTTTTTGATGGACGAAAACTATGTCTTTGATCCTGGTGGATATGTTTCATGCTTCTTCCTATGATGATCAAGGTCGAGTCAGGCTCACAACTCGGTAATCAAAAACCAAGCGCTTCTTGGGAGGCAACCCATGGCTCTATCTTTTAGCTTTCTTTATCAAAAGTGTAGGGGAGACCCGTTGGTTTGCTTTCCTCTCTCTTCTTAATCAGGGATTCGAGCTTCAATGATCTACTCTTGATGATTCTTGACGACCCGTGATTCCATGTTCCACTTCTTCCCGGTTCTATCCTAAACTCTTTTCGATTCACTATTTTATATTTTCACAATATTAAAATAGGAATCTCTTTAGTTGTCTTTTCCTTAGCGAGATTTAAACAAAGTGCACAATGTCCTAAGTGTAGGGGAGTTTACTCGCACATGCTTAAACATTGAGGACAATGTTTATCTTAAGTGTAGGGGGGACTTCTGTCAAAGTTAAGTGGCCTTTTCCTTGTATTTGTCCTCATTTTAACCGGAAAATCAATTTTTCGACATTTTTCAAAATTTTTGATCTATTTTGGCCTATTAGTTTTTCACTTTGTATAGTTATTTTCTTTCTTTGATAGAATAAACTTTAATAAAGTGGTTTTAATTTTCAAACGTTGTGAATCTTTTGACTCAACCCGAGTTTACTTGTCTAAGTTACTCTAGCTAGTATCCTTAACGTGTTTAAGTCAAGTTTTGCTAGGCTTTTATATAGGGAGCCATAAAACGCGAAAGTCTTAACTCTCACGGGTTAAGAAAAAGAACTTTTCGCAAGTTCCTATAATTGATCCAAGAGAGTCGTTTATCAAGGGAACTTTAAAACGCGATTTCTAATCTTGAAAAAAGTCTAAGAGTTTGCAAGATCCTATAGGCGACTCGAAAACCCAAAACTTTGATTTAATAGGCTAAGTATCCACGGGTCTCATTACTTGAGATTTTAAACTATGGAGAACGAGAAATGATAGCGCCAATTATAAGTTCGGTATTCTTTCGGGAATTTATGTGAGTTAATTATGAGCCTATTCTCCCATCGCTTGCTAATAATTTATCTGCTAATAAATAAGGTTGTACGATTTGAAAAGTTACTTAGCTTCTAGCCCAAGATCGTTTAAAAGTTGCTCGGAATGGATTAGAGTTCATAGCCAAGGCATAACTTATTGAAGCGGGATGCGAAGATTGGCGAGTCCAAAAAGGCCCTAACAAGGCATGAGGGCTATATTTTGTTGCTAAAGATCCAAAGTGATGTGAAAAATCATTTATCGAAAATTAATATGAAGGATCGAGACACACGACGAAAAGCAAAAACTCCCCATAAGTCATGGAGAAGTGTATCCGAAAAGACCCTAGCAAGGTATGAGGATAAATAGATCCAAGTCATAAAAGGAGGCGGATCGTTGTATATCAAAGTCCAAAATAAAGAATGGAGAAAAATGAAGAAGTCGTGGTCCAAGTATGAATCTCTCAAAATTTCAAGTGAAGAAATTCCTATATGAAGAGAAGACCATAATTTCATGAACGTCTCTCAAGGTTTGAAGTATGAAGTCACTGCCAAATATCGGTCTGAGAAAGGTCTCAAATTGCGAAATGAGTTATGCCAAGATATGAACTTTATGAGGTCCCGAGAAGCAGTTTTAAAAGATTTTGTCCTTTAGCTAACTATTGATTAAATTGTTCACTTTATTTTCGGCCTAAATAACTATCGAAATAAGTCAAACAATGCATCCTCATGATCATTCAAGACAATAATAAAATATAAGAGATACACTTAGGAATAAGGGAGTCTAAGTGAATAATTGGCCCACATGAGTTCGTGTTAGTTTACTAACTTATAATAACAATGATCTCGTTTTTAAGCTTGATTTGGAGAAAAGTGAAAACTTGAGGATGATAATTATTCACAACATTTCCAAAACCCAAGGTATGATTTTGATTTCTTTACTTTGTATGTTTATAATTTTATATCTCGTTAATAAAGGCCAACGTGGATTGAATATGATGAAAAGTGTAATCGTGCTTTGTAACTAATGCATTACATGAGGACATTGCAATGGTCAAGTGTAGGGGATTTGATAGGTGTGTAAACACCCATCCTTTTTACCACTTAATTACATTAATAACCGAGCCAAAACGTGTATTTTATGTCTTTTATGTCGAAATTATGCGTGGTTTGTGTTTTGTTGTGAATTAGGACGAAAAGGTGAAAAGTGGAGAAAACACGGGTATTCACGGGAATTCACGGGCTTTTATTGAAGAAAAAGATGAAAGACGAAGTCAAGAAGTCAAGAGTGCAAAAAGAACGGAAGTCCAAGGCCAATTCTGAAGATTTATCGAAGAAAAAGTCAAAAGACAGAAGTTTACTTAAAGCCGAAGAACTCAAGTCTACTTTATTGAAGAATTAAAAAGACGAGTTCAAAGAAATCCCGAGCCAAAAGTCATTTAAAGTCCAAGTTCAAAGAATATTAGAAGAATAAAGGACTAATGGTGCAATTAATGAAGATTAAAAGAAGGAAGGACTTAATCTCGCAATTAAGAAGAAATGAAGGAGGGGAGGAAGCTTCCTAATCCTCCCCTATATATAGATTAGGATGATAATTATTTTTCTTGTTGGCTAAGTGTGACAATTAGTCTTCCATTTATTTACCTTCCACCTTTAATTTCCTTGTCATTTAAATACTTGTCAATTTAATTACCTTGTCTTGCACCTTAAATTCCTTTAATTTCAAGTAAGTTTCCATTTAATTCTTGTCAATCTTTATTTTATCTTGTTAATCTCCTATCTACCTTTCTTAATCTTTGATTTTTATGTTTATGTTTGTGTTCATGTTCATGTTCTTATTTTGATCAAGTGTTTTTTTATTGTTGTGGTTAAATTTGTTAGTTTAATTGATATAGATTGTTTTTTTATGAGTGTTTGTTGTTTTGTTATTAATTTGTTTAAATCTTTTGTTTTGATCTTGATTAATCTGTGTTAGATCTGTTATTACTGTGATCCCTTGTTCTTCGGAATTGTTTGTTTCTGTTTCTGTGTTCCCAGATAAGTTCCGAGCCAAAGAGAAGGAAGCCTTTCATTCGGAACTTTAAAAGTTCCGAATCAAGCTTCATCCAGAAGAGTTCCGAGTAAAGTACATCCGGAAAACTTCTGAATCAATACTTCCGACTCAAGGGGGCTTCATCCGGAACATTAAAAGTTCCGGATCAACACTTCAGAACCAAAGTTCCGACTCAAGCTAGGTTCATCCGGAAGTCTAAAAGTTCTGGATCAGCAAGGTTTCATTCGGAAGTCTCAAAAGTTCCGGATCAACTCGAAAGTTTCGAACCAAGGGCAAAGTTCCGGATCAAGGAAGGCTTCATCCGGAAGTCTACCGAATCAAGAAATTCCGACTCAAGATTGTTTCATTCGGAACTCAAAAGTTCCGAGTCAAGCCAGTTCATTCGGAAGTTTTGAACTTCCGAATCAAGGTTTCTTTCAGTTCTTGTTAGTCTTTCTTTTTAAATTTCTGTCTTTTATTTAATTGCACTTTAAGATTACTTGTCTTAGCCTTATTTTAGCCTTGCCTTAGTATAAGTTTTAGTTGCGTTTTAAGATTGCCTTAGTTAGCTTTAAGTTTGCGTCATTTACTTTTAGTGCCTTTTTAATTTCTCGTCTCGCTTTTAAATACTTGCCCATTATTTTAATTAGTCTTAGATTTACTTTAATTGCACTTTTACTTTAATTGTTTTGCACCTTTATTTAAAAACAACCAAAAATATTTGTTCCACCAAGATCAATAGAGTCACATAGAGAACCTAGATCAATTCGTTAAGATATCGAGACTTGAACTTTAATTTTTAATTAGGTAAAAACCTAGCATTAATATATATATACGTAATTAATATTAGCTCGTGATTTAATTACGTTCATGATTTCATGATCGCATGTTCGTGATTATTTATTGTCAAATAATTATTGCGTGCTCATGCGTAGTAAATACTTATCGTGTTCTAACACGTACGTAATACGTAAAATCCTAACACGTAATCGTAATCATGCTATAATAGGAAAGTTTTAACCTAGTACGTACGATCTTAAGGGTACTATTCATGGTAAAAGCATGCGGGTTTTACAACTCTTCTCCCCTAAAAAGAATAATTCGTCCCCGAATTATAGATAACGTAACTGAAAGAGAAACATACCCGAATCAAACTGAGAGGGTATGTAAGATTAATGAACGTACAGGTGACATGGTAGAAGGAACGTGGAACGTGAAATGTCTTGAAAGGACATGGAACGTGACGTGACTGAAAGGACATATCTAATTGATGAGAGAAAAACGGATAAAAGTCCGGATGAACTTGTCCTTTTCCAAGTGGCCTCCCTCTTGGAACGGTTCCTTCAGAAGATCTTGACACAAATGATAAATCTTGGTCCTCCTGACCTTTACTTGGAATACGAAGAGATTCTTGGTTATCAACGGAAGGTAGATCCCCTAAATTCGATCGAGGAAAATAAGAGTTAACGTGCTAGGGTAACTGAAACGTTACGATGCAAGACAATCTGACTTAACTGATAATTAGAAACGATGCGCCAGACATAAAGAAACGTAGTACGTGAAATATTTTAAACGTGATACGTGAAAAATTTTGAACGTGCTACGTGGAGATATGGCGAGTGTAGTATGAGTAAACATATCGTGATCCATGATACGTGTAACATATCTTGATCATGATATGAGGAACGTGGAATGAACATGACATGTGAAACATATCGTGATCATAGAATACCATGGCGGTAACGCCAAATGCTACAAGGTGAGACGTGGAATATGACGTGAAACGTCTATCTGATGATGGAGAGTTATACTAAACTTGGGTCTGGTCTCTCAAGTTCTTGCAAAACTTCCCATAATGAAATAAACGTAAAATCGTAAGCCGAAATGGCATCATGAACTTGAATAGTGTCATGAACGCGAGCGCGAAAGCAAGTCGTGAAATTAGAACAAAGACGTGAAGTAACTGAGGAGCATAATTATGAATATTTGTCTGACTCGATAACTGATGAATTTCCAAGTGATCGGATGAGCCTTGGCTGGAACATGTCCGATCAGTCTGTTAGTTCTGAAATCCTTGCGGATGTAAGGATTTTGTAGACTTGATCAAACTGTTTGCAATTACCCAATTAGCATCATGCTTCTTCTGAGTTTGCATTAATCTGGTAACCAAAATCCGTGAAGATCTTGTCCCATTTTTGTTCACAATTTCAGATGATGAAACATCCCAGTTTGTTGGTGTCCTATCTTAGCTTGTTTGTATGTCAGGTACATAGATATAGACGTAGCTGTATCCTGCATCGTAGAAACCTGATACATAAAAGGTTGCGAAACTCTGAGTCTCTGAATCTAGACTTCTCCTAGCGTAGGATTTCCTAGAACACCTAATGTAGTGTAGGGTTCTCTCCTTTACGCATAAGTAGAGTCATGGTAAGATTAACCGTAGAAACCTATGTGATTCAGCGTGTCGCTGTAATCAAACAGAATTGATATTGGAAAAATTTCTAGGGTAAAATTTCTCTTGTCATAGAATTTGCAACATAGTGCAGATATGGTCTTCCTGTTCTTCTCTATGCTTAAAGTAAATCAGGTTATCCTCAATGAAAACACTGATGAATTTGCTTATGAGTTCATGGAAACTCAATTTATTAAATCCATAATGTTGTTGGAGCATTGATGAGACTAATTCAAAATCATAAATCTAGCATGACCGAGTCGGGTACGAATAGCAGTCATGGACATGTCCTGCTCTTTCACTCGTCACTGTTGGCAGCATGATCATGAGTTCGATCTTGGAAAAGTCATTAACACTATAAGGTCGATTTGGACATGTTGTCAATACGTGGAGGAGAATAACGGTCATGAATGGTGATTTGTTTATGTCGACGGTAGTCGACACATAATCTCATGGTACCGTCCTTCTCCTTGTCGGTTCTTCTGAAATGTATGAGAAGATCCTAGAATAATCAGCTGACAGCTAGAAAATTTTAGCGGCCATGGCTAACAACACACATGCTTGTAAGCATATATAATTTGTACAGATTTTCCTGATGGAAAATCAAGCTGAATGTATTCAGGAGCCTGAACATTACTGTACATAATTATGAATCGTAGCATGATGTGCTGTTCATAGTCCATAATTAGGATAAAATTTAACTCGTGTCTGTCCGAGGAAATGCGTTATCAGCTTGGATCTCATCATTAAGCTGAAGGAAAACCTTCGTATACGTGGGAATACGAAAGGCGTCCTTCATGGTCATGAATATATGAAATATGGTGAAGGAAATGAAGGTGACATCGACAACGTGACAGTTCTCACCGATGTGCCGGTAATGGTATTGAAATTCTTGTGGCCTGATTAATACATGGCATAACAAAATGGATATACCCTTGGAGGGTACCCTGAATTTCTTAGAATGTTCCATAATTAGACGTGAGTGATGTGTCTTAACTCGTGTCTTGAGAATGTAAGCGTGACATATGTCTTGACTGGTGTCTTGACATGTGTCTTCAGGAAGTATACGTGAGACATGTATCTTGACTGATGTCTTGACATGTGTCTCGAGACGTGAAACAAACAGAACTACAAATATTAGGTTATTATGCCAGAATTGGCGGATCGGTTGGACTACTGCTCATTTGTATGTCTGATCACGTCCGCGGCCGGAGCCTCGGTTGCGATTTCTAGGATAGTTTCTGTCATAGTAGTGGTTACTATCGTCTTGTCTGTCAGTTCCATGACGGTCATTCTCATGACCGTGATTCATGTAACTATTCAGCTGAGTGGCCGACTGGTACCGGTTTGCACTCATATGGCTGAAATGACAGCCGAATGACATGTGACATGTAACTAAGAATTTGGGACAATGATTGATAAAATCATCTGATGGTGAAGTATCTTCTCGTCCAATAGCTTTGCTTTTACGCCTTTGTCTTCGTCTCGTAGGATCTTCAGGTTGTGAACAGCATCCGCATCTCGTAGCGTCTCCGAACGTCAGCAGCATCAACCTTTAGTAACATCTCCAAGTTATGAGCGGCATCAGCAATCTTGTAGAATATTAGCAATAGAAAATACGCCTGAGGTGATTCAGAATCTACTAACAAATACTCGTGAAGTATTGTAAGTGGAATATACATGGATTAAGGTACGTGTAATACACATGAAATACGGTACGTGGAGTACACGTGGAATGCACATGAAATGATCGGTATGGGGTCGATCATTTATCATGATTTAAGGAAAGTATATCGGTTAAACGGTTAGGAAAACCATCATGATAACCTGACAGTATTAGCATAGACATAAATCTGGTTGTATCGAGAAACGTTAAAGTGTGGCTACACAAAATTCAAAATGATTTGCCTGAAAGCATGATCAATGAAAACCAACCATTACTATCATGAAAGTAAAATTTACATGAATTCCAACAGTGTCTTGCATGGAAGCAAAGAAAACAAAAGAGACGTAAGACATAATCACGTGAAGACCAAGTCATTATGAAGAAACGTGGAACAATTCAATGTGAAGGAGTGTATAACATAATCAGCATGAAAACGAAGTTAACCATGACAGTATGATAGCATACTTGACATAAAAACATAATAACTTATGAGGGAACATGAAAAAAAATTTATGCCAATAAATCATGAGAAAAATTTTATATATGGAAAAACAGTGCATGAATGTATAATATAGTTTATAAAAACCTTTATATGTGCGAGGGGACGCCTATGGGTCGGTCCCAAAGTTAAAAGTTTCGATAAAAGCACATGCGACTAAATAGGGCCAGTCCTGTACCAACCATTACTTAGTCATAATCCCTGCAACAATGATACATGAAACATAAATAAATGAAACTCATCTGTCAAAACTTATCAGAAAAATTTTATGTGACTAATTATGAACTATTGGGGTTCAGTCCACATAGCCACAGTTCACGAGGAACATTATGCATGAAACAATGACACATAATTACATATGAATGACGGTTGTCCATCCATATTAGTAAAACAATATCGATGAAAACATCAAGGTTAAAACCTCAAGGTGCTGAAAACATCATGGTTAAAACAATAATGCGCTTGAAAACGTCAATACGTAGAATGAAAAACGTTGGCTTAGGAAGCTCCTGGTGACTACCCACTAGTCACAGGTCGAGTTTTAGAGCCTACAGGTCGAAGCCTTGGTCTCTGATACCATAATTGTAACACCCTATTATGATAAATAGAACGTCACGCGTAATTATGACGTGTCATCAAAGCATACAAGCATAAATGTCTGAAACATTACTTGACCATAGGGATAACCGGAGTCAAACATCGGTTCCCAAACATAAGCCCAAAACATAATAAAGTAAAAGAAATGAATGAAAGACTAAACAGGCATAAGTATATGAAGGCAAAAAGGAAAAGAAGTCTCTAGCAGCTTCCATCCTATGCACGTCCTCCAAATGCTCGAGTCTTTCCTAGGGTACCTGCCGTTTTGGGACATGGAAAGGAAAGTAACGGCTGAGCAAAACGCTCAGTGCACGGATATAGACATAGTATGTATGACTAAGCATAATAAAGACTTAATAGCAGCGGAAATGTATAAGTCCTGGAAAACCTGGAACATGTTCATAAAACTGGTTTTATAGTTTGAAAAGCCTTATGTTTATCTTATGAAAACTGTTTAACATATTTTACCATTAGCCAATATAGGTCATGAAAATCCACCGTGCATGAATACTTGGAGGGGTGACCTTATCATGCAAATTAGAGGGGCTGCCTCTCATTTAATATACTGGTTTTTGGTAGGAGGGATCAGCTCCTTGTGAAGGATGCAAGGCACACACCACATTCACCATGAAATCCTGACTGAAAACATGTAACTAGGATGCACCCATACGCCCCACATGATAAATATAATATAAATGGCCTAAAGTTGAAGGGACGCCACGAGCAATCACTCCGCCTTGGTGAAGTCATAACATCAGTGCCTCTAATGTTATGGTTATGGTACCTCCATAACTAGGTGAAACTGGTCATGCATGTATATGGCTTTAGGTATTCTAATTAAACATAAGCAATTAAAAAACATATAAAACAAATACTGGGAAAACAGTTGGCTGCATACGGGGAATCCTAATAAGGAAAGAATGTCCATACTGAAAGGACGGGAATCCGTACCTTATGTCCAGTGAACGAAGAGGACGAACTGAGGAGAATCCTACTTCGGTATTACTAATGCTACATAAATACATACGTGAATAAGTATCTGCTTACTAAATACGTAACTGGTTTTACGTCATGTCGTAGCTTATTTTATATGTTCATGTCATGTTTTACTGTTTTAAGCCTTAAACTGTGTTTATCTTATATTCTTTTTAATCTGATTAAGTATTTCTGGTATTTCATGTATTATTATACTTACTATGTAATAATAAGTAACTTTCCAAAAATAGCAGGTTTCCTAAAATAGAAAGTTTCCAAAAATAGAAAGTTTCCAAAAATAGAAAGTTTCCAAAAATAGAAAGTTTCCAAAAATAGAAAGTTACCAAAAATAGAAAGTTTCAAAAAATAAAAAGTTTCCAAAAATAGAAAGTTTCCAAAAATAGAAAGTTTCCAAAAATAGAATTACTGCTTAAAATAGATAAGTTTCTAAAACTAGAAAGTTTCCATAAATAGATTAGCTGCCTTATTTAAATAAGTTTCCATAAATAGAGTAGCTGCCTGAAATAAATAAGTTTCTAAAAATAGAACGTTTCCATAAATAGATTAGCTGCCTTATTTAAATAAGTTTCTAAAAATAAAAGTTTCCATAATTAGAAATAAGTTGGTTAAATAAGCTAACTATATAAGCCTAAGTGTTTTCATGATTATTTTCTAAGTCATATGATATAATGTATAGTTTATTAATTATTTCATGTTAAAATAAACTATAGGTTAAAATATTTAATTAAATTATATCATGTTTTTAATTAAATAAATTTAAATACTTAGGTTAAAACATGTATTATTATTTATTAATAATATAACCTAAGTCATGCTAATTAATTAATTATAACCATGGTTTTTAAATAATTAATTAATTTAAAAGTCTAAAAATATAAAATACTTAGAACCATGAACCGGATCTTGACTAAGAACCATGAACCGGACATGAAATCGACACCATACCCCGAACCACATCGGGGTTCCCCTTGTCTTGTTGCTCTCGTGGGACCCACACCAACCAACCGGGACCATATGGTCTCGGTGGTGGTCAAATGGCCAAACCGAGACCCTCTCGGGTTCGGTTTAGGCGCGACCAAGAACAAACACCCCTAAAACATTACTTTTTGATTTATTCCAAATCCAATTCCATGTTAGATCTATGATTTAATTAGGTTTTTATGAAAAACATATCATGTTCTTAATTATTTAAAAGATTAAATGAAAAGAAAAGGGTTACAAGAATTACCGAATGCGTGGATCTAAACAACGATGAACAAACACAAACACTAGCAATAAATCCAAGATCAAAGATCAATCAAACACCCCTTTGGTGTGTTTGAAGGTGGCGGCCAAAAGAGGGAGAAGGAAAAGAATTAGGGTTTTTGATGTTTTCCTGTAAAGTGAAAAGTGACATCTTTTTCCCTAGTTTTTCTTGTTTAGTAAAAATTGATGGGCTAAGCCCATTATTCCTCCCTAATTTCGTGGTATGGGGCCCACATGGGGTAACCCATACATTTCCCGAGTCTAAATATTATAGTGTGTTCTCGTGTTCGTAATTTACATGTTTTAATTAGTTATCGATCGTGACTTAATATATTTATTCGTGTTCGTGATAAATATATATATATATATATATATATATATATATATATATATATATATATATATATATATATATATATATATATATATATATATATATATATATATATATATATATATATATATATAAGTAATTAATATTAGCTCGTGATTTAATTACGTTCATGATTTTATGATCGCATGTTCGTGATTATTTATTGTCAAATAATCATTGCGTGCTCATGCGTAGTAAATACTTATCGTGTTCTAACACGTACGTAATACGTAAAATCCTAACACGTAATCGTAATCATGCTATATTAGGAAAGTTTTAACCTAGTACGTACGATCTTAAGGGTATTATTCATGGTAAAAGCATGCGGGTTTTACAAACGCTTCTCGGGAGGCAACCCGAGTATCTATCCTTTTTCTTTTGTTTTTATAATAAGTGTAGGGGGAGACCCTAGTATGTGTTTGTTCTTTTCTTTCTTATCATGTGCAGGGATTCGAGCTTTCAAAGATACATTCTTGATGACTTTTGACGACCCGTGATTTCGTGTACCCGTCTTCCCGGTTCTATCCTAAACTCTTTTAATTCATTATTTTATCAATTATGATTGAAATAGGAATCACTTTAGTTGTCATTTACTTAGCAAGTTTTAAACAAAGTGCACAATGTCCTAAGTGTAGGGGAGATTACTTTCACATGCTTAAACATTGAGGACAATGTTTATATTAAGTGTAGGAGGGACTTCTATCGAAGTTAAGTGGGCTTTTCCTTGTATTTGTCCTCATTTTAACCGGAAAATTGATTTTTCGACATTTTTCAAAATTTTTTATTGGCCTATTTGTATGTAAAATCCATGATTTTACCATGATTTTATGTAATGAAGTTTCACCCATTAATCCTAGAACACATACTCATATGTATATTCCTATAGGTTGAGTGTTAACTTGTTCATTTAGGTACTTATACCTTTACATTCATACTTGTTGTAAATAAGTTACATAGCTCAAACATTGTACTTAAGACTAGGAGAACAAATGATAAAAATGTATAATCAATACTTGGCTATACACAACACTATATCAAAGTTGGAAAACATTCTACATAGTGTATGTAGCCGTGTATGTGTGCAAGTGTGTATACCACAAACATGTTTTAACTTCCTTGGACTAGCCCAAGACTATACTCGTTATGTACTAGCCCAACATGAGCCCAAGCCAAAGCCCATTACCCTCCTTTTTGGCTAGCTAGACACGACAACCCATATGTGGAAGAAGAAGAGTTGTCTTGGTTTTGGAAAAGCCAACACATGACACAATGGTTCTTACCAAGCCAATCATGCCTTTTGCCTTCACCCTTCTCTCTCCCCTTTAATTCGAAACACACACATACATTCTCTCAACCTCTCATGCAACCAATTCTCATTCTCTCTTCATCTTTCTCTCTCAAATCATTCGGCATTAAGCCACAAAAATCTAAAGTTGTTCATTAAATCTACTAAATCCTTGTCCCATATTTACTACTAATCATTTGGTGGCATCATCATCTTTGGAATCACTATAACAAGCCCTAGCCAAAACATTAAAGGTCACAGCTTGGTTATAGTTAGGGTTTCCATCATCCTCTTGATTAGATCTCTAATCTTCTTGTTCATCTAGATCTTCATTGGTAACTTTTAAGAAAGAAAGGTATACACTACTTGTCCTTCCATTTATTTATGCATGCATCATCATACATCTATAAACACAAGTAAATAACATGTTAAAGATCAAAGTTTGTTAAACCTATGACCATTATAGATCACGACATATTTATAAAAATCATATTCATGATTTAAAAATCTTTAGTAAGAAACATATGCTGTATATTCCATATTTTAAACTAGATTCAAAAACCATATGAGACGTTTTGTAAATCTAAAGGTTGCATGAGTTACAAATCTTGTTTTATGGGACTATGGTTAAACCAATAGTCATAGATCTCATAAAATGGATGTGTGTAACCTAAAAGTCTTGAAGACCATGACCTTAAAGGTCACGGCATATATGGTTAATGTATATGTGATTTATGTGTTAAGTTTAAATGATTGAATATTAAATGATACATGTTAAGATGACTATTAAAAATCACAAATACAACTTATGTGTATAAATGTAGCCGTGGGTTACATAGGATTTAAAATGGATTAAATGTACATGCATGTTATTATAAACCATAGATCTAATGACAAAGATTAACTTGAGTATGTTAAACATAAAACAAGATTATGGGAACCTTGGGAAGAGACAGTATAGCCGTGAGCTATATGTAGTCTCCTTGGAAAAATAGTAACCTTGGAAACATGCATGTAAACTAGATAATCATGATTGTATTTTTAAATAATTACAAGATTTAGAAACTAGATATAGTGTTCATCTTGGAAGTACCAAGATCTAAAAATATAGCCGTGAACTATATAAGAATGTACATGGATTTATGTTTGATTTTTAGGTATAGACATAGTTTAGATCTTATTTTGGACTTGTAACTTATTTTCTTGATTTGTACATAGTTAGATCTATTATTGTAGCACTTATAAAAGAACATGGAACCTAAAAAGGAGATTGACTTATGATAATAAGCTATAACTACTTATAGCCATAGGATATAAGCTCCTACTAGGGCTTATGATTTACTTGTAACCTTATGACACACCTAGATCTAACTTGGTATAACACATAAAATGAAATTTTAAGATTATTCATCTATTTAGATTGAAAACTAAATATTAATAAGCATAATAAGGTTATAATAATATCCTAAGTAAAAACTTATATAAAATGAAAAGTAGTGTTAATGGACTATTTAATCCCATGAAAAGTTAACCTAACACTTAAATGGACCCAATAAGCCCATTTTATAAATTATAGTAACTTAAATGGACTTAAGATCACAATTAGGCCCATTTAACTAATTAAAGGACTTAAAAATGTATTAAGCTCAATAGATGATTTAAAGGCCTATTTAAATAAATTAGTGGACTTGAAATATATATAAGTCCACTAAAATAGCCCATTAGATGTTTAGCCCATTTAATGAGCCCATATAAAGTTTAAATGTTAAAATGAAAGTTTTTATAATAAAATATAACTTATAAAAACTTTTTGATTGAAAATGACAATTTACAAAACTTAGGGACAAAAACCGTAACTTATGAAACTTGTTTCGATAAACTAGTAAATACAAGGACTGAAAATGTAAATATCCAAAAGTCTAGGATTTAAATAAAGACTATCCGTGGGAAATTAAACCCTAGGGACCATTTTGGGAAATTTCTAACAGTTGTGTTGCTATTTTAAAACCCTAAGGACTATTTTTGTCAATTACCGAAACCTAAAGATGCCCTAGGGGCTGTTTTTGAAATTTTTATAAAGTTACAAAAAACTAGATAATACTAGGGGGACCAAATCTGCCATAAGCCGAAACTTTAACAAGCCCTAGGTACTAAATATGTAAAATCCGAAAGTTTCACTACTTTAAAAAAATAAAAACATAGACGGACTAGTTTTGCCATATCCCGAAACATTTCTAAGTCCTAACCCTAAATCTATTTTAATTATAATAAAACATAATTAAAATACTTAGACCACAAGAATTAAGGTATAAATTCTTAAGTTTAAATTATTTTATAAATTTTAAAATAATTTATGGTAACTTTAAAGTTATATAAAATATTATATTTATTTTTCAAAATAAAATATTATATTTACTTTAGGAAATAATTGTATAAACAATTATGAATATGTATTGTTAATACATTTACTCATATACTTTTAAGAAATAAAAATAATGTGAACGTTAATTAAATTAAATGTTATTACGTAAATATATTGTAGGTAAAACCCATTTTGTTTACTTAAATATAGTACGTGTTATAAAATTTAACGAGATGTTATTAATACAAGTACTATAAACATAGATTAATATTTTAAGTGAAACATTTTCTTTTATGTTTACTTAAATGTAAAACTTAATTGTAAGATTGAATGATTACTATAAATACATGTATGCTAACTAATATTAATAGTTAAACATTTGATGTGAACTTAGAAAAAACTTATATAAATAAGTCAAATGAATATTGATGCTACTTGAACTATGGTTATTTAGATAAATACGATAGTATGAATGAACTGAATAAAATCCGTATAAGCATACCTATATGTTATTTGTACTATCTATTAAGACTGTACTATCTGATTAGGCATAACTTTGGTGTGAGCTTTAATTGGATACCCGTGTTAAACAAGCAATTTCCTACTCCCAGGTGTGTTTACAGCCCCCTATAAACTTTGATAAAACTTTCCCTTTTTGGGAATGAAAATATGCAAACATATATTGGACATAACTGGATTGTATAAACTGGATTATGATTGCTTACTATTGAAACTGTTAAATTTTTGTAAATCGCCCAAATGTTATAAATAGATCTATTAGGGATTGACCATCCCCGTCTGGGTGAGTCATGCTCACTGTGCCTTGGCCGGGACAACAGACGTATACCATGTTGGAACTGGAATGGGTGTCTTTTTGTAAGACACTACGTCATCATCTATTGAGGGCTATGGGGTTAAGCTTCAGTTTTTAATAATAAACAAATGTTATTTACATTTTAGTAAGAATGCTTTGTGCATTATTACTTCTATGATTATTGTATGTCCAAACTAATTAATTGTTAAAATATATAAATTCACCAACTTTATGTTGACCCGTTAGTATGTTTTGCATTATGAAGTTAGTACGTGGTGTGTGCATGGTCTCTAGCATCTTAGAAATCTACATCATAGGACTCGTCAGGGGTTCTATTTGGGAAACTCAAACAAACACTCTTCACCATGTTTAAGACAATTTTATTTATTTGTTTAAATAAACATGTAATATGTTTTGACTAACTCTTTATCTTATGCTCTATGGACTATATGCTATCGATCCACCTTTGTGACATCTCCGTGGATATATTCCACATATTTTGACCCTAACCGGGGTGTCACAAAGAATGGTATCAGAGCATTAGTTATAGAGAAACAGATAAATTTTTAAATAAAATAAAAATAAAATGATTTTTCTTTTATTTAAAATTGGAATATAACTTATAAAACTCTTTTTGGGATTTTATTTTGGGACCGTCTTAGTTGAGCCTATAGATCTTAGGGCATTTTATGCTAAGTGAACTAATTGTATATATATAATATATGTATATATATATATATATATATATATATATATATATATATATATATATATATATATATATATATATATATATATATATATATATATATATATGTTTACTACACTTGATTATTAATACTGTTTAGTAAGGTATTGCTATATGTTAGACGTGCTAAACTTGAAAATTTTACACTACATAGTAAAATACTGAAATGCGAATATGAGTAATATTAAACTAAACTTCACACTTACTAACTGATACATGAACTACTTACATGATAGTACATATATATGTATAAGTATAACTAATTGTAACCTTAAAACATTCTAATAATTGTTTAAAAGGGGATATATTTCATAAAGCATGTAATCTAAATAATATTGTTCTTTGTTTGTAAGCTTATACTCACTTCAAACTTAAAATAATACTATTTCAGAGCATCATGACTCCGCCTACTGCATCTACGACTCTTCTACCCAGAGTAGCTCCTACTCCAGTTGTTTGTTCATCCCCACGATCGACGCAGTGTGGATGGTTGTCAGCCTCAGATTCTGAGGATGACCCAGCCACCGAAGCTGTACTCCCATAGGACCCATTTTCTATCTCAGCATCAGCCACACTGGCCCCAACCTCTATGGAGGAGGACTGGGTCCCTTCTAGCATACCATCTTCCATGCCTCTGTCCTTTTCATCAGGCTATTTCTCCAGACCGACGCCCGTCTCCACTTATGAGGTCGGGGAAGGCTCCGGGGCAGGACGTGTCGATTCCGTCCAGGCCCAGATCTCCGCATTGGCTGCACGCGAAGCGAGAGATATCTGACCTCCGCAGCCAGTTGACATTCAGTCAACAGAGCCATGTCGTCATCTATGAGCGTATCGACACTCTTTTCCTCACTATGAGGGGAGACTCCCAGACTGCAAAGGGCATCTAGGCTAGGACGGACGAGGCACTGAAGTGGTTATTGGATGAGAACTACCGCCTCCACCAGCGCATTCAGGTCATGGAGGGTCTACAGCATCAGGCCCATGCTGATCTAGCTGCTCAGGAGCAGTCATTGTCCATCTTCTTTGATCTCGCCACTGTCCGGCATGATGGGGTTACTGGGGAGATGGCTTATCTCTGAGGGGTTTGTCGAGCTACTGTCTGCACTCTGTACGCTCAAGGAGACCCGAACGACAGTTCGGACTTTGTGGAACACCAGAAATTCTGCAGCCCTACCAGCTCCATCTGCACCGTCAGCCCCGACATCATCTAGTGGACCATCCAGGCAGGATTAGCATAGACGTACTAGACTTCTTGTAAGTCATGATAAGCTCACGGGTTGCATCCCGGCTATCATGACATAGGGCCCTTGTACTTTTATCTCCTGTTCAGCTTTTGTGATGTAATCTCGTACTTTATCTTTTCTTTCTTTTGGGACATGTAACTTTGGGATATGATGTTTTTAAAGACTCTGTGTATCATTACTTTGGATTAGGCTCAACCGTCCTATGACTTAGATTGTGTTATGCTAAGATGACTGTTAAATTTCTCATGGAAATAACATGTAATCACTTTCTTTATTATATCTGTTGTGCAATGTATTATATTATGAGATCTTAACAGGTTTTCCAAATTTGTTATGAAATCAGTGCATAAGTTTCTTCGTGCAAATAATATAAAAACTGTACTAATGCTTGAACTAATAATCTCATTTTGTATATGACTATAGACAAATGGTGATTACGAGGTCAAATCCCAATAATGCAACCACTTCCAATGCCGACAATGCTGAATCCCCAGAAGCTACACTAAATGTCACTGCCGCACAACTGCGGGAAATGATAAGTGAAGGCATCACAACAACTATGGTAGCCAGAGGAGCTAACCCAAATACAAACAATGATCCAAACTCCGACGCTCGCAGAAACAACACCAACAGGGGTTGATCATACCCCGACTTCTTAAAATGTAAACCCTCATACTACCGAGGGAAAGAAGGAGTTGTTGAACTGATGCAGTGGTTCGAATGGCTAGAGACAGTCTTCCGCATCAGCGGTTGAGCTGACGAGAACAGAGTTAAGTTTTCCACGTGCACCCTACTTGAGAGTGCCCTTACCTGGTGGAACTCTGTGGTCGCTATCCTTGGACATGACGCCGATTATACTCTCACTTGGGCCAACCTCAAGGAAAGAATGACTGAGAAGTACTGTCCTAGAGGAGAAATGAAGAAGTTGGAAGTCGAGTTGTGGGATCTCAAGTGTAAGAACAATGATATCATTTGGTACAACCAAAGATTTCAAGAGTTAAGCTTTATGTGCACCAGAATATTTCCTCTAAGGAGTGACAAGATTGAAAAGTATGTCAGCGGACTCCCTGACAACATTCATGACAGTGTGCTAGTTTCACGACCTACCACTGTTGAAGGTGCCATGGAATTTGCGACTAATTTGATCAACAAACGAGCTCTGTCCGAGAGGCAAACAGACAACAAGAGGAAATCCGATGAAAACTCTCGTAGCCAACACCAGCAGCCTTCCAAAAAGCAAAACGTTGGGCAAGCAGATGGCACCCACAACCCGCACCAAGAACTACTCAGGGACAAAACCCAAGTGTCCGAAGTGCAACTACCATCACGTTGCTGGAGGACAATGTCAAGGATGCTACAAGTGCGGCCTACAAGGCCACTTTGCTCGTGAGTGTCCAACCAATGTTTCTACTCCAGGTCGACCCAACACAAATCCTTGAAACAGCAACAAGGGCAAGTCCAACGCACGAGGGAGTGGAAGTGGTCAACCGGGAAACCAAAACCCCACTAGGGAAAGCGGTAGCGGGCCGAAGAAAGCTGTGGTATGTTACGAGTGTGGAACCCCTAGACACGTGAGACCTGATTGTCCCAAATGGGCCAACTAGAAGAAGGACAATAAAGGGACCCCTTCGCAAGTGTACATGGCTGGCAATGCCCCAACAAACCCAGGCTCCAGCACCGTACCTGGTACGTTCTTACAAAACCAGTGATATACATCTGTCTTGTCTGATACATGTGTAGACCAAAGTACTACAAATGCTAAATTTAGGAAGGTAATGAAATTCCCTCCGATAGTTCTAAACTCCTATTATACTATGGAATAGTCTACGGAAAAGTTATGATAGTTAAACACCATCATCCGAAGTTGTTCCTTAAGAACTTTTCGAATCAGCCATTTTACACCAATCCGATCCTAGAAAGCCTTGATAACTTCGACGTCGTTCTTAGCACAACTTGGCTAGCAAGTAACATGCAATTATTCCTTATAGCCAAAAATGGGTTTATGTACCTTGGTGAGATGAAACCTTGATTATACTGGGGAGCCATAACCCTGATATAGTTAACACTAGATTTAGTGTCATCTCTAGCACCAACGGGCTATAGAATATTTGGTCTGAGAGTGACCCGTTTCCATAACCTGTTTCTTCCCTGCCTAACCCTGAAAGACGCACCCGACTCACAATGGGTGTATTTTGTAGGGTTACTTCCGCCACCTAGACAACCCTAAACCTGAAAGGCACATCCAACTCACAATGGGTGTACTTTGTAGGGCTACACTCGGCATCCCCCGGAAGGAGATGTTGAATGTCCTATGTTGTTGGACATTCCTCTTTCCTCTTCGGGTCCAATTAGTTCGACAATACCATCACCCACTAGACGCTGGGAGATGAGAATTCCACTCTTTAGAAGTCAGAATTTATACAAAATTTTGAACCAGTAATAATGAATGAATGACCCTTGTTACGACACCCTGCAAGGCGCACACTTCTTTATTCTTGGTATCTTCTTTTATTTCCACCATTTGAGGTACTTCTTTTCTACGCCCCTCACTCAGCCTCACGACAAAGGAAACAGATCCCTTGCAACCTCTTACGCAAACGCGATCGACAACAATCTTAACATCCTTGTTGGGTAGAAACTTTAGTACCATTAACTAATGTTTATACCCCGCTGCCTTGAGGTAAAGATCGTGAGTCTTTTCTTAAAGCTGCTAATATAGGAGGGGTTAAAGTTAAACATGTTTGTTTTACCTTCAACCCCCAATTTTTACACCGCAGGTATGGAGATATAACTTGTATCTCATCCATGAACAAGATGTAGAAATAGTGCGTCCCTGGATTCCCCAGCATATGAAACAAGCTGGCACGTCCTCCTCATATCAGAAACCATTTGCAATGGATTTTCCCTCCTAACCAAATCTACAGCGCTAATGGTGCCCTCCCAGATCCGGGAAAAGTATGACTACAACGCCCATTGAGAAGCCCGCGCCTATCCATCCACAGCAGCAGTCTCCTTTACTGCTCAATCAGATGTATAGTGCGATCCGGATAAAGATCTCTTTGCATTCCTCGCTTATCCATCCACAACAGCAGTCTCCCTTACTGCTCAGTCGGATGTATAGTGTGATCCAGATAAAGATCTCTTTGCATTCCTCGCCTACCCATCCACAGCAGCAGTCTCCTTTACTGCTCAATCGGATGTATATTGCGATCCAGATAAAGATCTCTTTGCATTCCTTGCCTATCCATCCACAGCAGCAGTCTCCTTTACTGCTCAATCGGATGTATAGTGCGATCCGGATAAAGATCTCTTTGAATTCCTCACCTATCCATCCACAGCAGCAGTCTCCTTTACTGCTCAATCGGATGTATAGTGAGATCCAGATAAAGATCTCTTTGCATTCCTCGCCTACCCATCCACAGCAGCAGTCTCCTTTATTGCTCAATCGGATGTATTGTGCGATCCAGATAAAGATCTCTTTGCATTCCTCGCCTACCCATCCACAGCAGCAGTCTCCTTTACTGCTCAATCGGATGTATAGTGCGATCCAGATAAAGATCTCTTTGCATTCCTCGCCTACCCATCCACAGCAATAGTCTCCTTTACTGCTCAATCGGATGTATAGTTCGATCCGGATAAAGATCTCTTTTGCATTCTCTTCTGTTCAGCTATAATGAAGGAAGCTTCCGTAAATGCCAGATTAGGCGTATAAGAATAACCTAGGTGTAGACCACTTCGCGTTCATGACGCCATCCGTACCTGAGAGAGAACCTGAAACAAATCATGTACTTAGAACATCTCTTACTTAAAAGATAACTAGGTTTTTAGTAGCTTTGAGGACAAAGCTAAAATAATGGGGTGGTGCTGTAAAATCCATGATTTTTACCATGATTTTATGTAATGAAGTTTCACCCATTAATCCTAGAACACATACTCATATGTATATTCCTATAGGTTGAGTGTGAACTTGTTCATTTAGGTACTTATACCTTTACATTCATACTTGTTGTAAATAAGTTATATAGCTCAAACATTGTACTTAAGACTAGGAGAACAAATGATAAAAATGTATAATCAATACTTGGCTATACACAACACTAAAGCAAAGTTGGAAAACATGCTACATAGTGTATGTAGCCGTGTATGTGTGCAAGTGTGTATACCACAAACATGTTTTAACTTCCTTGGACTATCCCAAGACTATAATCCTTATGTACTAGCCTAACATGAGCCCAAGCCAAAGCCCATTACCATTCTTTTTTGGCTAGCTAGACACGGCACCCCATATGTGGAAGAAGAAGGGTCGTCTTGGTTTTGGAAAAGCCAACACATGGCACAATGGTTCTTACCAAGGCAATCATGCCTGTTGCCTTCACCCTTCTCTCTCCCCTTTAAGCCGCAACACACACATACATTCTCTCAACCTCTCATGCAACAAATCTCATTCTCTCTTCATCTTTCTCTCTCAAATCATTCGGCACTAAGCCAGAACAATCCAAAGTTGTTCATTAAATCTATTAAATCCTTGTCCCATATTTACTACTAATCATTTGGTGGCATCATCATCTTTGGAATCACTATAACAAGACCTAGCCGAAACCTTAAAGTTCACGGCTTGGTTATAGTTAGGGTTTCCATCATCCTCTTGATTAGATCTCTAATCTTCTTATTCATCTAGATCTTCATTGGTAACTTTTAAGAAAGAAAGGAATACACTACTTGTCCTTCCATTTCCTCATGCATGCATCATCATACATCTATAAACACAAGTAAATAACATTTTAAAGATCAAAGTTTGATAAAGCTATGACCATTATAGGTCACGACATATTTATAAAAATCATCTTCATGATTTAAAAATCTTTAGTAGGAAACATATGCTTTATATTGCATATTTTAAACTAGAATCAAAAACCATATGAGACGTTTTGTAAATCTAAAGGTTGCATGAGTTACAAATCTTGTTTTATGGGACTATGGTTAAACCAATAGTCATAGATCTCTGTGTGTAACCAAAAAGTCTGGAAGACCATGACCTTAAAGGTCATGGCATATATGGTTAATGTATATGTGATTTATGTGTTAAGTTTAAATAATGGAATATGAAATGATACATGTTAAGATGACTATTAAAAATCACAAATACAACTTATGTGTATAAATGTAGCCGTGGGTTACATAGGATTTAAAATGGATTAAATGTACATGCATGTTATTATAAACCGTAGATCTAATGACAAAGATTAACTTGAGTATGTTAAACATAAAACAAGATTATGGGAACCTTGGGAAGAGACAGTATAGCCGTGAGCTATATGTAGTCTCCTTGGAAAACTAGTAACCTTGGAAACATGCATGTAAACTAGATAATCATGATTGTATTTTTAAATAATTACAAGATTTAGAAACTAGATATAGTGTTCATCTTAGAAGTACCAAGATCTAAAAATATAGCCGTGAGCTATATAAGAATGTACATGGATTTATGTTTGATTTTTAGGTCTAGACATAGTTTAGATCTTATTTTGGACTTGTAACTTATTTTCTTGATATGTACATAGTTAGATCTATTGTTGTAACACTTATAAATGAACATGCAACCTAAAAAGGAGACTTGACTTATGATAATAAGCTATAACTACTTATAGCCGTAGGTTATAAGCTCCTACTAGGGCTTATGACTTACTTGTAACCTTATGACACACCTAGATCTAACTTGGTATAACACATACAATGAAATTTTAAGATTATTCATCTATTTAGATTGAAAACTAAATATTAATAAGCATAATAAGCTTATAATAATATCCTAAGTAAAAACATATATAAAATGAAAAGTAGTGTTAATGGACTATTTAAGCCCATGAAAAGTTAACCTAAAACTTAAATGGACCCAATAAGCCCATTTTAAAAATTATAGTAACTTAAATGGACTTATGATCACAATTAGGCCCATTTAACTAATTAAAGGACTTAGAAATGTATTAAGCCCAATAGATGATTTAAAGGCTCATTTAAATAAATTAGTGGACTTGAAATATATATAAGCCCACTAAAATAGCCCACTTAGATGTTTAACCCATTTAATGAGCCCATATAAAGTTTAAATGTTAAAATGAAAGTTGTTATAATAAAATATAACTTATAAAATCTTTTTGGATGAAAATGATAATTTATTAAACTAAGGGACAAAAACAGTAACTTATGAAACTTGTTTCGATAAACTAGTAAACACAAGGACTGAAACTGTAAATATCCAAAAGTCTAGGATTTAAATAAATACTATCCGTGGCAAATTAAACCCTAGGGACCATTTTGGGAAATTTCTAAAAGTTGTGTTGCTATTTTAAAACCCTAAGGACTATTTTTGTCAATTACCGAAACCTAAAGAAGCCCTAGGGACTGTTTTTGAAATTTTTATAAAGTTACAAAAACCTAGATAATTCTAGGGGGACCAAATCTGCCATAAGCCGAAACTTTAACAAGCCCTAGGTACTAAATATGTAAAATCCGAAAGTTTCACTCCTTTAAAAAAAATAGAAGGACTAGTTTTGCCATATCCCGAAACATTTCCAAGTCCTAACCCTAAATATATTTTAATTATAATAAAACATAATTAAAATACTTAGACCATAAGAATTAAGGTATAAATTCTTAAGTTTAAATTATTTTATAAATTTTAAAATAATTTATGGAAACTTTAAAGTTAAATAAAATATTATATTTATTTTTCAAAATAAAATATTATATTTACTTTAGGAAATAATTGTATAGACAATTATGAATATGTATTATTAATACATTTACTATATACTTTTAAGAAATAAAAATTATGTGAACGTTAATTAAATTAAATGTTATTACGTAAATATATTGTAGGTAAAACCCCTTATGTTTACTTAAATATAGTACGTAGTCATAAAATTTAACCGGATGTTATTAATACAAGTACTATAAACATAGATTAATATTTTAAATGAAACATTTTCTTTTATGTTTACTTAAATGTAAAACTTAATTGTAAGATTGAATGATTACTATAAATACATGTACGCTAACTAATATTAATAGTTAAACATTTGATGTGAACTTAGAAATGAAACTTATATAAATAAGTTAAATGAATATTGATGCTACTTGCACTATGGTTATTTAGATAAATACCATAGTATGAATGAACTGAATAAAATTCGTATAAGCATACCTATATGTTCTTTGTACTATCTATTAATACTGTACTATCTGATTAGGCATAACTTTGGTGTGAGCTTTAATTGGATACCCGTGTTAAACAAGCAATTGCCTACTCCCAGGTGAGTTTACAGCCCCCTATAAACTTTGATAAAACTTTCCCTTTTTGGGAAAGAAAATATGCAAACATATATTGGACATAACTGGATTGTATAAACTGGATTATGATTGCTTACTATTGAAGCTGTTAAATTGTTGTAAATCGCCCAAATGTTATAAATAGATCTATTAGGGATTGACCATCCTTGTCTGGGTGAGTCATGCTTACTGTGCCTTGGCCGGGACAACAGACGTATACCATGTTGGAACTGGAATGGGTGTCTTTTTGTAAGACACTACGTCCTCATCTGTTAAGGACTATGGGATTAAGCTTCAGTTTCTAATAATAAACAAATGTTCTTTACATTTTAGTAAGAATGCTTTGTGCATTATTACTTCTATAATTATTATATATCCAAACTAATTAATTGTTAAAATCTGTAAATTCACCAACTTTATGTTGACCCGTTAGTATGTTTTGCACAGGAATATAAAGTTAGTACGTGGTGTGTGCATGGTCTCCAACATCTTAGAAATCTACATCATAGGACTCGTCAGGGGTACTATTTGGGAAACTCAAACAAACACTCTTCACCATGTTTAAGACAATTTTATTTATTTGTTTATATAAACATGTAATATGTTTTGACTAACTCTTTATCTTATGCTCTATGGACTATATGCTATCGATCCACCCTTGTGACATCTCCGTGGATATATTCCACATATTTTGACCCTACCCGGGGTGTCACATTGTATTTACCTTTGTTATAGTTATTTTCTTTCTTTGCTAGAATACATTTTAATAAAGTGGTTTTAATTTTTAAACGTTGTGAATCTTTTGACTCAACCCGAGTTTACTTATCCAAGTTTACTATAGCTAGTATCCTTAACGTGTTTAAGTCAAGTTTTGTTAGGATTTTATATAGGGAACTTTAAAACGCGAAAGTCTTAGCTCTTACGGGTTAAGAACACGAACTTTTCGCAAGTTCCTATAATTGATCCTAGAAAGTCGTTTATCAAGGTACCTTTAAAATGCGAATTCTAAACTTGAAAAAGTCTAAGAAGTTACAAGATCCTATAGATGACTTAAAAACCCAGAACTTTGATTTAATAGGCTAAGCATCCACGAGTCTCATTCCTTGAGATTTTAAATTGTGGAGAACGAGAGATGATAGAGTCAATTATAAGTTTGGTATTCTTTCATGAATTTATGTGACTTAATTATGAGCTTTTTCTCCCATCGCTTGCTAATAAATTTAATTGAAATAAATAAGGTTGTACGATTTGAAAAATTACTTAGCTTCTAGCCCAAGATCGTTTAAAAGTTGCTCGCTATTAATTAGAGTTCATAGCCAAGGCATAACTTATTGAAGCGGGATGCGAAGATTGGCGAGTCCGAAAAGGCCCTAACAAGGCATGAGGGCTACATTTTGTTGCTAAAGATCCAAAGTGATGTGAAGAATCACTTATCAAAAATCAATATGAAGGATCGAGACACACGACGAAAAGCAAACACTCCCCAAAAGATCATGGAGAAGTCTATCCAAAAAGACCCTAGCAAGGTATGAGGATAAATAGATCCAAGTCCTAAAAGGAGGCAGATCGTTGTATATCAAAATCCCAAATAAATATTGGAGAAAAATGAAGAAGTCGTGGTCCAAGTATGAAGAATCCCTCAAAAAGTTCAAGTGAATAAATTCCTATTATGAAGATAAGACCATTATTTCATGAACGTCTCTCAAGATCTGAAGTATGAAATCACTGCCAAATATCGGTCCGAGAAAGGTCTCAAATCGTGAAGCGAGTTATGCCAAGATATGAACTTTATGAGGTCCCGAGAAGCAGTTTTAAAAGATTTTGTCCTTTAGCTAACTATTGATTAAATCATCCTACTTTATTTTCAGCCTAAATAACTATCGAAATAAGTAAACAATGCATACTCGTGATCATTCAAGACAACAATAAAATATAAGAGATACACCTAGGAATAAGGGAGTCTAAGTGAATAATTGAGCCACATGAGTTTGTGTTAGTTTGATAACTTATAATAACAATGATCTCGTTTTTAAGCTTGGTATAGGGAACATGAAACTTAAGGGTGATAAACATTCATGACATTCCAAAACCCTAAGGTAAGTCTTTGATATTTTTACTTGTCTTGTGTTTAATAAAGGCAAAGGTGGATTGATTATGATGGAAAATGTAAAACTTGCTTTGTAACTAATGCATTGCATGAGGGCCTTGCAATGGTCAAGTGTAGGGGATTTAATAAGTGTGAAAACACTTATCGTTTTACCACTTAATTATAATAATAACCAAGACAAAACGTGTATTTTATGTCGTGAATGTCGAAATTATGCGTGGTTTGTGTTTTTGTTGTGATTTAGGACCAAAATGTGAAAGGGGAAGAAAATATGGCTTTCACGGACTTTTATCGAAGAAAAAGACAAAAGACGAAGTCAAAAGATCAAGAGTGCAAAAAGAACGGAAGTCCAAGGCCTATTCTGAAGATTTATCGAAGAAAAAGTCTAAAGACGGAAGTTTAATGAAGTCGGAGAACTCAAGTATAATAAATGAAGAAATTATAAGACGAGTTCAAATAATCCCGAGACAAAGTCGAAAAAGTCGAAGAATTTATAAAGACGAAAAGACGAGAAAAGGAAGAAAAGATCAACACATGTTAATCCTCCCTATAAATACCCTCCTAATGTGTCATTAGGAGGTGTTAGCTAAACTGACAACTTAGTCTTTCCATTTTATTTTCCAAGCACTTTCATATTGTCATCTTAATTTATTTTCTTCAATTTCAACTAAGTTTTAATTTTGTGTTGTTGAATCTTTAATTTTAATCAAGTATTTCATTAATCTCTCATTCTACCTTTCTTATTTTTGTTAATCTTTATGCTTATTTGCTTATTGTCATGCTTATTTGATTGTTTGTGATGCTTTTATGTTTTTGATTGTGTTATCTTATTGATTTTATAGCTTATTGTGTGTTTGATTTGATTTTAGTTAAGTGTTTTTAATAGTTTAATTTTATTTAAAGTTGATTTTTATTATTTAAATTATTTAGTGTTTTTCAAGTTTTTGATTTGTGGTTGAATTAGTTTTTCTTAAAAGTGTTTTAGATTAAGTTTTAGTTATTTGCTTATTTGATTTTTGCTTATGCGTAGCTTATTCCACTGTTTTTTAGAAAAATATGTTACTGATATCTGTTCTTATACATCTTCGGAAAAGCGTTAATTATTCCGAAATAATACCTTTTTTCCGAAGATTTGTTTATTCCGAACTTTTCCTTTCATTTCATTTTTCCGAAATATTTAGTTTATCCGAAGATTAGCTTATTCCGAAAAAAATCATTTTTACACATTATTCCGAAAAAGTCATATTTTCCGAAGATGTCATTTCTCTGAAAATCTTCATTATTCCGAAAATCAGTTCTTTATCCGAAAAATCTTGATATTCCGAATATCTTGGTTTTTCCGAAATACCACTTTTTCCGAAGATTTCTTTTTAAAGCAAATTATTCCGAAGAAACTCCAACATTCCGAAGAAACTCCAACATTCCGAAGAAAGTCCACCAGCCTAGTTGCCTGCTTCCTATCCATTCCCGCCAAAATTGAGCTAGTAGCTTGGCTGCTTGAGCAGCTTTCCTGCTAGCTTGTTTAGTAATTAATATTGTTCCGTAATCGTTTAGTTTAATCTGAAAGTTGTTCCGATTTTAATTCTGAAAGTCTAATAACTAGGTTTTCACTCAGTTATGAAAGTTCGTTAATCTGATCTTTTCGAATTGATTACTAGTCAAAAGTGCGACTCAGTTGTTCTTGGTGGAAAATAAAAAGGTTTGGTTATCTATTTTAAACTAAATATAAAGTTGTCGTTCAATGCTAGAAAATTTAATCTAAGATAAAACAAGTTAAAACAATGCTAAGTAAAAAGGCGGGAAAAATTAAAGTTTGAAAATTAGAAACAATTCAGAAGACTAACAATTAAACTAAGTCTGAAAACAAGGTAATTGGAATTTCAAAGAAATTGACATTTTTGGAATAATGGTCCTTTCAGAAAAAGTGGTATTTTCGAAATAATGGTCTTTTCAGAAAAATTGACATTTTCGAAAAAAAGAAGGTTTTCAGAAAAATGGTATTTTCGGATAAATGGACTTTTCAGAAAAAGGAGGGTTTTCGGAATAAAGAGGTTTTGAGAGAAAATGGTGTTTTCAGAATAAATACTTTTTCAGAAAAATGGCATTTTCGGAATAACTGACTTTTCAGAAAAAGGAATCTTTTCGGAATAATAAGCTTTTCAGAAAAAATGGTGTTTTCAAAAAAAGGAGTTTTTCGGAATAAAGGCTTTTTCAGAAAAATTGGTTTTTTCGGAAGAAAGAGGTTTTCAAAAAACATGGTATTTTCGGATAAATGAACTTTTCAGAAAAAGGAGTTTAATTTCGGAACTTGAAGGATTTCAGAAAAATGGTATGTTTTCAGTATTTAAAACTCTTTTCCAAAAAAGTAAGAAAACAGATACATATAATCAATTAAATCAAAACTAAAGAAATAAGCTACGAATAAGCACGAACCAAACAAGCAATTAACCAAAACTTTAACCAAATAAATTTTAAGAAGAACTAAATAAGCTACAAATTAAAAACTATAAAAACACTAAATAATCAAAACATTTAAAATCAACTAATAATCAAATCTATTAATCTATCAAACCAACATAATCAAAAATAAGCCAAACACTAGAAAATCAATAACCACAATAAGCTCAAAACATCCACCACATCAAAAATAAAAGATCAATCACATGAATAAAACAATCACATAATTAAAGAGATGAAATCAACTACATGATTAATTAAATTACCAAAAGATTAAGAAAGGTAGAATGAGAATTAAGAAAATAAGCTTGATTGATTAAAGATTAATATCAAAAGATTACAAGATTAATGTAAATATTTAACAAGATTGAAAGGAAAACTACAGAGAAATTAAAAACACACTTTAAAACTAAAAATTAACTACCACTACTAAAAACTATCCACCTAACACCCTCCTAATGACATATTAGGAGGGTATTTATAGGAGGTGGGGAGATTAAGTGCTTAAGTTTTCTTCTTTCTTTCTTCTCGTCTCGACTTGATTTAATTTCTTTGTCTTTCTCGACGTCGTCTCGGGATTTGTCGATATAAATTGAACTTGTCTTATAATTTTCTTCTATAATAAGACTTGAGTTCTTCGACTTCATTAAACTTCCGTCTTTAGACTTTTTTCTTCGATAAATCTTCAGAATAGGTCTTGGACTGCCGTTCTTTTTGCATTCTCGATCTTTCGACTTCGTCTTTAGTCTTTTTCTTTGATAAAAGCCCGTGATAACCCATGTTTTCTTCCTTTTGCATCTTTTTGTCCTAAAACACAATAAAAACAGAAACCACGCATAATTCCGACTTTTGCGACATAAAATACACGTTCTGGTCTTGTTATTATTGGAAATAAGTGGTAAAAGGATAAGTGTTTTCAAACTTATTAAATCCCCTACAATTGACCATTGCAATGCCCTCATGCAATGCATAATTTACAAAGCACGGTTTACATTTTTCAACATAGGTAACCCACCTTGGCCCTTATTAAATACCAAACACTAAAGAAACTAAAAGAACAAAACAAGTAAAAAATCAAAGACTTACATTGGGGTTTTAGGTTTTCATGAATGTTCATCATTCTCAAGTTTCACATTCCCCATACCAAACTTAAAAATGAGATCATTGTTATTATAAGTTAGCAAACTAACACGAACTCATGTGGCCCAATTATTCACTTAGACTCCCTTATTCCTAGGTGTATCTCTTATATTTTATTTTTTGTCTTGAATGATCACGAGGATGCATTGTTTGACTTATTTCGATAGTTATTTAAAGCTGAAAATAAAGTGGGACGATTTAATCAATAGTTAGCTAAAGGACAAAATCTTTTAAAACTGCTTCTCAGGACCTCATAAAGTTCATATCTTGGCATAACTCGCTTCACGATTTGAGACCTTTCTCGGACCGATATTTGGCAGCGACTTCATACTTCAAATCTTTGAGAGACGTTCTTGAAATTATGGTCTTCTCTTCATAATAGGAATTTCTTCACTTGAAGTTTTGAGAGATTCTTCATATTTGGACCACGACTTCTTCATTTTTCTCCAATATTTATTTTGGACTTTGATATACAACGACCTGTCTCCTTTTAGTATTTGGATCTATTTATCCTCATACCTTGCTAGGGTCTTTTCGGATAGACTTCTCCATGATCTTTAGAGGAGTATTTGCTTTTCGTCGTGTGTCTCGATCATTCATATTGATTTTTGATAAATGATTCTTCACATCACTTTTGGATCTTTAGCAACAAAATGTAGCCCTCATGCCTTGTTAGGACCTTTTTGGACTCGCCAATCTTCGCATCCCGCTTCAATAAGTTATGCCTTGGCTATGAACTCTAATTAATAGCGAGCAACTTTTAAACGATCTTGTGCTAGAAGCTAAGTAACTTTTCAAATCGTACAACCTTATTTATTGCAGATAAATTTATTAGCAAGCGATGGGAGAATAGGCTTATAATCAACTCACATAAATTCACGAAAGAATACCAAACTTATAGTTGACTCTATCATCTCTCGTTCTCCACAATTTAAAATTTCAAGGAATGAGACTCGTGGATGCTTAGCCAATTAAATCAAAGTTTTTGGTTTTCGAGTCATCTATAGGATCTTGCAAACTCTTATACTTTTTCAAGTTTAGAATTCACGTTTTAAAGTTCCCTTGATCAACAACTCTCTAGGATCAATTATAGGAACTTGCGAAAAGTTCTTGTTCTTAACCCGTGAGAGTTAAGACTTTCGCGTTTTAAAGTTCCCTATATAAAAGCCTAGCAAAACTTGACTTAAACACGTTAAGGATACTAGCTAGAGTAAACTTAGATAAGTAAACTCGGGTTGAGTCAAAATATTCACGACTTTGAAAAATTTAAAACAACTTTATATTAAAAAATTTATTTTAGCAAAGAAAGTAAATAACGATAGCAAAGGAAAATTACAAGGCCAAAATAGATAAAAAATTTTTGAAAAATGTCGAAAAATCAAATTTTCCGGTTAAAATGAGGACAAATTCATGGAAAAGACCACTTACTTCGATAGAAGTCCCCTCTACACTTGATATAAACATTGTCCTCAATGTTTAAGCATGTGGGAGTAAACTCCCCTACACTTAGGACATTGTGCACTTTGTTTAAATCTTGCTAAGGAAAGGAAAACTATAGTTATTTCAATGTGAACATATAAGATATGAAATATTGAATCACGACAGTTTAGGATAGAACTAGGAAGACGAGAATACGGGATCACAGTTCATCAAAAGTCATCGAGAATGGATCTTTGAAGCTTTAAACCCTGCAAAGAAGAAGAAACAAGACAACAAACACATACGGGGCCCCCCTACACTTATTATGAAAACGGTAAAGGATAGATCAACGGGTTGCCTCCCGAGAAGCGCTTGTTTTTGTTAACCGAGTCACGAGCCTGACTCGACCCAGAACTTAATTCAAGGGAAACATGGTGAGGGATGGAATCATCTCATGAGAGATGTCCTCACCAAAGTACAATTTCACGCGATGGCCATTCACCTTAAAATTGCGCCCATTTGGCTGAGAAAGCTCAATGGTGCCATATGGGAAGACTTTGGCGACGGTGAATGGACCAGACCAGCGGCTCTTCAGCTTTCCCAAGAAGATCTTCAACCGAGAGTTAAAGAGTAAAACTTGATCACCAATGTGGAACTCTCGGTTCTTAATCCTTGCATCATGGATGCTCTTGGTCTTCTCCTTGTAGATCAACGAGTTCTCATAAGCTTCATTCCTTAGTTCATTTAGCTCATTGAGTTAAATCTTCTGATGATCGCCGGTTTTGTTGATGTCGAAATTGGCCCATTTCAAGGCCCAGTATGCCTTATGTTCAAGCTCGATAGGGAGGTGGCATGCTTTCCCGTACACAAGACGATAAGGTGTACAACCAATCGGGGTATTTAAGCGGTACGGAAAGCCCACAAAGCATCATCTAACTTATCGGCCCACGAGGCACGATGCTCTCCCACAGTACGTTCCAGAATTTGCTTCAATCCGCGGTTAGATATCTCGGCTTGACCATTTGTTTGAGGATGATAAGCCATGGAAAGATGGTGATTGACACCGTACTTAGCCATGACGCTTGCGAACTGATCATTGCAAAATTGAGTCCCGCGGTCACTGATGATAACACGAGGAACACCGAATCGAGCAAAAAGCTGCTTCAAAAAGTTCACACCATCCTCGCATCGTTCGTAGGGAGAGCCTTGGATTCAACCTATTTAGAAACGTACTCAACGGCTACGAGGATGTACTTGTTCCCTTTAGATGATGGAAATGGCCCCATAAAGTTGATGCCCCATACATCAAAGATTTCACATTCTTGTATGAAATTTTGAGGTATCTCATCTTTATGTTTGATCTTGCCTTGTCTTTGGCAAGCATCACAATGTTTAACCATTTCATGAGCGTCACGATAAATAGTGGGCCAATAGAATCCCGAGTCAAACACTTTCTTCGCGGTGTAGTTGGGACCAAAGTGACCACCAGTGGGTCCTTTATGGCAAGCGTCAAGGATTTGTACCGCTGCCGGCCCATCAACATATCGACGAATGACAAGATCCGCACATTGTTTAAAGAGGTAAGGGTCGTCCCAGAAATAGTGTTCAATGTCTTTAAAGAACTTTTTCTTTTGTTGGGACGTCAACCCTTCCTTGAGAATTCCACCCGCTAAGTAGTTTGCAATGTCCGCAAACCACGGGGTGTCATCAAGATTTGGATTGATAGACATTAAGGCCTCAAGGGGGAAAGAATCATTGATCTCTTGGTTCAAATGATCCCCTTGATAAGGATCCTCAAGTCTACTTAGATGATCCGCGGCTAGGTTTTCGGCTCCCTTCTTGTCACGAATTTCAATGTTGAATTCTTGAAGGAGCAAAACCCAACAAAGAAGTCTTGGCTTAGAATCTTGTTTAGTCAACAAGTACTTCAACCCGAAATGATCGGTGTATACGATTGTGGTGGAAAGGACAAGATAGGGGCGGAATTTTTCAAAAGCATACACTACAGCTAAAAGCTCTTTTTTGGTAGTGGTATAATGCAATTGAGCCCCCGTCATTGTCTTGCTAGCATAGTGGATTGGTTGGAAGTGTTTGTTCACTCTTTGGCCCAAAACTGCTCCAATAGCAATGTCGCTAGCATCACACATCAATTCAAAAGGTAGCTCCCAATTAGGGGTAACCAAGACCGGTGCCTTAGTTAGCTTATCCTTAAGAAGATTGAAGGATTCAACACACTCTTTAGAAAAGATAAAAGGCGTATCTTTTTCCAAGAGGTGGGTCATCGAGCGAGTGATTTTAGAAAAATCCTGAATGAATCGACGATAGAAGCCCGCATGGCCAAGGAAACTTCTCACACCCGTCACGGTTGAAGGTGGAGGTAATTTGGCTATGACATCCACTTTAGTACGGTCCACTTCAAGACCGGCTTTTGAGATTTTATGTCCATGCACAATGCCTTCTTTTACCATGAAATGGCATTTTTCCTAATTTAGAACAAGACGAGTGTCTTCACACCGTTTGAGCATGCGTTCTAAATTGGCAAGGCAATGAGAGAAAGAATCACCATAGACCGAAAAATCATCCATGAAGACTTCCATAGTTTCTTCAACCATGTCATGGAAGATAGCCATCATACATCTTTGAAATGTCCCAGGAGCATTGCATAAGCCGAAAGACATTCTTTTATAAGAAAATGTTCCATAAGGACAAGTGAATGTGGTTTTCTCTTGGTCTTTAGGATCGATGGGAATTTGAAAATACCCAGAGAAACCATCTAAAAAGCAGTAATAGTCATTACCCGCTAGACGTTTAAGCATTTGGTCCATAAAAGGAAGGGGAAAATGATCCTTTCTCGTAGCATCATTTAGTTTTCGGTAATCTATACAAACTCTCCACCCTATAATGAGACGAGTAGGAATCAACTCGTTGTTTTCATTGGGCACAACGGTGATTCCGCCTTTCTTAGGCACACAATGGACCGGACTAACCCATGGTGAATCCGAGATAAGGTAGATAATTCCCGCATCAAGAAGTTTGATAACCTCTTTTTTGATAACGTCATGGATCTTAGGATTCACCCTTCTTTGGCGTTGAATAGTGGGTTTAAAGTCGTCCTCCATGAGAATTTTATGTGTGCAAAACTGAGGATCAATTCCACGAATATCGGGGATTTTCCAAGCAATCGCTTTCTTGTGATTCTTCAGCACGGCGATAAGTCGAGATTTTTCTTCCTCTTTCATGTCCTTTGCGATGATGACGGGTGACTACTTGTTGTCTTCAAGGAAAACGTACTCGAGATGAGACGGTAGGTCCTTAAGCTCTAAATCCGGAGGATTTTCGATGGAAGGCGTAGTCAAATTCGGTACATCGACAGAGATATCCTTAGGAGATGGTGGAGAAATATGGTCCTCATTGAGAAGTTTCTCCATGGTACGAATGTCTTCATCCCAATTGGAGGGAGAATCGTCATATTGCAAGTCCACATCTCCCAAAGTTGCTTCAAATTCTTTCAAAATGAAATCAATTTCTCCAAATGGAGTTAGTGACGGAGCAATAGAGGAAACGATCTCAACAATGGGTAGAGAAGAAGAACCACTTTTACAAGCATCTTTGAAATGTTCTTCACAAGCCTCATCAAGAACGTCAATGAAATTAACACTCTCGTTTTCAGAATGCTGCTTAGAAAGTTTACCCATGTTGAAGACGATTTTATCGTCACCAACTCTCATGATTAATTCGCCCGCGGCTACATCAATGAGAGTGCGACCGGTCGTCAAGAATGGACGTCCAACGATTAATGGAACACGAGGGCCCATCTCGTAGTCAACGACAACAAAATCCGCCGAAAAGGTGAATTTGTCGACACCGACGAAGACATCTTCGGCTATCCCCACCGGATAAGCAACTGTACGGTTAGCTAATTCCAAAGTCATTCGTGTGGGGACTAGCTCGGGTAGAGACAATTGTTTCCAAACGCTTAAAGGCATTAAGTTTATACTAGCACTTAGATCGGCTAGGGCCATACAATTCTCTACCCCGGGGAAGTTGCAAGGAATGAGAAAACCACCCAGATCACCAAGTTTGGTAGGTAATTTCCTTAAGAGCACTGCGGAGAAATTCTCATTAAGTTGGGTCTAAGCGATATCAAGAAGTTTCTCCTTATCACTAAGAAGATCTTTAAACATTTTAGCATATTTCGGCATGTGAGCGAGAGCCTCAGCAAAGGAGATATTGAAATTCAGTTATTTAAACATTTTAAGAAAGTTAGAAACCTGAATATCATCCTTGTTCTTCAATTTCTCTTTCCTCAACCTCGAAGGGTAAGGTATATTGGGTTGAGATGAAGGCTTTGGAATGGAATTCTCACTCACATCCGTGGGTGGAGGAGGGGTGGAAGTAGAAGGTGGTGGCATTGGAAAAGTAGAAGTTGGAGGTGTTGGAGAAATAGAAGGTGGAGGAATTGGAGAAGGAGACTCGTTTTCCTTTGTCACAATCACCGGTGTATGTAACACCCCCAAATTTATACAACTCAATACAGCGGAAGACTAGTTGGTGTTACGGGTTAGCACATTACTCACATCATAGACAACGCATAAAAATCGCGTCGTTTATTAATAAAGCATTTCCATTCATAAATATCAAAGTTACATAGGTCCCAAGTCATATTATTTCATAAAAAGTTTTACAAAGTATTTGAATGGAAAAATATTGTTTAAGTGCGGGCCATGAATTCTTGTCGTCTTCCCGAGAATTACCTTTAAGTACCTGAGATAAAACATGTTAAAAGAAAAGGTCAGCGATAACGCCGAGTGAATTCATAGAGTTTAATAAAATCCATCAATATAATATTAGTATAAAATTATTACTGAAAATCATTTTGTACAAATCATTTTAATAGGCCATAAAATAGCCAAAGTCATTTTATACAAATCTTCATCAAAATCATAATATAGGCATTTGCCTTAAAAATCATTATACGAGCCAATGTCGTAAAAATATCATACAATACGTCTTATGACGTTGTATAAAAATAAATACCGTTATATGAATATGGTTATGCAAACCAAAACACAAACATAATATCAATAGTATGACCCTGTATTGCTAGTCAGGCAATACATCGTAATTCGGAGCGTCTAGTAGTATTTCGTTAGTTTTGGATTATTATAAGCCGCATGACATTGTTACCTTACTAAACCAACAACGGGTAGCTAACCCGATACTCAATTTGCCCATCTAAATTAGCGTGTCGTCACAAAGGTCACGCTATGGAAATATTCTCATACATAAATTCGCTTACCAATCAATGCGGCATGACGGGGATCAACCGTCAAGGCGCGAACTGGGGTGATCGTCCCCAAATAGTACTATTATATGCACAAGCGTCTACCAAATCCCGGTAGTTCACAATTCATGCTAATGGGACTTTTAGTGACATAACATAACTGTAATAATCCATTTAATTTCATCTATCGGGTCCTTTAATCATTTATCGGGTCATACAATCGGGTCATACAATCATTCGGGTCCAAATCAATAAACAAACAATCGGGACAAATGGTGTCCTATTTTATAAAAGCTAACATGTTATCTCCCTCGCGGGTTTATAAAACATTTCATAAAAACATTTAAAAGAGTGCGAGGCTATGAACTCACGTTGATGTGGGAAGGCGGGTTATCGGCAATTCGGACGTACGGTGCGTGCTTCAATCACGAAAACCTAGACAAATAATACTCGTCTTAGACTCATGTCTAATGACTTTATAAAAATAACAATTATGTATACATATGATGATTATATATATATGATGATCAAGTGGGTTTACATATCCTCATTTACTCATTTTTGTGTTATGTGTCGATAACTTTTATACTAGTTTGCTCGTTTTACCTATTTACGTGTTTTAGGTCCAATAAGCCTATTATAAGTTTATTAACTTGTGTTAATCCATTTCATACTTGTATTTTTAGTATTTATACTTTGTATGTTGGGCCCAAATGGGTTAAGCCCAATAAATAAGTTTATAAGTGTTTTAGTCCATTTTGTTGTATTATTAGTCCAATAACGTTAACTTAGCCCGTTAATGTCCGTATGTTTTATAGTTCGGGTTTTATCGGTTTTTACTTGTTATATATGTTTATATATCAGTATATGAGTTTTGAAAACTTTACATTAGACGGGTTTGATCGTCTATGTTTTAATTGGCGAAAAACGTTAATTTTACAGTAATAGCCGAAAAAGTCGTAAAAATCATGTTTATAGTTTTATAACTTATAAAACTTAACAAGTTACCATTTTTATAAAATGTCCAATTATTTACCATTGTACATATTTATATAAATGTATTATATAAGTTAGTGGGTTTTAATTTATATTTTATACTATTAAATTTTGAGTGCTTATATAATAGTATTATACTTTAATTTCCAAGATCTGATTTTTATTTTCATCTTCACTAAAACTGCCATATCTAGAGTTCTATATGGAGATAGAAGCTCAAATTTTTATCACATAAACTACATGATTTTTGCTCCATTTAACTTATCTATAGCTACTGTTGAATCATCCTCTAAGTATTTTCTAAAAATCGTCCAAAACAGTGAACTCAGATTTGTATCTTAAACTTGTTTTGATCATATCTTACTCATTACAATGATTCCATTGCATGGCCAACTCTCACATGTGTACAAGACCCATAGCTTACTGTATATTAATTCTATTTCATCATTATATCAGTCCATGACATGTTTCTTTACTGTTTTATATAGCCATCATTTTTAAGCAAGATTTTAGCCTTGTTCTTTATAGTTTTTCACCTTTTTAATCATGTTTATCAACACCAAATCCCCACACAATACTTTTATCATCATATAATCATCATATACATATACAATAGGAAATAAAATACATGATTACATAACAAAAATAACAAGAGGATGAGGAGAACAATCTCTATACCACCATTAGTGATGAAAAGATGAGTTTTGATGAACAAGGCTTGGATTTGATGGCAAGACTTGTGATAATCCAACACCACTTTAAGATCACCAAATCTTCATAAGCTTCTCATGGAAAATCAGCCCCTACTTCACTTGAAAACTCCTTTTTGGATGTTAAAACTTGCACCAATCTTCATTTTTTTGAATGGAGATTAACATATGTTAATTATAACAAATGTTTGTGGTTAAAATTGATCAAAATAGGGTGGATGGTGAGGATGGGACGAATTTTAGAGAGAGGGAGGAGTGTTGTGTGGTTTTTGCATGTAAGAATGAGCTAATGGGAAGTTTGAGGTGGTTTTGTTAGGTTAGTGGGAAATGTAGCTTACTTTGTAAGCCTTAAGCAACAAGTGTAAGCTTGTTGCTACAAGCTTGACACATCACAAGTGTGGTGTCACTTGTGTAGCCTTCCCATATAGTGGGGTGGGACAAGTGTATACTTGTCTCATCCCACTAATTTACGGGTATTCCTCGATTAACGTACCCTCGGGTCGTTTTACGAAAAATGTTTTTGTAAATTATGAATCAACGGCACGAAACGAATTTAATAAAAATTGTCTCATCAAAAACGGAGTTCGAAGACGTAAATACGTAATCCTAGGGTTTCCGGTTTAGTCGTAAAGGACGTTAAAATAAAAACGTAAGTCCTAATCTCTTCTCGTAAATTTGTGAGTTTATGAACCAACACAAATTTAAAACTCCAAAATAATATTCACGGATAGATTTATTTTCTGAAATGTCGGACTCTCACCAAAGACGGTGTATGTAAACGTAAGCACGTAACGTTGAATCCCCCGGTTTAGACGTAGTCGACACTACTTCAAGACGTAAATCCAAATTACTTCCCAAAAATAAGTGAGTTCATATTATAACTTTAAAATAATGTTTTTGAATAATATCTGAGAATAAAATATCAACCATAAATTGACGGATTGTCACAACATTTACCCCTAAACAGGATCTTTTTCCTCAAAGATCATCTTACCTTACTACTCGCTTCTTATAGAGTTAAAGCCATGTGGGTATTTCCTCCACATTCGGTCTTTTCTCACAAGTGCAATTCATTACAATACGCGATTTCTATCAAACATAACTACGGGAATAAGATCAGGCTTAATGTTGACTTACTTTCTCTATCCATGATGTTCACGGGTTTTTGATGAATGCAACTTTTCGCCGATCTAAGCTTCATTAAGGAATAGTCAGATTTTCACTTGATAGATATTCCATCAAGTTCGATATACGAAACATAATTCACGCATCTCTTGAAGTCCTTGGGTAGATCCAGCTTATATGCCTTTCAAACCAAATCTTTTACATCACCTCAATGGTCCCATACAACGGAGACTTATATCCCATGATTTGTCAGATCATGAATTCATTTTTCCAAGGTTAAAATTTTTGGCATAACTTCGCTACTCATCTGGCACTTCAAGATCTACATTTCATATTCACATAACCTCCTGCCCACTATCGGTAATCGATAATCAGATCTTAATTTCAACAATCATTTCAGATCTCGCGGGTCGGGTATTTTGTAAGGTTAGGTTCGCCATCATAGGAAACCTTAAACCTAAAAGACATGTCCAACTCACAATGGGTGTATGTCGGGTGTCTTCATCTCAACTCCTGCTTACAGGTGCTCTAATATTTAGATCCTAACAAGATTCGATCTTAATCCTAACACGATGGTTATCAATGATAATCTTTTCAAAGGAAAACGATTATACGGTCTATTACCAAAGGTCAATCATTCAAACATAAAACAGCACTTATATTATTTTGTATCGTTACTTTACCTCGTCCCTTCGATTGGGGTGGTACATAGTACTCTCATCAAGGATCGTTCTCAATGATTTCTGAGCAAATCTCTAGAAATTCGATGCGAAGCGAGGATCTTGATAAAGATGTTCGATACAGGCACACTATGTTTACATAACTCTTTTGCATTTATCATTAACGGGAATGATATTAGCAGATTTGGTCAGTCTGTCGACGATGACCCAAATCGAATCAAATTAAGATGATGACCTTTGCAATAGCTAGACGTTTACTAATGTATGAGGCTATGTCTGCCTTCATAATTGCCATTAGTACAACTCCTTCAGACAAAGATACTTTTAGTCAAAAATGACATACATATAATACTTATACTTACAACTTCCAACATAACTATATCTCACAATCCTCCATGTTTAGACAATCACATGTGGTCTTTAAAACATTTAACGCTATCGGCTTCTCAACTCTAATGGTTCACACTAGCCGTGAAACCTTTCACTATTTATATTATCCTTTTTACAAACATTGTTTATTTTTATATCGTTCAGCAATTTATTTTGCACCTTCATTATTAAGGAACACATCCTAATTGGTTCTTTATATTTTCTACATAATGTGTCAGTATTTATATTCATTTTTCCTGATGATATAATTATCATGTCCATATTTATTCAAAAATTATTTCTTCACATTTTCTGAGTTTTAGTTTCTTCTCAACTATCATCTTTATCCGTTTTACTCAATCCGTCGTCTAAAGCGTCGATAATTATTATAATTAATTAAATAATTATTAGTCAATTTTTATGAAGCGTAAACGTAAAAGTTTTAAATTTCTTAGTTCGACCAATTATATAAAATGTTCAAAAATAAATTTGAATTTAATTAACACGATTTTTGTTGATTTATCGAAAATAATTAATAGGATTCGTAAATGTTCGAAAAATCTTTGGTTATACTGTGGTCAAAATTTTCTTAGTTTGAAAAGCGTAAATTATCGTTTCAAATTTCAAGTCATGGTTCAAATGGTTTCCACAATCCCTTTTAGGTTATCTTGAGGTATACACAAACATTTACCCCTAAACAGAAGTTTAGTTAAATGGTTTGTGTATAAGGGAATATGTGACAAGTCTAACATTTTCAGGTAATGAAATATTTTCTCATATAATATTTTGAAACTTATTTTTGTGTTGGTTGACGAACTCACAATTTACGGATTTAAATTTGGGCTTACGTGCATAATTTGGCGTCTTTTACGACTAAACCGGAAACCTTAGGATTACGTATTTACGTTTTTGAACTCCGTTTTTGATGAGACAATTTTTATTGGATCCGTTTTGTGACGGTGATTCATAATTTATAAAAACGTTTTTCGTAAAACGACCCGAGGGCACGCAAATCGAGAAAACTAGAATCGAGAAATACCCGTAAACTAGTGAGATGGGACAAAACACTTTGCCCCACCCCACTAGCTTATATGGGACGGCAATATTGACACCACCACACATAGGTGACATCAAGTTAGCAAGTTTACACAAGTGTAAGCTTGTGCTTACACCTTAAGCTAACCATTTCCACTTTAACACAAAACTAGCAAATGGTTTCATTTCTACCATTTTCTTCCATGCAATCCACTCTAAAACTCTCTCAATCTCTCCCTCCTTGCCGTCCCAAATAAAGCAACAAACACCATCATTGATCTTTTCTAGCCACAAACCACATGTTTACTAGTCCTATTAAGGTGTTTCCTTGAAGCCTTGATCATTTGGTGGCCATATAAACAACTTTGGAGGTGATTTGCTTGTGTCCTAGGGCTGATTTTCCAACCTATGTTCTTGATATTTGATGGTCTTGGAGATACTTGTTGTGTTCATCAAGTTCTTGCCTTCCTAAAATAAGAAATCCACTTGGATTGGTAAAGAAGATCATCCTCTACATTTTTCTCTTATTATTTTGTAAAGAACAAATGTATTTTCTTTCATTTTGTATATGTATATGATGTATATATGATGATAAAAATGTTGTGTGGGGATCAAGTGTTGATAAACATGCTTAAAAATGATGATAACTATAAGAAATGAAGCTAAAATCTTGACTAATTAGTTGGCTGTATAAAAATAGTAGATAACTAAAAGATGAACTGATAAAATTGCAAGGTTTGATCCATTTACAGTAAGTAGATGATGTTATACACATGTGAGAGTTGGCCATGCAATGGAATTAAAATAATGAGTGAGATATGATCAAAACAAGTTAGGTGGTATAATCTGAATAAGCAGTTTTGTAGAGACTGTTAAGGCAACTTAAACTCAAAATGGGCAGTAGCTATAACTAAGTTATATGTAGAAAATATTATGAAGAAGTTGTCATCCAAAAATGAGCTTCTAAGTCATTGTAGAACTCTAGATATGGTAAACATGGTGAATATGAAGTTAAAAATTAGATTTTGGAAATAATGTTTATTATTATTATATAAGCACTCACATTATAACTTATAAAATGTAAAAATATAAACCCACTAACTTATAGAACTTATTTATATAAATGTATAAAAGGTTAATTAAATGGGTAAATTATATAAATGGTGGTAAAAATAATATTTATAAGTAATAAAAACTATAAACTTGATTTTTATGACTTTTTCGGCTATCGCCGTAAAATTAACGTTTTTCATCAAATAAAACTTAGACGACCAAACCCGTCTAATGTAAAGTTTATAAAAGTTATATACTGATGTATAAGTAACTAATACAAGTAAAAACCGATAAAACCTGAACTATAAGAATTACGGACATTTACGAGCTAAATAAACGTATTGGACTAATAATTGGACTTAATAAGATAAAAACTTGTAAAAAGAATTATTTGGGCTTAACCCATTTGGGCCCAACATGAAAGATATATATACTGATCATATAGGTATAAAATGGGTAAAAACAAGTAAAAGAACTTATAAAAGACTTAATGAACTTAAAATAGGTAAAATCGGTAAAACTAGTGAACTAGTAAGACGTTACCAAAACGTAAACACTAAAATGAGTAAACGAGGATTTATAAACCCACTTGATCATCATCATATGTACAAAAATCACATGTATGTATATTGTTATTTTGATAAAAGTCATTGGACCGAGTCTAAGACCGATTATTATTTATATAGGTTTCCGTGACCGAAGCACGCCCGTAGCCGATAATCCGCCTTTCATTAACAACGTGAGTTCATAGCCTCGCACTCTTTTAAATGTTTTATAAAATGATTTGTAAACCCGCGAGGGAGATAACATGCTATATTTTTATAAAAATAGAACACAAGTAGTCCCGATTGTATGCTTAATGATATGGACCCGAATGATGCTATGACCCTATATTCGAGACTAAAAGGATTATTAGTAGTTAGGTTATGTCACTTAAAGTCCCATTAGCATGAATTGTGAACTACCGGGATTTGGTAGACGCTTATGCATTTGATAGTACTATTTGGGGACGATCACCCCATTTCGCGCCTTGACGGTTGATCCCCGTCGTACCACATTGATTGGTAAGCGAATTTATGTATGAGAAGATTCCATAGCGTGATTTTTGTGACGACACGCTAACTTAGATGGGCAAATTGTTTGTCGGGTTCGCGGCCCGCTGTTTTCACAGTAAGGTAACAATGTCATGCGGCTAATAATAATCCTATACAATATACAACGTATGCTATAAGACATAAATAATAAACGATGACGACGCTATTACGATGAATATATTACCTATCATGGTAATATAGAGACTACGGTCTCATGGACGGTTTCAGATGTATGCTTGATTTATATATTGCCTGACTAGCAATATGTGGACTTACTTCCGATATTATACTTGTGTTCTGATTTTAAATGATTGTAAATGATTGTTTTATATAACGGTTTTCATTAAACTCTATGAATTCACTCGGCATTCGCTGATATGATTTTTGCATGTTTTCTATCTCAGGTGCTTGAAGGTAATCCGGATGGAGATCGACTCTGATGGCCCACACTTAATATTAAAAATGTTCATTCGATCTGTGTTTTGTAAACTTAATGACCTGTATAATTTGGGACCTGTTGTACACTTTTGAAACTTTTTATCGAATGAATGTTTGTTAAACCTTGTACAACCATTTTTATGTGTTGTCTATGATTGAGTTACTGTGCTATCCCGTAACACTCTGAAAGACCCTTCCGCTGTACCGATACGAAAAATGAGAGTGTTACAGTTTGGTACCAGAGCTCTCATTGTAGAGAACAAAAGATTTAAAAAAAACCAAGGTTTTGAACAAAACTTTTCAAAATCTTTTGACAATGAACATTTGAGAAAATATTTGAAAAATCTTTTGACTATAACGGTGCCAGAGATCTCCGACGTTACCAACAAGCCCTATCGAGAAGATATATATTTTGATATATATAATATAATTTATATATATGTATATATCGTGATTTCATTATGTAATTGTTTAACTAGTATGTTATCCTAATACGAGATAAATATATATAAATGCAGATTGTCATGGCTGACCCTAATATTCCTGTAGAAAACCATGCTATTCCCGAACCTAATATAGAAGATGATCCTTATTTAGACTTAGTAGATTTTGATATCGATGATGAGGAGGAACCATTTGAGGATCCCGAGCCCGAGTTAGGACTAGGAGATCAGATTGCCCCTCAGGTTGACTTAGTAGAGAATGAGATTGAGAATGTGGGTAATGAGAATGTGGAGATTGAGAATGTGGGTAATGAGAATGTGGAGATTGAGAATGTGGATATTGAGGACGTGGATATTTAGAATGCTGATATTGAGAACAATGATGAGATTGGGTTAGCTGAGTTAGATGATGAGATTGACGACGAGGAAGTCGAGGAAGATGTAGGTATAGATGTTGAGGTTGATGACGATGAGGAAGCTGAGCTTATTTATCCGTATGATGTTCCAGAGGGCGAGCCTTTGCCCCCACCAGTTTGTTTGTCTGATTCTGAGGATGAGTTACCTAGGGATGAAATGTCTGAATCGTCTGAATCTGATTCTGAATCAGAGGAGGATGAGGATGACGATGCACCTGACGGTACTGATGGTATTGATACTCGTAGACGTGAGATAGGAGAGTCGTCTAGTACTCGAGAGGCTACTCATATTGATGGTCTTGCACCATGGGCCTTGAGACGTGATCTAGATGCTTCCCGTGTTAAGAGTTGTGTGACAGAGGTTGGATTAGGTGTTGTTCAGACTCAGGTTGCTTATTTGGAGTCGAAGATTAAGGTTGGCGAGAAAGAGCGAGAATTGCTTAGTCTGGATTTGAGTGATGTAGAATGTGGTTTGAATGAGGCTTTTAGGAGGTTATCGGTGTTGGAAAGTGGTGAGTATGCTGCTATGAAGAGAAAGGTGAATTCTATGGAGATTCAGTTGAGTGTGGCTCGTGCGATGCGTGAGAAAGCTGAAAAGGAGTTGAATATATCTGTGGGTTGGAACAGTAGATTTTATGCCGACATGGTTGAAAGAGGAGTAATCCGTAAGCGCCCAGCTGAAGATGTGTCTAGTGATCGTCCGGCGAAGATCCAGAAGACGATGGATGATGGACCATCTGGCGGTTCTCAGTAGACCAGTCTGTATTTAGTAGTGACCTTTATATCTTTTGTGTTTGTAGCTTTGACTAAACCGACTTGTTAGTAGTAGACTTGGCAAGAATTTTGAGTGTAAATAGTGTTAGAACTTTGATATGGATGTACTAAGACAATACTTTTGTTTCAGATCGAATGAAATATGTATCTTGTCTTGAATTCCATATTGTGCCTTATTTGTATCTTGATTATGAATTCGATCCGTATTATATGAATCCTTTGTTAGATGAATGCTTAATACTTTAAAATTGTGGAATTATAGAACTATGCCGCCCAAGAAGGCTGTGACTGAGGATGATGTACGTAGGATTATTACGGAGCAAGTTACCGCATCTATGACAGAATTTATGGCAAATGCTAGAAATGAAGCTGGTGGTAGTGGAGCTGGCGGTAGTGGAGCTGGCGGTAGTGGAGCTGGCGGTAGTGGAGCTGGCGGTAGTGGAATTGGCGATACAAATGTGAATGTGAATGCTAATAATGTGAATGCTAATGCTGGAGGAAATGTAGGAGGACTTGGAACTAATGCACCTGAAGTTGGTGGCTGTACTTATGTGACGTTCATGAAGTGTGAACCTCTACCTTTTAATGGAACTGAAGGTGCTGTAGGACTAAGCCAGTGGATCGAGAAGATTGAATCGGTGTTTAGGATTAGTAAGTGTAAAGAGGAAGATAAGGTGACTTTTGCTATGGCTACTCTTAAAGGTCGTGCGTTGACTTGGTGGAACGGGAGAATTGCTTTCATGGGTCTTGATGCTGCTAATGCTACTCCTTGGGCTGAAATTAAGAAGTGGATGACTTTGGAGTTTTGTCCTCGTAGTGTGATCATTAGGTTAGAACAAGAGTTGATTCATTTGAGAATGAAAGGTGTGGACATTGATAGTTACACGAATCGATTCCATGAGTTGGCCTTGCTATGTCCTCGATTGGTTGAACCCGAAGAGATCCGAATCGAGTAATATGTGAAAGGGTTGACCAGGAATATCCAGGGGGACGTGACATCATCGAAACCACTAACCATTGATGATGCTGTTCGAATGGCTTACCAACTCATTGGACAGATAATTCAGGATAAGGAAGATGAAGCCCGTGTTGGTGAGAAAAGAAAGGGAGACGGTGAGCGTGTAGATAGAGGTGATAATAGGAAGAATTTCAATCGCCGTCAGAACAAGAGAAAGGGGAATGCAAATGCTCTTACCAACAATGCACCGCACAACGATGATAGATGTCCTAAGTGTGGCAACAAGAGGCATCCTGGAGACTGCTGGAAGTGCCGAAATTGCGGAAAGCTTGGACACAAGGTTGAAAGGTGTAAGAAGGGAACCATTTGCTTCAACTGTAATGAAGAAGGTCATAGGAAATCGGAATGCCCCAAGTTGAAAGCGATTGTACCTGGAAGAAACCCCCAGGGTGGTATCTACCAACTTGGAACAATTGAGGTGAAGAAAGAGGATCCAAATGTCGTTACCGGTACGTTTTTACTCAACAATCATTATGCTGTTGCTTTATTCGATTCGGGTGCCGATAGGAGCTTTGTATCCACTAAATTTAGTGCCCTTATTGATATTGAACCTGTTGAGATAAGTACCAGTTACGAGGTGGAATTGGCTGATGGTAAATTCGTGAAAACTAATAAGCTATTAGAAGGATGCTCTCTAAATCTCTTGAACCATTCCTTTCCGATTGATTTGATGTTGATAGAATTAGGTAGTTTCGATATTATTATTGGTATGGATTGGTTGTCGTTGAATAATGCTACTATTTTATGTGGAGAGAAGAAGGTTAAGATTCCTCTTAGGAATAGGACGTTAGTAATTGATGGTAGTCGAGGTGAATCCCGTTTGAAAATCGTTTCATGTATTAAAGTCCAAAAGTACATCAGGAACGGTTGTGAGTTATTCTTAGCTCAAGTGACCGGGAATGAGTCTAGGGAGAAACGATTGGAAGATGTACCTATTATTTGTGAATTTCCTGAGGTATTTCCTAAAGATTTACCCGGACTTCCACCGATAAGGCAAGTAGAGTTTCGAATCGATTTAATTCCTGGTGCTGCACCGGTGGCACGTGCGCCTTACCGATTAGCCCCTTCTGAATTAAAGGAGTTATCTGAGCAACTTAAGGAGTTGTCTGATAAAGGTTTTATTCGACCGAGCTCGTCGCCTTGGGGAGCTCCAGTCTTGTTCGTTAAGAAGAAGGATGGATCTTTTCGTATGTGCATTGATTATAGGGAACTGAATAAGTTGACAATTAAAAATCGATATCCTTTACCTAGGATTGATGATTTGTTTGATCAACTGCAAGGATCTAGTGTGTATTCTAAGATAGATTTGCGGTCAGGATATCACCAACTTCGCGTCCGTGAAGAAGATATTCCTATAATTGCATTTAGAACTCGTTATGGACACTATGAATTTCAAGTAATGCCATTTGGGTTAACTAACGCACCTGCGGTTTTCATGGATTTAATGAATCGAGTGTGCAAGCCCTACTTGGATAAATTTGTGATTGTGTTTATTGACGATATTCTGATCTATTCTAAGAATGAAGATGAACATAGAGAACATTTGAGGATTGTTTTGAAGTTGTTGAAGGATGAAAGGTTGTATGCTAAGTTTTCAAAGTGTGATTTCTGGTTAGATTCTGTGCAATTTCTTGGTCATGTGATTAACAGAGATGGAATTCATGTTGATCCTGCAAAGGTTGAAGCTATTAAGAATTGGTCTGCACCGACAACGCCAACGGAAGTGCGACAGTTCTTAGGATTGGCTGGCTATTATAGGCGATTCATTAAAGAATTTTCTTTGATAGCTAAACCCTTGACTAAGCTTACTCAGAAGAATAAACCTTTCGTTTGGGGAAGTGATGAAGATGGAGCATTTCAGACATTGAACAAAAATTATGTAGTGCGCCAATCTTATCATTACCCGACGGGAGTGAAGATTTTGTAGTGTATTGTGATGCATCTATTAGAGGTTATGGAGCTGTTTTGATGCAGAGAGAGAAAGTGATAGCTTATGCTTCTAGGCAATTAAGGAAGAATGAGGAGAATTATGCTACTCATGATCTTGAGCTAGGAGCGGTGGTCTTTGCTCTTAGGTTATGGAGACATTATCTGTATGGCACCAAGTGTACGGTATTCACCGATCACAAAAGCCTACAGTATATTCTCGACCAGAAGGAATTGAACATGAGGCAACGAACATGGATAGAGTTGTTAAGTGATTATGATTGTGATATAAAATATCACCCAGGAAAAGCCAATGTTGTTGCTGATGCGTTGAGTAGGAAAGATAGAGAGCCTATCAGGGTGCGTTCTCTAGTCTTGACCGTGCACAATACTTTGCCTGAGCAAATTAGAAATGCGCAAATAGAATCTTGTAAGAAGGAGAATTTTGTTAATGAAGGGTTCCGAGGAGAAGGAGATCCTTTAGAGGTTAGAGCTGATGGAGTGAAATGTTTAAGAGGTCGTATGTGGATACCTAAGTTTGGAGGCTTAAGAGATTTGATTATGTTAGAATCCCATAAATCTAAGTATTCCATTCATCCGGGATCTGATAAGATGTACCATGATTTGAAGAAGTTATATTGGTGGCCTAATATGAAAGCTGACATAGCTATGTATGTTCTTCAATGCTTGACTTGTGCTAGAGTTAAAGCGGAACATCAAAAGCCATCAGGACTACTTCAACATCCAAAGATTCCTGAATGGAAGTGGGAGCGAATTACAATGGACTTTATCACCAAGCTTCCTAGAACATCATCTGGAAACAATTCGATTTGGGTTATTGTCGATAGACTGACCAAATCAGCACACTTCATTCCGGTTAAGGAGCAGTTCTCACTGGAGAAGCTGACTTGAATATACCTTGATAATGTTGTATGCAAGCATGGAGTGCCTGTATCGATCATTTCAGATCGAGATCCTAGATTCGCATCGAATTTTTGGAAATCTCTCCAAAGATCTTTGGGAACGAATCTCGATATGAGCACTGCTTATCACCCCCAGACTGATGGGCAGAGTGAAAGGACGATACAAACACTGGAAGATATGTTGAGAGCTTGTGTGTTAGACTTTGGTAAGAATTGGGATAAACATTTGTCGTTAGCAGAGTTTTCGTATAACAATAGTTACCATTCTAGTATTAAGGCTGCACCGTTTGAAGCTTTGTATGGTAGGAAGTGTAGATCTCCTGTATGTTGGAGTGAAGTTGGGGATACCCAGCTCACAGGACCGGAATTGATCCGGGAGACTACGGAGATGATAGTTCAGATTAAGAAGAGGTTGTTGACTGCCCGTAGTAGACAGAAAAGTTACGCGGATGTGCGGCGGAAGCCAATGGAGTTTGAAGTGGGTGACCGAGTAATGTTGAAAGTATCGCCATGGAAAGGCGTTATAAGATTTGGAAAACGAGGAAAATTGAATCCTGTTATATTGGACCCTTTAAGATTTTATCTAGAGTAGGTCCGGTGGCTTACAAACTAGAGTTACCCCCAGAACTTCATGGTGTTCACAACACATTCCATGTATCTAATCTGAAGAAATGTCTAGCAGTGAGTGATGAGAAAATTCCGTTAGGTAAGGTTCGAATAGATGGGAAGTTGCATTTTATCGAAGAGCCCGTAGAAGTTATGGACCGTGAGGTAAAGCAACTGAAACAAAGTCGGATACCTATTGTCAAGATCCGATGGAATTCAAAGCATGGACCGGAGTATACTTGGGAACGAGAGGATGAAATGTGGAAGAAATATCCGCACCTCTTCGATTTCAATAAGAAACGGACATCCAAATGAAATGGATCACGAGGACGTTGATCCCTTTTAGGAGGAAAATCTGTGACAAGTCTAACATTTTCAGGTAATGAAATATTTTCTCATATAATATTTTGAAACTTATTTTTGTGTTGGTTGACGAACTCACAATTTACGGATTTAAATTTGGGCTTACGTGCATAATTTGGCGTCTTTTACGACTAAACCGGAAACCTTAGGATTACGTATTTACGTTTTTGAACTCCGTTTTTGATGAGACAATTTTTATTGGATTCGTTTTGTGACGGTGATTCATAATTTATAAAAACGTTTTTCGTAAAACGACCCGAGGGCACGCAAATCGAGAAAACTAGAATCGAGAAATACTCGTAAACTAGTGAGATGGGACAAAACACTTTGCCCCACCCCACTAGCTTATATGGAACGGCAATATTGACACCACCACCCATAGGTGGCATCAAGTTAGCAAGTTTACACAAGTGTAAGCTTGTACTTACACCTTAAGCTAACATTTTCCACTTTAACACAAAACTAGCAAATGGTTTCATTTCTACCATTTCCTTCCATGCAATCCACTCTAAAACTCTCCCAATCTCTCCCTCCTTGCCGTCCCAAATAAAGCAACAAACACCATCATTGATCTTTTCTAGCCACAAACCACATTTTTACTAGTCCTATTAAGGTGTTTCCTTGAAGCCTTGATCATTTGGTGGCCATATAAACAACTTTGGAGGTGATTTGCTTGTGTCCTAGGGCTGATTTTCCAATCTATGTTCTTGATATTTGATGGTCTTGGAGATACTTGTTGTGTTCATCAAGTTCTTGCCTTCCTAAAATAAGAAATCCACTTGGATTGGTAAAGAAGATCATCCTCTACATTTTTCTCTTATTATTTTGTAAAGAACAAATGTATTTTCTTTCATTTTGTATATGTATATGATGTATATATGATGATAAAAATGTTGTGTGGGGATCAAGTGTTGATAAACATGCTTAAAAATGATAATAACTATAAGAAATGAAGCTAAAATCTTGACTAATTAGTTGGCTATATAAAAACAGTAGATAACTAAAAGATGAACTGAAAAAATTGCATGGTTTGATCCATTTACAGTAAGTAGATGATGTTATACACATGTGAGAGTTGGCCATGCAATGGAATCAAAATAATGAGTGAGATATGATCAAAACAAGTTAGGTGGTATAATCTGAATAAGCAGTTTTGTAGGGACTGTTAAGGCAACTTAAACTCAAAATGGGCAGTAGCTATAACTAAGTTATATGTAGCACATATTATGAAGAAGTTGTCATCCAAAAATGAGCTTCTAAGTCATTGTAGAACTCTAGATATGGTTAAAATGGTGAATATGAAGTTAAAAATCAGATTTTGGAAATAATGTTTATTATTATTATATAAGCACTCACATTATAACTTATAAAATGTAAAAATATAAACCCACTAACTTATAGAACTTATTTATATGAATGTATAAAAGGTTAATTAAATGGGTAAATTATATAAATGGTGGTAAAAATAATATTTATAAGTAATAAAAACTATAAACTTGATTTTTATGACTTTTTCGGCTATCGCCGTAAAATTAACGTTTTTCATCAAATAAAACTTAGACGACCAAACCCGTCCAATGTAAAGTTTATAAAAGTTATATACTGATGTATAAGTAACTAATACAAGTAAAAACCGATAAAACCCGAACTATAAGAATTACGGACATTTACGAGCTAAATAAACGTATTGGACTAATAATTGGACTTAATAAGATAAAAACTTGTAAAAAGAATTATTTGGGCTTAACCCATTTGGGCCCAACATGAAAGATATATATACTGATCATATAGGTATAAAATAGGTAAAAACAAGTAAATGAACTTATAAAAGACTTAATTAACTTAAAATAGGTAAAATCGGTAAAACTAGTGAACTAGTAAGACGTTACCAAAACGTAAACACTAAAATGAGTAAACGAGGATTTATAAACCCACTTGATCATCATCATATGTACAAAAATCACATATATGTATATTGTTATTTTGATAAAAGTCATTGGACCGAGTCTAAGACCGATTATTATTTATATAGGTTTCCGTGACCGAAGCACGCCCGTAGCCGATAATCCGCCTTTCATTAACAACGTGAGTTCATAGCCTCGCACTCTTTTAAATGTTTTATAAAATGATTTGTAAACCCGCGAGGGAGATAACATGCTAGATTTTTATAAAAATAGAACACAAGTAGTCCCGATTGTATGTTTAATGATATGGACCCGAATGATGCTATGACCCTATATTCGAGACTAAAAGGATTATTAGTAGTTAGGTTATGTCACTTAAAGTCCCATTAGCATGAATTGTGAACTACCGGGATTTGGTAGACGCTTATGCATTTGATAGTACTATTTGGGGACGATCACCCTAGTTCGCGCCTTGACGGTTGATCCCCGTCGTACCACATTGATTGGTAAGCGAATTTATGTATGAGAAGATTCCATAGCGTGATTTTTGTGACGACACGCTAACTTAGATGGGCAAATTGTTTGTCGGGTTCGTGGCCCGCTGTTTTCACAGTAAGGTAACAATGTCATGCGGCTAATAATAATCCTATACAATATACAACGTATGCTATAAGACATAAATAATAAACGATGACGACGCTATTACGATGAATATATTACCTATCATGGTAATATAGAGACTACGGTCTCATGGACGGTTTCAGATGTATGCTTGATTTATATATTGCCTGACTAGCAATATGTGGACTTACTTCCGATATTATACTTGTGTTCTGATTTTAAATGATTGTAAATGATTGTTTTATATAACGGTTTTCATTAAACTCTATGAATTCACTCGGCATTCGCTGATATGATTTTTGCATGTTTTCTATCTCAGGTGCTTGAAGGTAATCCGGATGGAGATCGACTCTGATGGCCCACACTTAATATTAAAAATGTTCATTCGATCTGTGTTTTGTAAACTTAATGACCTGTATAATTTGGGACCTGTTGTACACTTTTGAAACTTTTTAACGAATGAATGTTTGTTAAACCTTGTACAACCATTTTTATGTGTTGTCTATGATTGGAGTTATTGTGCTATCCCGTAACACTCTGAAAGACCCTTCCGCTGTACCGATACGAAAAATGAGAGTGTTACAGAATAATCCCTTAAAAATCCTTTGTTAAAACATTTGTCAAAATATATTTGCACTTTCTTTTTAGTATAACCCAAAGTCTTAAATGACTTCTAATTTTTGAAGAGTCAATTTATATTCCATTATCTATTAATCACATGGTTAAATCATGTAAAGTATTAAGTCTTAAGTCTTATGTTAAATATTCAAGGTAAAATTTTTAATTGTTCGGCCAATTCAGGGCAATCTATAATTAATTATTAACTTCATTCTTATTCTTGTAAACAAACAAATGGTCCTTAATGATCACGAGCATGAATTTATCAAATTACAGCCCACACACGTGATTCACCAAATTTATGAATGCTACATGTGTATTAGTCAATCCAAACGACATAACATGAAACTCGTAATGTTCATTACAAGTACAGGATGTAGTGATTGGAATACATAATCCTTTTTCGCAGATGCGAAGTTGATGATAACTATGCCATGGATCAAAAACCTTGTAAATGATCGAACAAATCTTCCATTTCGAGTTATGGATATCGCTTTCGATTGTCAATTTACTCAGTCACAATAATCTATAAATATAAGGAATGATAAAACCATAGCTCTTCATGATGACAGGCTTGGTATAATAAAATCTTTCTCCGAAAACTCTCTCAGTTGTACGGTAATTCCTTTAATTCAGATGGTGCTGACATACAGTGCACAAGCCACAGGTGCAGCACCGGGAATAAAATCAATACCAAATTCAATCTTGCCTTAATGGCAAAAGTCTAGGTATTTCATCAACAAATACTTCCTAAAGTTTCAGATAACATTATCATCTTTTAATACATTTATTTTAAGTTCTATCTAGATTATAATATCTATGACTAATTCACAATCATTCATTGTATAATTTTAAGTCTAAATACAGGATATCGTCATCCACCAAGAATTATTTAGATCACTTTTGATAATCAACATCTTATCTTTTAGGGGAATTCTACTCGAGTTCCCATCAATTAAGACAATGTCGTCATGTCATAATCAATCAGTCCATTCTACTGGCACTTCCAACTTTCCAGTTTTATTGCCGTTGATAAGATGTGAACTTCTCAAAAGACTAATAATAACTCGTAATCCTTCACAAATTCAAGGATACATGGAGACACAACTACCATTAAAAGAGTAAGGTCAACGCATAATCTATGCGAGAAAATTTCAAATCAGATATAGATGAAAACATCTAACGAATATAAATATATCCCATGTTTTCATTAATTTGAGTACGCATTCGAAAGCTCCTCGGATCGTTACCCAGGTCATTCAAATGAAATCAAATCATAAGAAATGATAAGAACGTCAATACATCCAGTCGGGTATCAACACTCGGTAATCAGATACTTTTCCTAAGAATCTCACTACGGGAGAATTGGTCAAGAAAGAATTGTCAATTGTCGAATAAGACAATTTCCACAGATGAGTAAATTCGACTCAGAAGAATAGATGCTACAGGCACATATGTAGGTGTCCCTAACACTATGTCCCTATTTTTTACTTCTTGCAGATCTCATAAAATTTAATCTTTCACAATCTTCAAAGAAAATGTAGTGTTTATTCATTAGTTTTATGGTGACTACTAATCAGCCTTGCATGGTTCATTCCAAATTGTATGTAGGCGCGCAACTATATACAATTTCAAGATTAACGATGCAATACTTAGTTCGTCAAAACTTTATCATTATGTTTATAATAAAAACATTTTCATGCTTAATTCTTAAATAAGGATCAAGAATAAATTTACAAAGATTTTCTTTGTTATGGAAACAGTTATGTTTTCCAAAGCGTCTCATAAACAACTTCATTTTGATATCAATCACTTATAAATCTCACTTTGAATAATCCTTATTGTGATGAAAATTTAATTTCCTCAAAGGATACCGTTTTAACTTTATAAAAACAATGTGTGATCTGCAGAAAGTGATGAAAGCTTGTTCACCAAGAATTAACTACGATATGATAAGAAATGAGCCTTAGCTAATTAATCATGAGGTTCATGACCTTGATGGCATTCAAAAATATTAATCCACAACGTAACTCAAATCAAGATGAGTACTTGTTCAATGGTTGCATCACTAATGCGAACATTAGGAAGAAGCAATAAAAGATAGATAATATCGATACATGTAGAATTTAGCAATAAAAGGTAGTCTTTCTCATTAATCACAAACAAGTCAAAATTGTACCGTAACACATTACGTGTCACTATGTCATACAATTCTCAGAACTCATCCTACCAACTGATGTCACAGTTAAGTTAGGGATTATTTTTTAAAGATAGCACAATGAATACTAATCTACAAGAGTCATTAGGTCTTCCACATGTCCCAGAAGATCCATCGTTCTTAATTCAGAAGAAGATTTCTTCAATTTATTTCTTGGACACTGGGCATCCTCGTTAGTGGACAATGGCCTAGGAACAATACTTAACACGAATCAACAATAAATTAAAACCTTATAATTCAGTCACAGGACTTAACGACTTATATTAACAATATCATATTCCATACAGGTTAAGTTTTTATTTTATTCAAGTTTCAACCAATTTTATACTCAATTTGATATCCTACCTCATTCTCCAATACTTTCAATATTATTCTTACATCTTGAAAGGGCGATAAAAGCTCGATATCAACAACGCTTAATTTCCAATCCTATAGCTCTTACAACAACAATTATCAAATGAGTCACTAGTATGAAATGACTCGATCATTCAATTAGATTTCTCTGAAAGGTACTAGTGGCATGAGGCTTTTGGGTAATGGTTCCAATGACAGCCTCAAGTGCAACATTCACCCTTTCGATTTCAATTTAAGAATTGGATGACAACGAGTCAGATGACATCTTTCTAGGTGGTAACGTTTTGTCAAACTCCACTCTATAAGGAAAGATCGTCATGACATCGATATCAGATTTAATCTCGCCAATTCTTCTTTAATATCACAATCAACTAATATCAACATTTCTACGAATATCAACCATTTTGCTGGGATCATAAATATCCACAACTTGGTTTAGATCTAGGATAGCTAGAATTCCTACGAGAATAGCTTCGATTAATTTACTAGGGGATTTAGGGTTCCTTGTGACAATCTACGTCGTATAAATATCTCGTATAAATATCAAAATAATCATCAAACAATCATGTAATCAAATTACATCATATATATAATCCGAGTTATATATATATATTAAAATAACACTTCTCAGTCTGGCCTTGTCGGTAACTCGGGAATTCTTCGGCACCGTTATAGTCAAAAGATTTTTAGACATTTTGTGAAAAATGTTTATAGTTAAAAGATTTTGAAATGTTTTATTCAAAACCTTGGTTTTAAAAATCTTTCGTTCTCTATAACGAGAGCTCTGGTACCAAACTGTAACACCCCCAAATTTATACAACTCAATACAGCGGAAGACTAGTTGGTGTTACGGGTTAGCACATTACTCACATCATAGACAACGCATAAAAATCGCGTCGTTTATTAATAAAGCATTTCCATTCATAAATATCAAAGTTACATAGGTCCCAAGTCATATTATTTCATACAAAGTTTTACAAAGTATTTGAATGGAAAAATATTGTTTAAGTGCGGGCCATGAATTCTTGTCGTCTTCCCGAGAATTACATTCAAGTACCTGAGATAAAACATGTTAAAAGAAAAGGTCAGCGATAACGCCGAGTGAATTCATAGAGTTTAATAAAATCCATCAATATAATATCAGTATAAAATTATTACTGAAAATCATTTTGTACAAATCATTTTAATAGGCCATAAAATAGCCAAAGTCATTTTATACAAATCTTCATCAAAATCATAATATAGGCATTTGCCTTAAAAATCATTATACGAGCCAATGTCGTAAAAATATCATAGAATACGTCTTATGACGTTGTATAAAAATAAAAACCGTTATATGAATATGGTTATGCAAACCAAAACACAAACATAATATCAATAGTATGACCCTGTATTGCTAGTCAGGCAATACATCGTAATTCGGAGCGTCTAGTAGTATTTCGTTAGTTTTGGATTATTATAAGCCGCATGACATTGTTACCTTACTAAACCAACAACGGGTAGCTAACCTGATACTTAATTTGCCCATATAAAGTAGCGTGTCGTCGCAAAGGTCACGCTATGGAAATCTTCTCATACATAAATTCGCTTACCAATCAATGTGGCACGACGGGGATCAACCGTCAAGGCGCGAACTGGGGTGATCGTCCCCAAATAGTACTATTATATGCACAAGGGTCTACCAAATCCCGGTAGTTCACAATTCATGCTAATGGGACTTTTAGTGACATAACATAACTTTAATAATCCATTTAATTTCATCTATCGGGTCCTTTAATCATTTATCGGGTCATACAATCGGGTCATACAATCATTCGGGTCCAAATCAATAAACAAACAATCGGGACAAATGGTGTCCTATTTTATAAAAGCTAATATGTTATCTCCCTCGCGGGTTTATAAAACATTTCATAAAAACATTTAAAAGAGTGCGAGGCTATGAACTCACGTTGATGTGGGAAGGCGGGTTATCGGCAATTCGGACGTACGGTGCGTGCTTCAATCACGAAAACCTAGACAAATAATACTCGTCTTAGACTCATGTCTAATGACTTTATAAAAATAACAGTTATGTATACATATGATTATTATATATATATGATGATCAAGTGGGTTTACATATCCTCATTTACTCATTTTTGTGTTATGTGTCGATAACTTTTATACTAGTTTGCTCGTTTTACCTATTTACGTGTTTTAGGTCCAATAAGCCTATTATAAGTTTATTAACTTGTGTTAATCCATTTCATACTTGTATTATCAGTATTTATACTTTGTATGTTGGGCCCAAATGGGTTAAGCCCAATAAATAAGTTTATAAGTGTTTTAGTTAATTTTGTTGTATTATTAGTCCAATAACGTTAACTTAGCCCGTTAATGTCCGTATGTTTTATAGTTCGGGTTTTATCGGTTTTTACTTGTTATATATGTTTATATATCAGTATATGAGTTTTGAAAACTTTACATTAGACGGGTTTGATCGTCTAAGTTTTAATTGGCGAAAAACGTTAATTTTACAGTAATAGTCAAAAAAGTCGTAAAAATCATCTTTATAGTTTTATAACTTATAAAACTTAACAAGTTACCATTTTTATAAAATGTCCAATTATTTACCATTGTACATATTTTAATAAATGTATTATATAAGTTAGTGGGTTTTAATTGATATTTTATACTATTAAATTTTGAGTGCTTATATAATAGTATTATACTTTAATTTCCAAAATCTGATTTTTATTTTCATCTTCACCAAAACTGCCATATCTAGAGTTCTATAAGGAGATAGAAGCTCAAATTTTTATCACATAAACTACATGTTATGTGCTCCATTTAACTCTTTTGTAGCTACTATTGAATCATCTTCTAAGTATTTTCTAAAAATCGTCCAAAACAGTGAACTCAGATTTGTATCTTAAACTTGTTTTGATCATATCTTACTCATTACAATGATTCCATTGCATGGCCAACTCTCACATGTGTACAAGACCCATAGCTTACTGTATATTAATTCTATTTCATCATTATATCAGTCCATGACATATTTCTTTACTGTTTTATATAGCCATCATTTTTAAGCAAGATTTTAGCCTTGTTCTTTATAGTTTTTCACCTTTTTAATCATGTTTATCAACACCAAATCCCCACACAATACTTTTATCATCATATAATCATCATATACATATACAAAAGGAAATAAAATACATGATTACATAACAAAAATAACAATAGGATGAGGAGAACAATCTCTATACCACCATTAGTGATGAAAAGATGAGTTTTGATGAACAAGGCTTGGATTTGATGGCAAGACTTGTGATAAACCAACACCACTTTAAGATAACCAAATCTTCATAAGCTTCTCATGGAAAATCAGCCCCTACTTCACTTGAAAACTCCTTTTTGGATGTTAAAACTTGCACCAATCTTCATCTTTTTGAATGAAGATTAACATATGTTAATTATAACAAATGTTTGTGGTTAAAATTGATCAAAATAGGGTGGATGGTGAGGATGGGATGAATTTTAGAGAGAGGGAGGAGTGTTGTGTGGTTTTTGCATGTAAGAATGAGCTAATGGGAAGTTTGAGGTGGTTTTGTTAGGTTAGTGGGAAATGTAGCTTACTTTGTAAGCCTTAAGCAACAAGTGTAAGCTTGTTGCTACAAGCTTGACACATCACAAGTGTGGTGTCACTTGTGTAGCCTTCCCATATAGTGGGGTGGGACAAGTGTATACTTGTCTCATCCCACTAATTTACGGGTATTCCTCGATTCTAGTTTCCTCGATTTACGTGCCCTCGGGTCGTTTTACGAAAAATGTTTTTATAAATTATGAATCAACGGCACGAAACGAATTTAATAAAAATTGTCTCATCAAAAACGGAGTTCGAAGACGTAAATACGTAATCCTAGGGTTTCCGGTTTAGTCGTAAAGGACGTTAAAATAAAATCGTAAGTCCTAATCTCTTCTCGTAAATTTGTGAGTTTATGAACCAACACAAATTTAAAACTCCAAAATAATATTCACGGATAAATTTATTTTCTGAAATGTCGGACTCTCACCAAAGACGGTGTATGTAAACGTAAGCACGTAACGTTGAATCCCCCGGTTTAGACGTAGTCGACGCTACTTCAAGACGTAAATCCAAATTACTTCCCAAAAATAAGTGAGTTCATATTATAACATTTAAAATAATGTTTTTGAATAATATCTGAGAATAAAATATCAACCATAAATTGACGGATTGTCACAATGTAGGTGTAGGAAGCTCGGGTTCCTTTAAACCTTTTCCACTTCGAGTGGTGATTGCTTCCATATCCCCTCTTGGATTAGCAACGGTGTTACTCAGAAGAGAACCCGAACCAGAGGCTTGATTACTTGGGAAGAAACTAGCCATCATGTTCCTTAAGTCATTCGGTTGACTTGCCAAAGTGTTTCGCATATCGGCTCGAAGATCATTTCCTTGTTTCACCATATCTGCTTTCATGTTGGCCATTTCCCGCTGAAGATTTTGCACTATCGCATCATTAATCCTCACGTAAGTTTCAACCTCGTGATTAAATACGGTGGGTTGGTTGGGAGGAGGAGCACGGTAGGCAGGTAGTTGATAAGCGGGTTGTTGGTAAACTTGGTTGTTTCTTTGAGGTGGATATGGGGTTCTTTGTGTTTGATATTGATTTGGAGCACGAGGTTGGTTTTGATTGGTGCGATTTAGGTTGTTTGGGTTTTGTGGGGGAAAACCGGGTGGTGAAAGAAAGTTGTTTGAGCGATAGCTGAGCAAATTGCGGTCACCTTGAGGACATGCTTGATAGCCTCATGTAGCGAAGTTACCGTTGGCGGCATACACATTTTCCGGATTGTCATGAGTCGAAGGACAATCGGTGTATGAGTGAGATCGCCCGCATATTTCACATGATTGACTCAAAGCATTAGCTTGGGCAGTGATTTGTTTGGCATTATTGGAGGTTTGTACAGCAAGCGATTCCACAAGCGAAGTAAGCTTATCAATTCTCTAGTCGGCGTCACTAGTACTAGCACTAGCCACATTAGTCCGAACACTCTTGGTTTGCACTCTAGACTTATTCTCAATAATGTCCCATGCAGCATTAGAAGACTTAACCAAAATATTCCCCCCCCCCCCCCCCCCCCCCCGAGGCAGTATTTAGTGAATCTTGGTCATTCATGCTTAAACCATTGTAAAAAGTATTAATTTGATGTACTTTTGTGGAACCATATTGTGGACACTTTCTTAAAAGTTCCTTAAAACGGTCCCAAGATTCACTAAATGTCTCACCGTACTTTTGTTCAAATGTAATGATTTCATTCTGCAAAGCGGTAGTACGTGAGGGTGGGAAAAAGTAGTGGATGAATTTGGTCTCTAAATCCGTCCACGTAAGAATACTTTGTGGCGGTTCCTTATCAATCCAATTCCGGGCTTGTCCCTCTAAGGAGAAAGGAAAAAGTTGCAAGAGAATCACTTCTTGTGAAACCCCATTATATTTAACCGTATTAGTGAGTTGAAGAAACCTTTTTATGTGGTCATGAGGATCATCAAGCGAACGCCCCAAGAAAGGTTGAGCAGAGACCATTTGAATGAAGCCGGATTTGAGTTCAAAATTGTTGGCTCCAATCTCGGGTATGACAATTGCATCGGTGTTGCCCTCTACATGCGATTGCAAAAGCTCGATCATTGGTTGATTGTCCATGGTGACAATAGGTGGAGTAATGACTTTGGCTTGAGCTACTTTCTTCTTACGAGCACGAGTACGCATACACACCTACAAAAGGAAAAGAAAAATATACAAGAAATATTTTTGGTTTTTATATGTTTTTATATGTTTTTCTATTTTTTGTATTTTTGAAAATTTTATAATTTTTTAGGATTTTTTGAAAATTTAAGCAAGAAAAAATAACGTTAAAAAATGAACGGATCCCAAAATCCAACGCGTCTCTCACTTAAAACCGTTAATATTAATGAAAAGAGCCGGCAGCGGCGCCATTTAATAACTAGGTTTTCACTCAGTTATGAAAGTTCGTTAATCCGATCTTTTTGAATTGATTACTAGTCAAAAGTGTGACTCAGTTGTTCTTGGTGGAAAATAAAAAGGTTTGGTTATCTATTTTAAACTAAATATAAAAATGTCGTTGAAAGCTAGAAAATTTAATCTAAGATAAAACAAGTTAAAACAATGCTAAGTAAAAAGGCGGGAAAAATTAAAGTTTGAAAATTAGAAACAATTCAGAAGACTAACAATTAAACTAAGTCTGAAAACAAGGTAATTGGAATTTCAAAGAAATTGACATTTTCGGAATAATGGTCTTTTCAGAAAAAGTGGTATTTTCGGAATAATGGTCTTTTCAGAAAAATTGTCATTTTCGGAAAAAGGAAGGTTTTCAGAAAAATGGTATTTTCGGATAAATGGACTTTTCAGAAAAAGGAGGGTTTTCGGAATAAAGAGTTTTTCAGAAAAAATGGTGTTTTCAGAATAATTACTTTTTCAGAAAAATGGAATTTTCGGAATAATTGACTTTTTAGAAAAAGGAATGTTTTCGGAATAATAAGCTTTTCAGAAAAAATGGTGTTTTCAGAAAAAGGAGTTTTTCGGAATAAAGGCTTTTTCAGAAAAATTGGTTTTTTCGGAATAAAGAGGTTTTCAGAAAAATGGTATTTTCGGATAAATGAACTTTTCAGAAAAAGGAGTTTAATTTCGGAACTTGAAGGATTTCAGAAAAATGGTATGTTTTCAGTATTTAAAACCCTTTTCCGAAAAAGTAAGAAAACAGATACAGATAATCAGTTGAATCAAAACTAAAGAAATAAGCTACGAATAAGCACGAACCAAACAAGCAATTAACCAAAACTTTAACCAAATAAATTTTAAGAAGAACTAAATAAGCCACAAATTAAAAACTATAAAAACACTAAATAATCAAAACATTTAAAATCAACTAATAATCAAATCTATAAATCTATCAAACCAACTTAATAAAAAATAAGCCAAACACTAGAAAATCAATAACCACAATAAGATCAAAACATCCACCACATCAAAAATAAAAGATCAATCACATGAATAAAACAATCACTTAATCAAAGAGATGAAATCAACTACATGATTAATTAAATCACCAAAAGATTAAGAAAGGTATAATGAGAATTAAGAAAATAAGCTTGATTGATTAAAGATTAATATCAAAAGATTACAAGATTAATGTAAAGATTTAACAAGCTTGAAAGGAAAACTAGAGAGAAATTAAAAACACACTTAAAACTAAAAATTAACTACCACTACTAAAAACTAACCGCCTAACACCCTCCTAATGACATATTAGGAGGGTATTTATAGGAGGTGGGGAGATTAAGTGCTTAAGCTTTCTTCTTTCTTTCTTCTCGTCTCGACTCGATTTAATTTCTTTGTCTTTCTCGACGTCGTCTCGGGATTTCTCGAAATAAATTGAACTTGTCTTATAATTTTCTTCTATAATTAGACTTGAGTTCTTCGACTTCATTAAACTTCCGTCTTTAGACTTTTTTCTTCGATAAATCTTCAGAATAGGTCTTGAACTTCCGTTCTTTTTGCATTCTCGATCTTTCGACTTCGTCTTTAGTCTTTTTCTTTGATAAAAGCCCGTGATAGCCCATGTTTTCTTCCTTTTGCATCTTTTGGTCCTAAAACACAATAAAAACAGAAACCACGCATAATTCCGACTTTTACGACATAAAATACACGTTTTGGTCCTGTTATTTTGTAAATAAGTGGTAAAAGGATAAGTGTTTTCACACTTATTAAAGTCACGTATTTTTATATTAGTATTTTTTCCAAAAGTTTAAGTTTTATCTTTTATTTAGTGCCCGCTTTAGCATTTACCTCGTTTAGTTTTAAAGTACCCTCTTAGTTTTAATTTCTCCTTTTTCATTAGGTTAATTTTATTTTTAAGTCGAATGTTAATTTCTTCTGGTAGTTTTATTTTTATTAACTGTTTTGCTTTAATTTACGTTTTATTATTTGTTTTGCTCCTTTATTATTATTTATTTGTTTTTGGTTTATTTTTATTACGTTTCGCTTTTACCTTTCAAATAGAAATAGATAACCAAAACCTTCTTTTTGTTAACCAAAAACGACTGAGTCACACTTTCAACCTTAGTCAATTCGAATAGATTCGTGAACGACTATACAAAACCAGTTATTACACTCGTTTAGGAAAACGAGGTAATTAGGGTAAGTACGACGATTTAGGAAAATCGTGCACAAATTACTCTTGTTGTGAGTTCGTTCTCAAGGAGGCCTGGTGTGTGTGTTAAAAGATGACTAACTTTGAGATTAATATTATGTTGGGAATTATTTGTTAAGTGTCAAGTACCGTTAGTATATTCTAAGTACTGTTAGTGTTATGTAAGTACCGTTAGTGTTAACGCGGTACATAGTAAGTACTGCTACTTATAAAGTAAGTAATATTATGATGATTAGGACGAATATATCTTTATATAAGATATGTCATAGTTATAATTAGAGTATATCTTATGTGATATACCTAAATAGTTAGAATATTGATAATATATCGTCTGTGATATAGTTATCTTTATAGAATATTCTAAGGTTTCTTGGGTTCCTTACTCTATAAAAGGAACATATGTACAATGTCTTTCATGTACCTCATTCAAGTCGATTAATAAAAGAATCGAATAGTTAAAAGTAATTCTGTTCTTCTGTGCTTTATAAGTTAGATTCCGCATAACTTATTCAGTGTTAGTAAGAGTGCTCAAAGTGTTTTAGTTTGATTACAAACTATTATACTAATTCTTAACAGAATATAGATCTAACCAAAGGGATTAACAAGTGGTGTCAGAGCTTGTTGAGAAACTCTGAAAAAGAAGAACACGACCGCAAACACTCCACACATACCAAATATCAATGTCTCAACCAGATGGTGATAATGCTCACTTGGATGAAGTTTAGAACCCTGATCCTGTTCTGCCACATGGACAACCACAAGTTGTGCATCCTGCACCAGCACAAGGTGCTCAAGCCGTGAATGTTGTAGCTACCTCTACACCAACATCTTCTCATACACTGTCTGCTGTTAAACTCCCAGTTCTCAAAGGTGACAATTATGAGACATGGGCTATGCAGATGGAACATTACTTGAATCACACAGATCACACTGTGTGGCAAGTTATCAAGAATGGGAATACACCAAAGAAGCTACACTGGTTACCAGACAATACATGCTATGTTCTACCTGCTATGACTGCTGAGGAGGTACAAGCAGAGATCAAAGAAAGAAAAGTCAAAACTGCTTTGGCTATAGCTCTTTCTAAAGACATTCTACCAAGCTTTCATCATTATAAAGATGCTAAAGCTATGTGGGATGCTATAAAACTTAGATTTGGAGGCAATGACAAATCTAAGAAAATTAAGAAGATTGTTCTTAAGCAAGAATTTGATAACTTCTCAATTACCAGTATAGAGGGGATACATGGTGGATATGGTAGGTTCAGCAAGTTGCTTATTTAGTTAGCAGTTTATGGACAAGTAATTCCTAATGAAGAAGCCAATCTAAAATTATTCAGAAGTGTTCCACCAGAGTGGAAAGCAATGGCTATGCACTTCATCACAAGAGATGATTTAGAAACAATTCCTTTTGATCATCTCTACAACAATCTTAGAGCATATGAGATGGATGTGAAAGGCACTGAAGTAACGACAGCAACTACTTCAAAGTCTAACTTGGCTTTTGTATCAGATGGGAACAGCGGTACTTACTTTTAAAATACCGCTAGTGGATCTAGCAGCGGTACATACTTCACAAATACCGCTGGAGGACTTACAAGCAGTACTTACCCACAAAGTATTGAAAGCAGTCAAATAGTCTCTCAAAATCCGCATGGAAGGTCTTCACCATTGTTTAGTGACAATGATGCCTTCTCATTCTTTGATGGACAAGACAACATGCCAAGATTAACTCTCAATGACTTGTTCCAAATGAATGATGCTGATGTTGAAGAGATGGATCTTAAATGGTAAGCTGCTATGATGTCAGTAAGATCTAATAGGTTCTTCAAGAAGACTAGAAGAAAAATGACTGTTGATCCTAATGAGTCATTAGGATATGACTAGTCCAAAGTTGAATGCTATAACTGTGGAAGGAATGGATACTTTACAAGAGAATGCTCTAGAGATAAAGCTGAGACTAGCAATCAGAAGTCTAAGAACAGCTATAGAACCAGTCCAAGAATAACTGAAAGCTTTCCAAAAGGAAGCAGCAGGAGTCCTAAAGGAACCAAAACATTGGTTACTATAGATGGAGTGGTGAATTGGGCAGAAGAAGAAGAAGAAGAAGAAGAAGAAGAGCTTGGATTAATGGCTCTCTCACATGTATATACTAAGGTACATCCTTGTTCTAAAGATTGTATTCTTAAATTTAATAGTCTAAAAGTAGAACTAGAGGAACAGTATCAAAAGGTTAACACATGCACTGTAGAAATAAAAGCTTTCAAATAGGGTGTTGTTAAATTAGAAGAAAATATAGTTTTGTACAAAAAGGCTGAACAAAACTATGAAGAGAAAATAAGGATTTTGACTCTTCAAATGAGGGAAAAAGATGTGGAAATAAAAGCTTTTGAAAGACAACTTTTAAAAATAAATTCAGAAAATGAAGCTTTAAAAACCAGTCTTTGTAATGAAAGGGAAGTGATTAGTCAATGGGAACAATCCTCTAAAGGATTGGGAAAATTAATTAATTCACAAATGGGGTATTATGATAAAACAGGCCTAGGATATATTGAGAATCAACCTGAGATAACCTTAACTAACAAGGACTTATCAAAAGGGATTTTTGATAGTTCTAGTAAGGTAAATGATACACCTGAAAATGATAGATATGCTGAAGGAATGAAGGCAGTTCCTCCACCATTATCAGAAATTTTCATGCCCCCTTGTAATGATACTAGTATAGAGTTAGAAGAACCTAAGATTAATAATGTCTTAAACTCTAGTACTCTGTCCCAAGAAAAGACTGTTGTGACCAAGAATATTGTTTATCCACCCTTAACGAACAACTTTGTTTCTGAGGAATCTAAGACTAGTTCTACTCCCAAGCAGGTAAAAACTCCTAGCAAGATATTGGAAAACAATATAAAACATATTAAAGTCAAAAGGGGTGGGCTAGGTTTTGAAAAAGTAAAGTCAAAACAACCTTTTGGGTCTTATTTAAGAAGAAAAGGATGTTATGTTTGTGGTAGTCTAAATCATTTTATCAAAGACTGTACATTACATGAAAATAAAATTTTGAAACAAAAGGCTACACAAAGGGTCATGAAATACAGTAATGGGAAAAATGCACAGGTTTATAGGAAACAGAAACTTAAAGATGACAAACCTAAGTTTGATCACACAAGGGTAGTTAAAAAGGTTAAAATAATCCTACCAAAAGTGTTGTTCCTAGGGCAGTACTTATGAAGCAAGGACTAGTATCTTTACAGTCTGGTAAACCAAGTACCGGCAAGTCTAGACCTGCAAGTACTGCTAGACCAAACTCAAGTACTGTTGGTTTAAAGTCTATAAAACCAATGTTCTCCAAGACTTCTAAGAAAGTTTTTGAAAAAGTTAAAACACCTAGAAGTAACGACAAGAACAAACCAGTGCAAATGTGGGTTCCTAAAAGAGATAAACCATGTGTTAAAGCAAGTACCGCTAAAGTAGTACTTAAGTCAAAGAAGTCAGAGCACATAGAGTCACCCTATGACTTTGACTACATAAATGAAACCATGAAGTATAAGAGTAAAAGTAGCATTACTGGGAATGCTTCAGTACAAACTCTTAAATGTTTAGGTCCCACAAGATCCGAGCCAAATGTGGCTTGGGTCCCTGTTAAAAACTAATGAGTTTTATTTGTGTGCAGGGGCATCTCATTGATGAATTAAAAGATAAAGGAATTGTAGATAGTGGATGCTCAAGACGATAGGAAACAAAGATTTTCTTGCTGAATTTGAAGAATTCAGAGGAGGTCCAGTAGCCTTTGGGGGTAGCAACGGTAGAATCACTGGCAAAGGGAAAATCAACACAGGAAAGTTAGAATTTGAAGATGTTTTCTTTGTAAAAGAATTGAATGATTTCAATCTCTTTTCTGTATCACAAATGTGTGATAAGAAGAACAAGGTGCTATTCACAGACAAAGACTGCTTGGTGATGTCCAAAGACTTTGAGATGCATAAGGAATCTCAAATACTGCTTAAAGTGCCCAGGCAAGAAAACATGTACACCTTTAATCTTCATACTATTACACAACCAGGTGGTATTACATGTTTGCTAGCTAAGGCTTCTTTAGATGAGTCAAATTTATGGCATAGAAGGTTAGGTCATGTAAATTTCAAGAATCTTAATAGATTGGTGAAAAGGAATTTGGTTAGAGGTCTACCTAACAAATCTTTTCAAAATGATTTCATATGTGCTGCTTATCAAAAAGATAAACAACATAGAGCCTCTTGTATGATCAAGACTGTAAACACTGTGACAAAACCTTTGCAACTTTTGCATATGGATTTATTTGGTCCAGTTTCTATCAGAAGCATTAGTCATAAGACCTTTTGTCTAGTCATAACTGATGATTATAGTAGATTCAGTTGGGTTTTCTTTTTAGCCTTTAAAAGTGAAACAAGTGAATTACTAAAGGATTTTATCACTTTAGTTGAAAAACAGTTCACTAAACAGGTATTAATCATTAGGACTGATAATGGAACAAAATTTAAGAATGCTGATTTTGATGAATTCTGTAGGTCTAAAGGAATTAAGAGACAATTTAGTAATCCTAGAACTCCACAACGAAATGGAGTAGCTGAAAGGAAGAATAGGACATTAATTCAGGCTGCTAGAACTATGCTGGCTGATTCACTTTTGCCAAATACCATTTGGGCAGAAGCAACCAATACTGCATGTTATGTGTTAAATAGAGTCCTAGTATCTAAGCTTCAAAACAAAACACCTTATGAACTATTGCCTAATGTAAAGCCTAACATAAGTCATTTAAAACCTTTTGGGTGTCATGTGTCTATACTAAATACTCTTGATTATTTGGGAAAGTTTGATGGAAAGTATGATCCAGGATATCTTGTAGGATATTCATTGCAAAGTAAAGCATATAGGGTTTACAATTTGGCAACTAAGAAAATTGAAGAAAATGTTCATGTCAATTTCTTAGAAAATAAACCCAATGTTCCAGGAATAGGTTATGCTTGGATGTTTGATTTAGATTATCTAACTAACTCCATGGATTACTACTCTTTGCAAAAGGATTGTCAAACTAACAATGCAGGTAGTGAGTCAAGTGAAACTAATTCAGGTGCTCAAGAAGATGTTTCTTCATCAGATGATGATGTTCATGTCTATGTGCCCAACATGCCTACTATTACTCCCATGTCTGCAACTCCCAAGAAGCAAACCATGCCATCAAATGATGATCAAGCCTCCCAGGAGCTTCGGAGGCTTCAAGATCAAGAAAAGAATGCTACATCTGCCAATAAGCATTCAGGAGAAGAGTCTTTTGAGTCGCAACACTCAGCAGTACATACTATACCTAGCGGTACTTCATCTGTAAGTACTACTAAGTCAAAATCTGCCAAATCTGTTGACGCACTAGAAGAGATTTTACAAGCATTAGATGATGAAGACTTATATGCCAGTCCAGCTGAAGGAATCTTCTCCAAAGCTTCCTATGATGAGCAGGGTGCAGTAACTGATTTCAACAATTTGGAAACAGAAATTCCAGTCAGTTCTATTCCCACTCATAAAGTCAACAACAACCATCCTACTACACAGATTATTGGTGATCCAAAACCTGTTGTACAAACCAGAAGACAACTGCAAACCAATATTGAAACTCATGCACTAGTGAGTTATGTCAAACAAAATCAGAGAACAAATCATAAATATACTCAACATTGTTTGTTTGCCTGTTTCTTATCTCAAGTAGAGCATAAAAACATCTCTCAGGATCTTGATGAAGAAAGTTGGGTAGATGCCATGCAAGAAGAATTAACACAATTTGAGCTACAAAAAGTTTCGATTCTTGTGGATCTTCCCTCAAGTAAAAGAGTAATTGGTACTAGATGGGTCTTCAGGAACAAGAAGGATGAAAGAGGGGTTGTTGTGAGGAACAAGGCAAGACTTGTTGCTCAAGGCTATATACAGGAAGAAGGGATAGACTATGATGAGGTTTTTGCACCAGTGGCAAGGATAGAAGCCATTAGGTTATTTTTGTCCTTTGCATCATATATGGTATTTATAATCTATCAAATGGATGTGAAAAGTGCCTTTCTATATGGTACTATTTCAAAGGAGGTAAATGTCTCACAACCTCCAGGTTTTGTAGATCCTAAATTCCCCAATAGAGTCCACACGGTTATCAAAGCACTTTATGGTCTGCATCAAGCTCCAAGAGCCTGGTATGCAACCTTATCCAACTTTCTGCTAGAACATGGATATAGGAGAGGAACCATTGACAAAACTCTATTCATCAAGAAAAATGACAAGGACATCATTCTAGTTCAAGTTTATGTTGATGACATCATTTTTGGTTCTACCAAGAAGACATGGTGTGAATAGTTTGAAGCTTTGATGAAAGGAAGATTTCAAATGAGTTCTATGGGAGAACTAACTTTCTTTTTGGGATTGCAAGTCAAACAAAGGAAAGATGTAATATTTATATGTCAAGATAAATATGTTGCTTAAATCTTAAAGAAATTTTCATGTATGGATACAAGGAGTACAAGCCACCTTTTGAAGCCAAGAAATCTTTATCAAAAGATGAGCATGGAGAAGATGTTGACATTCATCTATACAGGTCAATGATTGGTTCATTGATGTATCTTACTGCTTCAAGACCAGATATAATGTTTGATGTGTGTGCCTGTTCAAGGTTTCAAGTTCATCCAAAGGTGTCACATCTACATGCTGTGAAGAAGATTTTTAAATATCTTAAAAGTCAACCTAATTTAGGATTATGGTATCCTAGAGATTCCACCTTTGAATTGGAAGCTTACTCAGATAGTGATTATGCTGGAGCAAATCATGATAGGAAATCCACAACAGGAGGTTGTCAATTCCTAGGCAGAAGACTCATATCATGGCAGTGTAAGAAGCAAACCATTGTTGCTACTTCTACAACTGAAGCTGAATATGTAGCTGCTGCTCATTGCTGTGGACAAGTACTTTGGATTCAAAATCAATTGTTGGACTATGGGTTTAACTTCATGAACACCAAGATTTACATTGATAATGAAAGTACTATATGCATTGTCAAGAATCCAGTATTTTACTCCAAGACTAAGCATATTGAAATAAGACATCACTTTATAAGAGATGCTTATGACAAAAAGCTTATTCAAGTCTTGAAAATTCATACAGACAACAATGTAGTTGATTTGTTGACCAAGGTATTTGATGCAAAGAGATTCGAATTCTTGGTGACACACATTGGTATGCTCAACCAATAACATGCTGTATATGTTGAGGGGAGGTAATGGCTGTACAAATTTTTATAATTTTTATTGTATAGTCTATGATTTGTGTTTTTGATGTTATTGCAGGTTTATAGAAAAAGATAAAAGAGGATACATTTTTAGTGGAAAGCATGAGCTGGTCAAAATTGTGAGGTACCGTTGTCACTCCAAGTACCGCTAGCACAAAACCAAGTACCGCTTATGTTCCATGTACCCCAACATATCTGTTGTGCCGTTAAGGGTCTCTTTTGTAAATTTGGCGGTTTCTTCGCGCTTGGGTTTGTTATTTACTTAAATACTTACCCCAATTACACAATTGATTCACCTAATCTTTTATTTTTATCTCTTGATTCTATAACCTTCTCTCTAATCTTTCGATCATCAAAAATACTAATGGCTGCTTTACAAGTAATCTCTAAGAATAATTTGGTTGCAAATCTTGCTATGAATGATGACTCTCTTGGTTTCCATGAGATGCTTGGTTTCCTATCTCGAAGTCATGTTCTCTTCGCACTCACTGTAAGTCCAGTTGTCTTTATACCCATTGTTGAACAATTTTGGGATACTGCTATATTAGGTACTCAGTTTGGTCAACCTTGCATTAAGGCTAGGGTGAATCATAGAAATATATATGTCACTGAGGTACTGTTACGAGCAAGTTTGAGATTAAATGACGAAAATGGACTTAGTATGCTTAATAATACAGAGATTCATGATGGCCTTGCAACCATGGGCTTTGGAGGTGGTAGGGAAAGTCTTACTTTCTTTAAAGCTTTATTTTCACCTCAATGGAAATTGCTTTTTCATGCTATTATTAACTGTTTAAGTTCAAAAAGTACATCTTTTGATCAAATACCTGCTTTATTGGCATCAGCTGGTATCTGTCTAGCAAATAACAGGGTTTTTAATTTTTCAAAATTAATTTTTGAAGGCATGACTAGGAATTTGGAAGGGACTAAGAAGTTTTTAATGTATCCTAAATTCATTCAGACTTTAGTTAGTGACCAAATACCTAACCTACCAGAATTAACTAATACATGGGATGTTCCTTCATTCACAAAGAGAACTTTCTCTTTCTTGACCAAACAAGGCAATGCCTTTACAGGAACAGTAACACCATTGTTTGCTCATATGTTAGCCCAACCTGCCAATCAAGAAGGTGAGGAACCTAGCAATGCTAGTGCTTCTCAGCAAACTCCTTCTCACCAGAGCTCCCACTCTCTAGAAGATTCACAATCTTCTTCTCACAATGTTGGTGTTCCACCAAACACTGATGAGATGATCCACACACCTGCTGCTTCTATTGCTGCTAGTGGTTCACCACAAGCACAAGCACCAGAGGTGGTGGATGTTGCAAATTTTACTACTTTGTGTACAAGTTTGTCCCAACAGGTACTGGTATTGCAAAAAGAAAAACTTGTTCAAGACAAGAGAATTGCTGAATTGGAAGCTAGCCTACTCAAGTTAAGGAACACAGTGTCACCTTGGATGAGGAAATTTAGATCTGTTCAGAAATCTGCAATCAAGAAGCAAAGATTCAGGAACCACAAGAAAAGGCAACTGAACGCAACCTAACAGAGGAGGAATTATGAAGGACAACCACCTTCTTCTGATAATCAGACAAGGATCTCTAGAAATGACATCAATTTTGAATTGGATGAAGATGTCATGGGGACTTATGAAGATGGAACTGGTTTAGAGACTGGTGTGGATAGACCTTCAAACATGGAGATTCAACATGAAGAACCACAACCTACTCATGAGGAGCCACACGTTGAAGAAATTTTGGTAACTCAGCCAGCACCACCACCTCAATCACCGCTTCAAGCTAATTAGAGTGCTTTCTATGAGAAGTTGGAGGAAATTACTATTTAGTTTCCTGTATATTCAACTCCATCACCATAAAGACAAGTATGCTTTCAAAGGAAACATACTTTGCAAGTACTGTCTAGATCAAGAATGAGCAATGAATCAGACAAGACTAAAGAGGCGCAAGTTGATATGATGGCTTCTATGGAAGAAAGAGTATCTGGGGATACACAAGTGATTGAAGAAACAAGTGTGTCTAATACTGGTGAAGTCAACATTGTTGAAGATCCAAGTACTACTAAGCCAACTAAGCCGACTGCAAGTACTACTGACATTGTTGAATACCCAAGTATTGCTAAGCCAACTAAGCCGATTGCAGGTACCGCTAGTGATCATCCTTCACTAGAAAGTCAAACTCCTTTTGGAGAAGATGAGACTTTAGCCCAATTGCTGCTTGATTTAAGAAAGAAGAATTTAGTTGAGAAGACTAAACAAGCAGAAGTAGAGAAAAAGACACAACAAGAAGTTCTTGCCAAAAAGGATCAAATTCAAGGTAAGAAAGTTCAAGCTTCACACCCTACTAAAGGTATAGTCATTCAACAGCAAGCTAATGAAGAAACAGCTACCAAGCTGAAAAAGAAGCTACCTAAGATTAATCCAAAGGATAAGGGGAAGAAGCAATTATTATCAGAATCTGAAGATGAAAGTGATCCAGATGATGATATAAACAAAGTCATGTACAAATTTAATCAAATAGACCATGATGAGGAATTTGCTTATAGAATGCAAGCACAAATTCATGAAAATGAATTGTAGGAAGAACTTGCAGCAAAGCAGGATTTGCTAGAAGCTAAAAGAATACAGCAAGAATGGAACATACAAGAGTATGACAGGATTCAAGCTGAAATATATGCAAGTGAGCTTCTTACAGACTCATTGATAGCTGAAGAGAGAGATGCATATGATGAAGAAGAGAAATCAAAATTGATTGATGATCTAGTAAGGGAGCAACAAAGATTCTTTGCTGAAAAGATTAAGCCTCCAATTACTATGCAGATTAGAAATCAGATGATGAACTTTCTAAAGAAAGTTAAAGGATTTACTCATATTCAGCTGGTCAAGAAGAATTTTGAAGAAATCAAGACTTTGTATGAGCAAAGTAAGAAGACTGAATTGAATTTTGTTGAGATTGGATCTGAAGCAGATAGAAAAGCTGTTGAAGAATTTAAGAAACATCTGCAACAACAAAGACAATTTGGTAGTACTCCTAGAATTGAGCCAAGTACTGCTGAACTTACAAATACATCTCTACCTATCAAGACCACTTATGTGAGGAAGAATTTAAAGGGGAAGGTAAGTTCAAGAGAGGAAGAGACTGCTCAAAGAATGAATACAGGAGTTGAAACTCAAGATATTGCTCAGACTGAAAATGTACAAGCAGTACATACATAGTCAACAGTACATACAACAATACATACTGAGGAGACGGTACATACAAACTTTGAAGAGGGTTCAACAGAACTTGAGAGAATTTCCAAGGGTGTTAAAAGGAAAAGGTCAACAAAGATTAAGAAGAAAGCTAAGAAAGCTAAAACAACAGTAGAGGATAGTGATGATGATGAGAGCTTAAAGAAGTACTTGAAGATTGTGAAATTTGAAGATCAATGTATTGATACAGAGATTTTTGGAAAGAGAGCATCCATTGCTAAGTGGATTAACTCTACAGATCAAGGACTTGAAGCTCATGGAATTCAGAGAACTGATGGCACAACAAGAGTATTTAGACTTTTGGAGGATATTCTTCACATTCTTGACAGACAAGATATTCAAGATCTTTCAAGGTTAGTTCAAGAAGGGAGTGCAGGTAAAACTGAAGTATCACTGTTATACTGGGAATTTCTCTTTATGTATGAGCCACACAATTATGATCAAGAAATGTTGAAGGAATTAGAGAATCAGGTTCCTAGTTACTGGAGATATTACAGGTCATGTGGATTGCATATTTTGGATGTAGATGATGTTACATACTATATGCTGCAAGAGAAAACTTACCCTTTCAAAAGAAATTGTTGGAAAGGATGTTAGAACAACAATTAGAAGTTATAGAAGATTCTGTTGATGCTTTGGAGTTGATCAGAATGGTTAAACAACAAATCAAGGATTTGAAAGATGAGGAAGAAGCTGAGAAAGAATCTTAAGTGTTTGACTTTCAGTCACACTTCACAAATGGTTCTCAGTTCACCATGTCTAACACACATAAGTACTGGCTAGTCCATAAGCAAACAGTTTGTGGTAAAGACTTATCAAATCCGTTGAAAGTTGATAGTTTGCTAAAAACTATATGGTTCTAACTCACCTTGTTTCGAGACAAAGAGTTGGCTAGTCCTAGACAAACGGTACTAGGTAAAGACTTCATCAAATCCGTTGATGGTTGACAATTTACCAAAAATTGTAAGGTTTTCATTACACCTTATTCTTTGTGAATAAAGTATTGGCTATTCCAGAGTGTACGGCTAACTGGTAAAGAATTTATCAAATCCGTTGATAGCTGGTGATTTGCTAAAAATCATGAAGCCAATACAGATTGGTGCTTGTTGTTGTAAAATCCATGATTTTACCATGATTTCATGTAATAAGATTCACCTATAAATCCTAGGATAATCACTCATGTGTTGTACATCTATAAGTTATGTGTGAATTTGATCACTATGTACTTATACTTCTACAACTACTTTGCTATGGAAATATGATGCATAACTAAGCTTGGTACATAAGACTAGGATCACAAGTATTGAAAGTTACAAAAACTATATATGCCCAACACTTAAACAAATTATGGGAAAAATGTTGTATCAGGTAGTACTACATACATATATGTATGTGTACATTATAAACATATATATATATATACACTTTGGACTAGCCCAAAGTCCCCTACCTTGTGTGCTAGCCCAACACAAGCCCACAACTTGAGCCTATCTCCCCTTTTGGCTAAGAATGACACGCATTCCTTAGGTGGAAGGTGAAGAGATGTCTTGGGAACCCAAGTGTCAAGCCTTGGGAACACAAGTGTCAACACTTGGCTCTATTGTTCTTACCAAGGTGTTCACACCCTTACTTGCATCTCTCTCCCCTTTTAGCCGAAAATACACACACATACTCTTCACATTCCCTCTGAACTAGATCTCACTCTCCCTTTTCTTTTTCTCTCAAACAATCTGGCTATAAGCCAACAAAAATCCAAGTTTGTTCACTAGATCTACTAGATCTTTGCCTCATAGTAATCACAAATCTATTGGTAGCATAATCATCATCCTTGGAAGTATTATACCAAGCCCTAGCCGAACCTAAAAGGTCACGGCTTGGTTGATAATTAGAGTCTCCCTCATCATCTTGAATAGATCTCTAACCTCTTTGTTCACATAGATCTACCTTAGTAACTTTTAGGCAAGAAAGGTATAATCCTTATGTTTCTTCATTTTCACTTGCATGCATCATCATCCATCTATAAAAACATGTAAATAACTTGTTAAAAATCAAGATTTGGTGATAGCCATGACCTTAAAGGTCACGACCTATTTTTGTGTACCATTAAACATGGTTAAAAATCTTTTAATAAGAAATCTATGATTAGCACTATATGTTTAAACTTGATTCAAAAATCATATGAAAACATTTTGTAGAATTGTTATAATCTTGTGAATCAATAAGGTGGGTTGATGTTTCTAGAGAGAGAAAGTAGTGAGAGAAAGTAAGAGAAAATGTGTGTTTTATTAATGTAAAAGTGAAACAACCAACACCCCTTTTCCATGGTGGAAAGGGGTTTATATACCCAAGTCCTTAATGGACTTGGGCCTCCGACCCTTGACAAGCCCATGGGCCGGGTTTACTAACAAAGTAACATAATATTCAACTACGAGCTATTTAACATTTAATAATATCGTGGAGTGGCCGATACTTCTAATATACGTTAAAAACATATTTCTAACAATCTCTCCCTAAGGGAGGTCACTCCACGTTACACAGTTTTAAACCTAGCATACTATACTAAGTCTTCGTTCTTCAGCTCGTAGTCTTTTCTTCTTTTCTTTTTGTTGTGAATATGTTGATTTGATCTTTTAGGCTTTGACTTGAGAGCATTGTTCTTTTGACCCTTCACGTGTGATCTTTACCTTCTTGTGATTCTTGCCTCCTCGTGACTCCATGTTCCACACACTTATGTTTTTGTGGAATTCTTGAAAGCTTCAGAGTTTGGTACAGCGGAAGACTTCATTTTGTACTTTCTTGAATTTTGCTGAAATTTGATGCAGAAAAACATAAGTATGTGGGAACGACTTCAACTGGTACACCGCAACGCCACCGTCTTCAAATGCCGTAACATAACAAGACATGAATGAAATGACTTAGAACATTTAATTCTAAATCGGTAGCATTTTACCTCCGGTCGGTGAAGACCGTTGGACGATATTAAATATCGTACGCGTGATGGATAGTTTTAATTAAGTAACTTCCTGACAGGATTTCGCGGGTAAACCCGTTCTCTTTACTCGACCGTCACTAAGCCTGACTATGAACATAAAGAGTGAATCACTTGGATAAATTATCCTTTTGATTGAAGCCGTCAATTCATGAACCTGGAACAAGTGAATTTCAATTAAGATTTTCACCATTGTTGCTTTCTAGTTGTCACGTGCTTTATTCATATAGAATCTTGCATGTCACCTACCAAGTGTTGTTTGATGTTAACACTAGAAGGATTTCCACTCGTCACTGTGAACACTAAAGAGTGTCACTCTGAGTGTTCTGACAAGATCATATGATAATGCGTAGAGGCCTGGAACGAGTTTAAGTTCAATTAAGAATTAAACTACTGTTTCTTTCTAGTTTTCACAAGATTGGTTTCTTAAGAACCGCACGTGTCACCTACCATGAGCTTGTTTGATGTTGGCTCAAGCAGGATTTCCATCTTCATTGTAATACTTGCGTATCACTCGGATGTTCTGGCAATATTACAAGAATACTGCGTAGGACTCATAAAGATCTCTTACTTTTCACAGTGTGTGAGAAAGCAAGGAATAAATGGAAAGTGTCCTAATGAGACTTTTGATGATCTCGTGGCTCTAGACTCGATAGTGCGTTTTGATTTAGTGAGCGATAGCTGGAGAGGAGTGCCACCTATTCAATATCAGTCTATTCGGAGTGAATAAACCAATAGATAACGTGTTGATCTCCGTGTGATTAAAACAAATACCTTTTGAGAGATATTTAAGTTAGCTGGGAAGGGTTGTGCATTGCATCACTTGGTCCATGATGTCTTTCTTCAATATCGAGAATCATTAACAAATGATCTCAATAGCATATGTATTGACCCGGTTTCTGCCTAAAGTTGTAAGGAGGGCTTCTTTCTTTACACCCTTTATCTTTACAATTCTTTTTCATTCTTCAACCCCTTCAATGCTTACCAATACGTCATTACTAGCACCTTATTGTGATTGTTCCAGTGCTAGCTTAAGTACTTGGTCGGCATTCAACTTCGTTCACAATCATTCTCCATCTTTCCTAGGACTTCTAGTTCTATCTAGGGAATTGTCCTTGGGAAGATTCCATCGGTTCTGATGAATCATTGGAATAATACTTATACCTACCACCCTTCTGTCACCACATTCGTCGTTAATTAAGTGTGTTGTGGGTAAGTATTGTCACCATGAAAAATCCTTGAAAATCACTTAAGGCACTTGTGATATTATAATCAAAGTTTTTGTGCCTTAAGTGTTTTGTTCATCAAAAACGCTCCCCCTTAACACATGCATTACACATATTAAGTTGGATTATCTTTAATTCTTTTTCATCATTAGCCACATATCATTAAGTCTCCTTAATCCCATTTTCTCCCCTTATCCAAAATGTTAACCATTAATATTTGGGATATTGAATGGATTAACCGGTCTTTGGGTAAAAAATGAAACCAATATATGGCCATAGAACATATTAATGCTCCCCCTCAAATTAATGACGGTTAGTTGTAATGCTTGAGTATGATATATTTTGAAAGATTTAGAATCTCGTGAGAAATTCTTGAAAAATTATCATACCTTCACACTACATCAAGCCACAAAAGCACAATATTCACAGTATTAACATATTGACATATTCACAATTAACTTACAGTATGGAGTTGACCTTAGTGAAGACAACCCATATTAAATGGATCGTTGCAAAAGTCTGAAGTTCCCTCCATACGGTCTGCCACCCACGAACCTTTCTAAGCTCCTCATGAACCTACGTTCCCTGAGATTTTCATTAATCTTCTTGATTACATAGGTAGCCATTTCCCTCAATCACTTCTAGTAATTTCCTGCCAGAATTGAGATGCTCCAATTTGGCTTTGACGTGTAAGAGAGTCCCATCACTGTACTTATGAAGCTCAGCTACCCTCATAAACTTCATGATCCCACGACTGTTCAAGTAGAAAATCCCGCACATCGGAAGGGTTGTGCCGGTATAGGGACATCTTTCAACATGTTGAGGTAATACTTGATTAAGTGGAGGAGTCATGTTAAGCTTGTGTTGATAGCTTTCAACTCCCAGTTGTAGGTCTTCTACACGTTTCTTGATGACAACGCTTCGTGTAAACATACGAAGTGCTGTGTTCAGAGCAATGATTTCTTCACGAGTGAGATGTGTAAGCTGATCACGGGTCATGAAAAGCAACATATCTTCTATATCTTCAAGGCGAATGATTGAAAAATCTCCTTGCTGTATCGTGTATTCTTGATCATCTTCTCTTTTCACTCGAATTTGCGTCACATGATGATATCCATTCTTGGGTTCAATCCTTATTCCTAATATACTTGTGATTCGAAGATTGGATCTGACGATACTACCTGAGTTGGCTAAGCATCAACCTCTGTATTCCCTTCGGACTCGCTCGTCCCAATGTGATGCTCCTATAGCAGCATACATGTCATAATTGCGGTTTACCTTTGGAACCCAGAGGCGATTGACCTTTTCTTCGATCCAAGGTATTAACCCCCAAGAAGCAGCTTTCAACAAAGTCAGGGAGGTCGCGTACTTGGATGATCCTTTGAGAAGATAGTCAAGATCATATGTGACAAAGAAGTCAAGTGCAATTTGATTGTCTTGAGTAGCATCAATTGGAAGAGGAGGTCTTTCTGGCGCATGAAGGCCTGACCTTTGAATTGTATCGAGAGCTTTCAGGATTTCATCAGCATAATACTCATACTCCATTCGGCTTAATCTTGATTTAGCGCGAATTATCTTGTCTTTAAGCGCTCTCTTCACCAAGGACGGCGTGACCAAAGATCCATACTCACGAGTCCAAAATGCACACATATCTATTGGATTGCGAATACGTATATAGAGAACATTTGCATCAGCATATGTGATTGGTTCATATGCTGCAGCTGCCGTGATCCATGGTTGTTCTGGTGCGGTCTCACCGATCTGTAATGTATCAGCCCAATCCAGTGTGCTTGACTTAGGAACCGAAGTAACTGGTTCATTAGGTGGAGCAGTAGATACTTGAACGGGTGTCGGTTCTGATTCAGGTTTATCAGCAGCAGGTGTAGTTTCTGGTTCTGTAGTTGTGGTAACAACAAAAGAACTAAAAGGATTAACAGTAACAGGTATAGAGCTAAAAACAGATGTACCGGGAATTGAAGATGCTGTTGTAGCATTTACATCATGGTGCCACTTGGTGCGTCCTGTCTCCGTAGATGTGGACTTACCCTTGTGAGCAACATCTTTCTGAGATTTGCCACCGGTCTTGGACGGTTTCTTCTTGCTGGCAGCATTGTCACCCCTATCATCATCATCAGACTGATCAGGCTCGTCAGACTTGTCACGGTTGTCGCTACCCCTGTTCTAGTTGTCATCATCATCATCATCATCATCGTTCCTGTTGCTATCCTCGTCACTATCCTCATTACCATCACCGCCTTCACCATCATCATCATCACCCTTATCTTCATCACTCGCATCGTCTTCTTCACCACCACTCTCTTCTTGCTCACTATCCTCCTCACCAGATGCCTCTTCATCACCCTTTTTATACAAAATATGGTAAGGAACCACGCTTCCAAATGTCTTAAACAGCCTGTCATCTTCCTTTATAGCTGCATTAAGTGCCTTGTGAAGTGTCCGCTGAATTTTGGATTTGTCGAAAGATCCAACTTCAACCATACGGGCGTGGAGAATCTTCTTCAGTTCAAAGTCCGTTAAGTCATATGCAATTTTATAGGCTGAATTGGAAGGGTTTGACGATTTAACCATCAACTTATCAGCCGCAATTTTCTTCACCTCTTTTCGCAGCTTTGGCATAATAGACTTAACAGATTCCTTTACCTTATCATTAAGTGAAGCTTCAAGTATTTCTTTCTCCTCTTTATACTTATTCTTTAATTCGCGGAGTTTGGTGATCCTTGCTGTACTTTTATCAGCTTTAACCTGTTTGACATGAGCAAGTTCTTCTGCATGAGATTTCCGTGTAGACTCCATCTCTGCATTGAACTTAGCTATCATCTCCTCTTGAGCTTTCTTGGATGTCTCTTCACTTTGCACTCGTTGGAGTAGCTCTTCTCGAAGTTGAGCCATCTCTTTTCTTTGAGTTTCCATGTGTTTATCCAACACTTCTGCCATGAGGAGTGCAGAAAATGTAGATGGCACAGGGCTAATCGGGGGCGGTTGAGTAGGCACGATTGTGATGACGGTACTGAGGACGGAAGTAATTGGAGGTGGAGGGGAAAGTAGTTGAGTAGTCAACGGTTGTGTTGGCAGAGGCTGGATTGGTGGAGGTTTAGTAGATAAGGGCTTTGGAGTCACAATGATTGTCGTAGCAACGGACTCCTTTTCGATGCTCGCGGTATCTGCTATGGATGTTGCTTTAGGTGTTGAGTACTTGTCTGGTGTTCCAAACTCAAAAATGTCATACGGCTCCTCGACTTCCTGTTCATCTTCTATCTGCACACCTGAACCACTACCTCCTGTGTCTTTCCTACTTCTTTCAACAGCCTTTTTCAATTGTTTTTTCTCACCTTTGTGAATTTGCTCGAGAGTAACATCGTCATCAGTATCTTCATCTCGAATGACTAACTTCTCAGCTTTACGCTTGTCCTTTTTAGCCACAGTCTTTGGTATCTTGGGTTTAGGCTAAAATAAGACAACATCTTGCTTACGTTTACCTTTACTTTTGACTATAGTTGACGAGACTTCTCCCGCCTGAACTTTTTCTTGCTGTTTTCTGATTTCTATTAGCATTTGCTTGTAATCATCAGAAGCTAGAATTTTGTCCGTCAGGAGATGACTAGGAACAGGACCAAGATTAACAGCACCAGAGGGTCCTTCATGCCTTAAGTCCACAAGGTCATCAGCCTCTGTAGTGTGGTGATGTATTTCTGCACGCTTATCAATAGAAGCATCATTTTACATAAAGTAATTAATGATAAGCTTAATGAACCGAGGGTAAGGAAAAACATTAGCCTTCTGCTTCGTGTTTTGGAAGAGTTGAAAATTAAACTCTTCCCACAACAAAGATGCATAATCTACATTTAAGCCTTTCTACATTCCATAGAAGATATTCATAATTGGACCACGCACAGCATCATACCCAGTTGTTTTAGGTGTAAGACACCGACTAAGGATACCAAAGATAGCTCTCCAAGGTTGACCTACTTTGGCTGTGGTAAAACCGGACACTCTTTGTAGGTCAGGACATCCAAGAGCAAGGAACATCTCCATGACTTCGTCTTTGGTAGGGTTCCTTGAAAATGTCATACCCTTGGGTGAATCCCGAATTCCAAATATCTTGCGGAAGTTTGAAATGTTGAGTGTCTGTTGCTTGTTGTCGAGGAAGAAGGTGATCTTGTTTGACGTCCTTTCCTTGGTAGCCCAGAATTTGTACATGTAATCAAATGGCACTGACGCAGTATTCCTTAGTGCATTCTTGAAGTGAGATTGATCAAGCATTGCTGAGGCGACTTTGAATCCATGGTGCGTGGAATGAGAAACTTCTTTCAGCCGGTAATTGTTCGGTTGAGCTTAAGTTCTTTTGCCTCGACAATTGCGGCTGCTCTAGCATCTTGGAGTTCTTGCACGGTTGGATTTGTCATAGTTTCTGCTTAAGATAATACATAACAGGTTGATACACAGATATATATATACCATTATGATTTTATTTCTAAGCATTATACATATGACATAATTCCTTAAGCATATATAACACACAAACATTTAACAAGCAACAATTCATCAATCCAACAATCCTTCATTCGGAATAAATGTGTCTCGTTCGGAATAAACACCTTCATGCGAAAAACCATCATTCGGAATGCCTTCATCCGGAATGTTCTTCATCCAGAATGTTCTTCATCCGGAATGTTCTTCATCCGGAATGTTCTTCATCCGGAATGTTCTTCATCCAGAATGTTCTTCATCCAGAATGTTCTTCGTCCGGAATGTTCTTCATCCTGAATGTTCTTCATCCGGAATGTTCTTCCTCCGGAATGTTCTTCATCTGGAATGTCGTTCATCCGGAATGTCCTTCATCCGGAATGTCCTTCATCCAGAATGTCCTTCATTTGGAACATTCGTTCATTCGGAACATTCGTTCATTCGGAACATTCGTTCATTCGGAACATTCGTTTATTCGGAACCATTCGTTCATTCGGAACATTCGTTCATTCGGAACATTCGTTCATTCGGAACATTCGTTCATTCGGAACATTCGTTCATTCGGAACATTCCTTCATTCGGAACATTCCTTCATTCGGAACATTCGTTCATTCGGAACATTCGTTCATTCGAAACATTCAAAAACTTGTTCATTCGGAACATTTTTGTTCATCCGGAATAATTCAAAAACCTTTTCATTTGGAACATTTTTGTTCATCCGAAATAATTCAAAAACTTGTTCATTCGGAACATTTTTGTTCATCCGGAATAATTCAAAAACCTTTTCATTCGGAACATTTTTGTTCATCCGGAATAATTCAATAATTTGTTCATTCAGAACATTTTTTGTTCATCCGGAATAATACATTGAAAAACCTGCTCATTCGGAATACCCCTAAACCTTGTTCATTCGGAATGTTTTTGCAAAATCGGTTCATCCGGAATAACTTAATAAACGTGCTATGAGTTCGATTAATCTAAGCTTATTTGTGTGTTTAAGGCATTCTAAAGGCAGCCAAACTCATTCTAATCCTATTCCGAGACAAACCCACCTAAAACCCTAATCAATTAAAGCCTAATTAGCTATAAACCCTAACTAGATTACTTTAATTAAATCGAATTAATTTAAGTGGATTAACAACGAATTAGATGAATTAATAGCGAGTATGTACCTTTGTTAATCGAATGGAATGGACTGATTGATTAAGAACACGAATGATTTGAGTTTTGTGTGTGTTTTTGTGTGTTTTTGTGTGTTTTAATAGCGGCCAAGAGAGAAAACAGAAAAAGAGAGAAGAAAGAAGGACGGGGGGGTTAGTTTGACTTAGGTCAAACTTTTTAAAGTTTTTCCCTTTGTCACTTTTGATCCCTTAACTTTTCCTTTTTCTTTTCTTTTCTTTTTCTTTTCGTTTCTAGTCACTAACCATCGTTAAACTTCCTAACCATCGTTAGACTTAACCACCTTTACCTATCTTAGCGATCACACAAATTAAATATTCACGACAAATCACGAACGAATACAAGACGAATACCAAAGCAATTCCAGTCATTAACCATTTAGCCAATTAATTTTCCTCGAAAAGTTTTGAAGACCTTTTTGATGACGAAGATAATTTAATATTTTCTCCCCCTTAAACGATGACTCGTTTTCTATTGAAAGAGCTGTAGTCATTGTTTAAAGAGTCCAATATTGATGAAAACATTTTCCAATTAATGTCTTTGAAAAGATTGATTCGTGGTGGCAATAAGATTTCTCTTATTTTGACAAGTTAATGCACTGAGACGTACACCAACTCGTGTTAGACCAAGTTATAAAGTAAACTTGATCCCTTTGTATGATTTGGCTTGTAAATCATACCCGAGAAAATTAATTCCCGTTGTGAGCCAACGTTTTCCAAGGAAATACGTGACTTTAATGCGAAAAACGGGTTGCAGTCAGAAAATGACTACAAGCCATAATGGGCATGTTTTATAAAATGTACAACTTTTATACGGACTTTATTTATGGCGCCGTGTCAATATTAATCGACATTTCTAAGGCCGTAAATATTACCGTACTAAAAGACATGCCCGATTAAAAAAGACGAAAATATTTTTGGGTTTTCTTGGTTTTATATTCTTTATGGTTTTTTTGTAGGTTTTATATTTTTTATGGTTTTTGTCGGTTTTATATTTTTCATTGTTTTTGTAGGTTTTATATTTTTGTATTTTTCTTTTTGTGGTTTATATATGTACGATAATATACATGATCACGATCAAAGGATACGCATGAATAGTTTACCACCACTATTCTGTTGATTCTTCTGCCAACTCATTGAGAGTGTTGGAGAGAAGGATTTCATGCCAAGCTTGTCGATCAAAAACTCGATTCGTCCTAGATCTAAGGCTTTTGTGAACATATCTGCCAGCTGATACTCAGTGGTGACGAAATACAGCTCGATCACTCAATTTTCCACTTGCTCTTTAATGAAATGGTAGCGAATGTCAATGTGCTTTGCTCGGGAGTGTTGAACGTAGTTGCAGCAAAGGGCAATGGCGCTCTTGTTGTCACAATACATCGGGATTTTGTTGAATCCAAGACCGTTGTCAGTTAGTTGTGATCTCATCCAAAGGACTTGAGCACAACAACCGGACATGGCAATGTATTCAGCCTCAGTGCTTGAAATTGCAGCGCTTTTCTGCCTTTTTAAAGACCAACTAATCAATCTGTCTCCAAGGAGTTGCACAGAGCCAGAAGTGCTACGCCTAGTGTCTTGACACCCAGCATGATCGCCATCTGCATATGATATTAAAGCAATAGGGGAATCTTTCGGATACCATAGACCACGATGAAGTGTTCCTTTAAGATACCGAAAGATCCTTTTAACAACATGTAGGTGCTTTTCGGTAGGCCGAGCCTGATACTGGGCACACATGCATACGGCAAATTGCAAATCACGCCTGGTAGCAGTCAGATAGAGAAGGGTGCCGATCATCCCATGGTAGAGTTTCGGATCGACAGCAATCCCATTCCTATCTTCATCTAACTTGGATTTCTCCATTATTGGAGTATCCACGGGGTCACAATTTTCAAAGTTATATTTCTTTAATGATTCTAGAGCATATTTGGATTGATTAATAAAGATGCCTCTGGGATTCTAAGAAAATTGTAATCCTAAGAAAAATGAAATTTTTCCCATCATTGACATCTGAAAGCGTATGAACATTACTTTCTCAAAGCGGTTTGACAATTCTATGTTAGAGGCAACAAATATTATATCATCAACATAAATTTGTACCAGTATCATGTCGTTGTCTTCCTTGAGAGTAAATAGAGTGGGGTCCACCTTGCCTTTGGAGAAGCCTTCCGACATGAGATAAGTTGAAAGGAGATCATACCACACGCGTGGAGCTTGTTTCAACCCATAGAGAGCCTTCTTAAGCTTGTACACATGATTAGGAAACCCCATGCTAACGAACCCATTCGGCTGACTAACATAGACTTCTTCCCTTAGTTCACCATTCAAAAATGCCGTCTTCACATCCATTTGATAGACGATCATGTTCATATGAGCAGCATACGCAAGGAATAGTCTAATATCCTCCAATCTTGCAACAGGAGCAAGAGATTCTTCAAAGTCGATACCCAAGGCTTGTTTGTATCCTCTAGCAACCAATCTAGCCTTATTCTTCAAAACACCACCCATCTCATCGAGTTTAACCTTATAAACCCACAACAAAGTAAGGATGTTAACCTTGTCAGGGAGAGGAACTAATTCCCATACTTCAAGTCTTTGGAATTCATTTAGTTCCTCTTGCATGGCTTCAATCCAAGATGATTGAGTCATAGCATGTTGCCAGTTTTTAGGTTCAACTTCGGAGAGAAATGCATCAAAATATCAATAGAGTGCACTCTCTTGTAATTGATGGCGTGTCGAGATTGGTCGATTGAGACCTCCAATAATATTCCTAATTGGATGATCTTTTGTCCATTTGGTGCTGTGATTTTCAATCCGTGGTGGTATGGAGTGAACTATTGTAGGAGCTTCTTCTGAGGTAGACGCGGCTGAAGGATTTTCAGGTATCGGTATACCAAAGAATGAAAGCTCTTGTTGGTGAGCATATTCCAAGTCGTGATCAACAGAATCCTCTTCAACATCATTAGGCACAAGTAAGGGTGAAGATTCAAGTGTAGTTTGAGAATTACTTGGTGGAGGTGCATCCGGTTCAATGTTAATTGAAGATGCATTGGATGAAGCTTCATTAGCTTGAGCAACAACTTCAGGGATTGGAGCTATCACTATAGGTGCTGGAACTTCATCACTTGGGGGATCAAAGAATTCATCAAACAAAGGTTGAAATAGTTTATCCCACTCGGGCCTTGTAGGTGGTATAAATGATGTAGAAGTAGGATTATTGGGAACTAATCCGGAACTAATAGCACCGGTTCCCATCTCGTGAAGCGCGGGTTCTGAGCTGCGTTGCTCAGAAGCCATCGCTGTCAGCTCATCAAAATCTGCTTCCATAGTTTCTACTATCTTACCAAGACGACGGTTTTAAATTCGGTATGCTTTCTTTGAGGGTGAGTAACCAATGAAAATACCTATATCGGCTTTCGGTTGATGTTTGCCCAAATTCTCACTACTAATGTTTGGATAACAAAGAGCACCAAACACATGAAAGAATGAAACATCGGGTTTACGATCATGTAGAAGCTCGTAAGGTGTTTTTCCATGGCGTTTCCGAATGATAGAGCGGTTTTGGGTGTAACATGCAGTAGATACAGCTTCTTCCCATAAGAATAATGGAGCGTTCGCATAAATCAGCATAGTCCTAGCAGCTTCCATAAGCGTACGATTCCGTCTTTCAACGACACCGTTTTGTTCTGGAGTACGTGCAACGGATGTTTCATGTGAGATACCAACTTCTTCATAGTAATCACGAAGAGTCTGGTTGACGAACTCTGTTCCATTATCAGTACGAATACGGCGGACAGTAGTATTTAAACGTACCTGAATGAATTTCAGGAAAGTGATGATAGCCTTCGGTGCTTCATCCTCTGTACGTAGAAATCTAACCCATGTGAACCTGGAGAAATCATCCACAATAACAAGGATGAATTTCTTACCACTCACACTTGCGGTTCGCATTGGCCCACAAATATCCATATGCAAAAGATGAAGTTTTTCTTGATTGGTGTCTTCAGCTTTGGGCTTGTATGATTTCTTGGTGCTTTTCCCCCTTGAACACGCGGAACATAAATGGTCCTTGTGAAATTTGAGCTTTGGAAGACCACGAACTAATTCGTTTTTAGCCAAATGATTAATAGCATCAAAGTTGAGATGAGATAATCTGCGATGCCATAACCATGACTTGGTCTTAGATGCTTATGTAACGACATTTAAGAATTCCCATTAGTTATCATAGTCACACACGCTTAGACTAGACTAGGAACGTTGTATTGTTTAAGTAGCGTGTGTCACTATATATACCCCTCCTAGGCTTCCAAGGAGGGGTGTTGCTTGTGTTCATTTTCAAGTTAATACATTTTTCTTTATTTCACACACAACCTCTCTTCTCTCTCTCTCAACAATGGCTACCATCATCCACCACCCACCTAGACCACCGGATTAGCTTATAGCAAATCCAAAATTGGCATCAGAGCCTCGGTTCAATCCTTGGATCGTGTTTTTGTTTCGATTTGGTGGTCTAAAAAGTTTTTTTTTGGGTCTCGTTCTATAATTTTTTTTTGGTCTGAATCTATCATTCTCTTGTCACTGGTTGTGTTTATATTCAATATTCATAACTTTTTTTGTCCTAGTCATCAGTCAAAGATGGTTCTTTTGTCTCACTGGTTTCATCCAAAGTTGTCATCATGGTCAAAAGTTGTCGTCTTTAAGTACCTGGTTTCATTTTTTTGACCTGGTTTTATATCTTGTCATATCTGGTTTTAGTGGTCCCCAACTGGTAACAAATCACGGTCATATCTGCTGGTATTCACATCCCTCTAGTCCAATAGTCACATTTTCAGATCTGTCCTGGTTATGGGTTCTTTTTTTTGCATTTTTTTAAGATGAAGATAAGTTTTACCAAGAAAAACACAGATCCTAAAAATCAGGAAAAAGTACCGTTGGATAAGTTTCTCTGTTGATCATCTTTACGATGGCAACATCGCATTGACTGTGATAGATTGACTGTGATGACTCGCCTGCAATGACTCGCCTGCGATGACTAGCCTGCGATGTCTCGCTGCGATGGGTCGCCTGCGATGTCTCGCTACGATGGGTCGCCTGCGATGTCTCGCTGTGATGGGTAGCATCTTGTTACGATGGGGGTACTAAACTGCGATGAACATAGTTTCTTTTGACTGCGATGTGTCTATAGTTTTAGACTGCGATGGACTCAAAAGTTAAGACTGCGATGGAAATTTTTTTAGACTTCGATGGGTTTAAAAAGGATTGACTGCGATGGCCACAGTTCTTTTTTTGCGATGGGTGTAAAGATTGACTGCGATGGAAATTTTTTTTAGACTATGATGGGTTTAAAATGTTTGAATACGATGCAGTTTAAAACTTACATGACCATGACCATGAAGTTTAGTCTTAACACTCAACCAAAACCATCGCAACCGAGTCAACTCGGTAATTACCGAGTTGACTCAGTTAACTCACTGAGTCGAACATATCACATCCAACCTTATTTCTCCACAACACCATCCATCTAATCCTAATTCCCTTTGTCACTTAATCCCCATCTAGACTCAAACAAACAGAAAAGTAAATGATCTTAGATAGTTATTTCGTGTGTTTCAATAAATCATGAAGTTCAACCTACCAGAGATCCCTTCAAGGATCTTGAAGAAGTATTCGTATCATGTCTTCTTGGTTCAAATTAACCAGTTTGGTTCGATGGGACTGCGATTGGTGTTGATTTCGAATTTGATGGGTATTTGATTATCGTTGGTATGGATATGGGATAAAGTTTAAGATGTAGTGAGATTATATGATTTTGGGGGATGGAGTTTTTTTTAGTTTACTGTTGGGAGAAAATATGGGGGCGGAGTATACGAAGAGTAGGGATTAGGGTTATGTGTGAGTGTAATTAGGGTTTGAGTTGTTTTTATATCCCATGTGGTTTTCTCATGGACCGGGTCCTCCTCTTGGTATGCATCAAGCCACGTGACAAGTAGTCACTTGTTTAATATTCACATCATGCGTTGGGAGATTTGGGTTTTTACTCAAATACTCTTTTAGGCTGATTATTGTGTGATGTGGGCTATGGACTCACATTTACTTAACAATTTAATGGGCCATGACACCATTGGTTCATTATTTTTTTGGCCCGTGTCTAACATGAACCGATTATTGATGATATTGGGCCAAATGTGTTATTTTGTTATGTCTAAATTTTATTTATCATTTTATTTGATAAATAATATTTTGATTGACGGTTTAGAAAGTGACGTGACAAAGTGCCGAGATAAAAGTGATGAGACAAAGTGACAAAAAGACGTTACTAAATGACGAAATTTATTTGAGACGAGACCAAGAAAAAAAAATGGGCGATTTTTTAGTGTCAACAGATTTTTTTTGGATCGGGTATTAATTATTTGAAGTTGAAGACGGATTTTTTGAAGGCGTGCACTCATTTTATCCTTGAACAGATAACTTGCTCGTGCTTAACCTCAGAATGAAGACTTGTTTATCTGGTTTCTAGGTTCGGGGTGGTTAGTTGATGACTCAGATAACTATCACTTAAAGGGGTTACATTGTTGTACTCAGTTTCACGCGCCTAGTCGACGTGGATAATTTCAAGAGGTTTTGTTCTTATAGGCTTCTTCAGTGATGCATTGGGTACTTAGAGATTTCTCCACCGTTCTTCATTCAACAATAGTGCAAGCTTAAGTCACAAGATCGAAGGATTCTTTTTCAGTTTCACGTTTGATGTATCTGGCTCATTCAATCAGTGGTCACTTTAAATTGCTTTCACGTGGGTTGGTAAAGATGGCCATGGAGAGTTTATGAGTAGAGATTTTCGATCAACAGCTGATTCTCACCGAATATAATTAAGCTTATTTATTATTCTCTCGATATTTTTAGGCTCATGTGCTTACGATTTATTGATGGTTCCGAGTTCGAAACCATCAAAGGGAAGAAGAAGACACATTTAACGCACAACGAGTACACGTGATGAACTTCATACCTTATTTTGATTTGAAGACATTCCGGGATGACATTTGTCATAGCCGCAGAGAAAATCAGTGTTTTAACTCGTGGCGTTATCAATCTCTAAACGATACACTACTGATTCGATGTTTAATTGTTTGGTTGTTGCAATTATTCATCATCATTATCCTATATGCATTCCCGGGACTTAACTGACTCTGGTGCATCTCCGGAAGAAGATATGTGCATTTCCGGGACTTAATTGACTCTGGTGTTACGATGTCAACTTCATGAATGGGATAAAGTGTCCACTTTAGTATTTGAGCTTCATACTTAGGATTGGTTTATTTTCTTCAACTATGTGGGGGAAGAAATGTCTTGATTCTTTCTAGTATGCATAACTTGAACTCTCAGGGGGAAGAAAAATTTAGAAGAATTATTTCAAGCGTGAGAAGAGAAGTTGTTGATCTACTTGGTGTACCCCTTACTTTCAATCCCTCTTAGCAACGTTATCATGTTATATGATAGGATTTGCTTGTTAGATTCCGCTGTTCGCTTAATCATTCTAAGCTTTATTGAAAGCTTTGAAGTTGCTTACGAGGATTGTCGGTTTAGGGGGGAGCTATTTAAAAGCTTCTACATCAAGTTTATGTGGCATGAATTAGGGGGAAGTTAATTCAGAAGCTTCTCCTTAACCAGAAGTGTATGGGTTACTTAGCTCGTGCCGTTACAGTATTTCTTCTACAAGTTACTACGAAGATGAGTCGTTTTGAAGACGAAGGCCTCAGAAGACTTCATCAGCATTGGACGCTTCATGAAAGCTCTTGTTCTTAATCATTATGTACTTGTTAGGAAGAATATTGTAAGGAATTCTACACGTCGTCCCATGGGGGAAGATTGTTGGAAATTCACTTCATGTGACGACATTTAAGAATTCCCATTAGTTATCATAGTCACACACGCTTAGACTAGACTACGAATGTTGTATAGTTTAAGTAGCATGTGTGACTATATATACCCCTCCTAGGCTTCCAAGGAGGGGTGTTGCTTGTGTTCATTTTCAAGTTTAATACATTTTTCTTTATTTCACACACAACCTCTCTTCTCTCTCTCTCAACAATGGCTACCATCATCCACCACCCACCTAGACCACCGGATTAGCTTATAGCAAATCCACAATTGCTCTCCCGTTCCAAGAAACTTGCTGACGAAATTTTTGAGCATCGAGCGATCTCCGGTCATATGCTTTGAGCAACCGGAGTCCAAATACCAGAGGATGATTTGGACCACCTGAAAATATCACCAGACGAGGACAATGTATAGGTTTCGGAATCTGAATGTTCCTTGTTTTTAGCAGGTACAGATTTAATGGTCTTAGATTTGCTAACATTAGGTTTCTTAGATTTCCTAGCCTTCTTCCTAGTTGGTGGTGTAGATTGAAGTTGGCTTAAATCCTGAGGTAATTCTTCACTGATAGGCACTATAGTGGGGGCTGACCTAATTAAAGGAGGCGGTTTCGATACTTTAGTGCTAGTGTGCCTAATTAATGGACGCTGAGACCTAACCTCAATGGATGCATTCCTAGTTAAAGGGCACATTTTTCCATCTAATGTAAAGGTCCTACCAGTGGGACGCCATTGCCATCCAACTTGGGTACGAGTTCTCCCAGTTGGCTTCCATTCAAGATCATTCCTAATGGCATTCATTTCATTCACATGATCAATAAGACACAAATCATGACGTTGAGAAAACATGCATTTATTACAATTCCAACATTTCAAATTAGAATTCACAAATGGTTTAGGCTTCTGCACAGGCGTAGAGCTTTTAGTCTTAGCAACATGATTCTTTTTATTTAAATCTGAAATAACATTCCTAGGGTGAGCTTCTACTTTCTTCTTGATGGTACTACTAGTGGAGGGCTTGATCCTATCTTTCTTGACTTGTGATCCTTTAGCCTTAGTAGACTCTTTTACTCCTGTAGAAGGCAAAGTGGGAACATTAGAAACAGATTTTAAAGGTTGCTTAGTTGATGGTGTCAATGACGGTTTTGCTCCTGGGGTCTTATTGAATGGAGTTACAGCAATGGGTCGATTCGTGAGTAGTGCAGAACCCAGTTTTCCTATGTATTGCAAATATGCTAAGCAAAATTAAACTCGCTGAATATATGCATGAGTTGAATAATAGTAACTGCTTGAGGGATCTAACGCATACAAATCATCTAAAATATCCCTAACAAGGTCCACGTGCTTAATTGCATTCATCATATAAACATCGTAAGTATCCGGATTTTGCTTATGGCGCGGGTTCATATAGATCACTACTGAATTGGTTGATGGAGCACTAGAGGACGGTGCAGAGTTGGTAGCTAAGTTATTAACAACTTCTTGTCGGGTGAGAAGAAGTGTCTCCTTTAACTCGGCCAAAACCATGTTTTTGTCAATGAGCTGGATATTTAAGTCAGAGATTTCCTCACACTTTTGATTCAATTGTTCAACATAAGATTGTTGTTGTGCCGCATTAAAAGCGAAGCGTTCTTCTAGTGAACCATAAAGAGTGGATATTCCCGGTCTTGCAAGTTCCATCTCCCCTAGAATAGACGAAAGTCTAGCTTCTAAGTACTGGTTTTTAGACTCTGCAACCTCTAGTTCCAAATTTAGTTTTTCGTTCGATGATAAGTCTCTCTTTAATCTCATAATCTCCTCCTCTAATGCCTAACTATCTCAATCATCTTGTCACTCGTCTCAACACTGTTTTTACAACTATTTGTTACCAAAGGATCCTCATTTTGAGTTTGGTGTTTTAATTCTAAAGATATACAATGTTGTTCAAGTTGATTAAAACGTTTTGCAAGTAAATTGTAAGAATCTTGAAGCTTTAAAAATTCAGCGTTAGACTCGTGACAAGAGTGATTATCTACGTCATTTACAGTATCAGCAACATTTACAAAGAGATCATGCACATCATCACATATATTCACAACATCACATTTATTCATAGCGGATGTAAGCTCAATCGAATAATTAACATTCACAGTAGTAAGCACATCACACGAAATTACTTGGGACAAGAATCGGTCATATTCGGATAAAATCTGTTCCTTTTCAATTAATTGTAGTTCGTAAGCGGTGTCCATTTCATAAAACACTTTTTGAACTTCTTTAATTTCAAAATCGAGATTTTCCGAAAGAGATGCAAAACTTCCTTTTAGATTTTCAACAAAAGGGTTGATCTCATTCTTAAACACCTCGTTCATGTGTTCGAAAGCCCATTCTCTGGTGTTTAGACCATTTGAAGTCGTACATTCCCAGATGACCTTGTCAAAACTAGCAAAGTATTGATTAATCTCTTGCAAGTTTATCCATACAGTGCTAATCGGTGGAAGATCCTTTGGAATTTCCTTAGGTCCTTCCATTTTGACAAGTGTAGGAAGTGTATGATACAAGCGTTTTTATATGGTTCAAGATTTAGTTCTTGGTATCTTCTCGAATTGATCATAGCTCTAAGTGGAATGATTTGTTCTTGGTGACAAGTAGTGGGTTTGGTTTTGGTTATCTAATTTTAAACTAAATGCAAGTAATTAAGATGTCGATGAGTAAAGTAGAAGCTTTGACTAAATTAAACTAAAAGTTAAAAATACTTAAAACTTAAAACTTTGTAAAACTTTTAAAACTTAGTCCATCGTAATATAAAATTGCAAAGCTTTCGGAATTTCAAAATCATAAGCATCGGAATACTTCTAAAACAAACCATCGGGATGTCCATGTTAGTTACCGTTGGAATAATCTAAATCAAAGTTGTCGCAATGATGTCTATCGGAATGTAAGCTGTTGGAAAGTTCAGATCGGAATGCAAAGTGGTCGCAATATCCAGATCGGAATGATCTAGATCGGAAAGTCAGATCGGAATAATGCAAAGTTCAGATCGGAAAGTTGTAAACTAAAAACGGGCAGAGCTTTGACTTAGGATAATCTTAAATCCCGTCGGAATATGCGATCGCAATCCAGATCGGAATAAGGGAAAAAAGTCAACCGATCGCAAAGTAAAACCCTCTTGGGTTATTGCGATCAAAAGCAGTAAATCCGTCGGAATGTGTATAACCCTGATATTGCGATGAGATGCAAAACCAATCCGAAAATGGTGAAAAGCAGAAACTTCAATAAGCACATACAATAAGCTACTTTATTCGGGACTTAAACATTTCAAAAAGATTAAATTTGACAACTTTTGAAAAGGTAAAATTTTAAACTTTATAAAAGGAACTTTTGAATGACTAAAACCTTGATGAAATCCGAAAACAATAAGCTTAAACAAGAAATAAGCCAATAAGCATGGAGAGCCTATAGCTTATACGAGTATTAGCTTAAATATGAATAAGTAAGATCAACCTTTAATCACGGACTCATCAATTTACCCAAACCGTATGAAATGAAACAATCGGATCCATTGATTAAGGAAAACTAAGAAATGAAGAAAGAGATTAAAGAACTAAAAAGCTTAACTTGAATTAGATTAATGAAATCCAAAATACAAAAGCATAAAACTTGAAATGTAAAAATGGAGAAAAGAAAAATCTTAGTGAGAGAAAGTTGAGAACTTTCTCTCTCTAAAACTAGAGAAAATGAAAAACTAAAACTAAAACAAAGACTAGACTCCAAAATTGTGAAGTGGAATCCTTTATATAGGCGTCTCTTGTGGGCTTTGTTTTTGGGGTTCTTTTCTTCTTTCTTCGTTAGTCTTTACGTTTCTTTAAATAAACGTTTCCGACTTTGGATTTTGAGAAGTGTCGGTGAATAGTTCCAACTCGTCTTATAATCTTTTGTTTAATAGACTCGAGTTCTTCGACATATATGAATCTTCCATCTTTGACTCTATTCTTCGATAAATCTTCAAATAGGCACAATGACATCAAATCTTTTGCATCTCTTGGACAATCGACTTCGTCTTGAGTCTTTTTCCTCGATAAAACCCGTGCAATCCCATGTTTTCTTCAATATTCATCCGGTTGACTCTGAAAACACAATAAACACAAAAACCACGCATAATTCCAAACAAATGATATTAAACACACGTTTTGGTCTTGTTTTAGCAAGAAATAAGTGGTAAAAGGATGGGTGTTTTCACACCTATCAAATCCCCTACACTTAACCATTGCCATGCCCTCATGCAATGCTTAGTGATAAAGCAAATTTCCATTTTTCTCATAATCAATCAACCTTGGCCTTATTAACATACTACTAAACAAAAAATTAAAGTACTAAGAGACATTAAAACTTTAAAGTAAACAAAAGGATAGAAAACCATTTTCACTTCAAAATAGCTATATGGAAATAACTTGCAAAGAGATCAAGGACTTACATTAGGGCTTTGGTGCTGCGAAGATTTATCACCCTCAAGTTTCACGTTCCCCAAACTAAGCTTAAAAACGAGATCATTGTTATTATAAGTTAGCAATCAAACACTTACACACATGGCCTAATTATATGCTTAAACTCCCTTATTCCTAGGTGTATCTCTTATATTTTATTTTTGTCTTAGAATGATCATGAAGATGCATTTTTGGACTTATTTCGATAGTTTATTAGGCTGAAAGCAAAGTAGGACGATTTGATCAATAGTTAGCTAAAGGACAAAATCTCTTAAAACTGCTTCTCGGGATATCAAAAAGTTCATATCTTGGCATAACTTGGTTCACGATTTGAGACCTTTCTCGGGCCGATATTTGGCATGTACTTCATACTTCATATCTTGAGAGACGTTCTTGAGATAATGGTCTTCTCATCGTTAATAGAGTTTCTTCACTTGGAGACTTTTGAGGGGTACTCCAACTTTGTTGACCACGACTTCATGATTATTTCTTCAATATCTAATTGGGATTTTGAGATACAACGATCCGCCTCCTTTTCGGACTTGGATCTATTTATCCTCATACCTTGTTAGGGTCTTTTCGGATAGACTTCTCCATGATCTTTATGGGAGTTGATTGCTTTTCGTCGTGAATCTTGATCCTTCATATTGATTTTAGGAACAATGCTTTTCACATCACTTTGGATCTTCAGCAATAAAATTGAATCCTCATGCCTTGTTAGGGCCTTTTCGGACTCGCCAATCTTCGCGCCCCGCTTCATAAGTTATGCCTTGGCTATGAACTCTTATCATTACCGAGCAACTTTTAAACGATCTTGGGCTAGAAGCTAAGTAACTTTTCAAATTGTACGACCTTACTTATTGCAGATGAATTATTAGCAAGCGATGGGAGAATAGGCAAATAATTACACCAAGTGAGCTTGTGCAAGAATGCTGACTTATAATTGACTCTATCATTTCTCGTTCTCCACAATTTAAAATCTCAAGTAATGAGACTCGTGGATGCTTAGCCTTATAAACCATTTAAGGTCTATATGGTTAAGGATACTAGCTAGAATAAACTTATATAAGTCTATTCGGGTTGAGTCAAAATAATCGCAACGGGCCTAATATGTTAAAGATTTCCAAACTAGCTACACCACTTTATTAATATTTTTGACTTTATTGCGGGATATATACATATGAAAGCAACGATAAAAATTTAAAAATTACGACTAAATGGCCAAAGTTAATTAAAAATTTGAAAAACGTTGAAAAAGATGATTTTCAGGTTAAATGAAGGCATTTTCATGGAAAAGTCCACTTAAAACTTCGATAGAAGTCCCCCCTACACTTAAGATAAACATTGTCCTCAATGTTTAAGCATGTGGGAAAATCTCCCCTACACTTATGACATTGTGCACGTTGGTTAACTTAAGTTAAGGAAGAGACGACTAACGTGATCAATTTCTAATGTGAGTATGAAGAAAATTGAATCATGATAGTTGAGAGATAGAACCGGATTTCGGATAGCACGGGAGCACGGTTCTTCAAAGGTTCCAAAAGTGCATTCATCCCTGTAATAACATCACCACACAAACACAAAGAACCTATAGAGGTCCCCCTACACTTAGGAGGTGAAAACGGAAAAGGATAGATACTCGGGCTGCCTCCCGAGGAGCGCTTGTTTTTGATAACCGAGTCACGAGCCTGACTCGACCCAAAATTAGTTCATGGGGAACGTGGTGAGGGATGGAATCATCTCATGAGAGATGTCCTCACCAAAGTACAACTTCACTCGTTGGCCATTCACCTTAAAATTAGGTCCATTAGATTGAGCGAGCTCGAGAGTACCATATGGAAAAATTTGGGCAATGGTGAATGGGCCGGACCAACGAGATTTCAGCTTGCCCGAAAAGATTTTCAACCGAGAGTTAAAGAGTAAAACTTTGTCTCCAATTTGGAACTCTTGGTTTTTAATCTTGGAGTCGTGAATGAGCTTAGTCTTTTCCTTATAGATCAAAGAATTTTCATAAGCCTCATTCCGGATTTCATTCAGCTCATTGAGTTGGATCTTGCGTAGGTCACCGGCTTTGTTGATATCAAAATTAGCCCACTTCAAGGCCCAGTAAGCCTTGTGCTCCAACTCAATGGGGAGGTGGCATGCTTTCCCGTACACGAGACGATATGGTGTACAACCAATCAGAGTCTTGTATGCGGTACGAAAAGCCCACAAAGCATCATCAAGTTTATCAGCCCATGAGGTACGATGCTCTCCCACGGTTCTTTCAAGAATTCGCTTTAATCCTCGGTTGGATATTTCAGCCTGGCCATTAGTTTGTGGGTGGTAGGCGGTGGAAAGACGATGATTTACACAATACTTAGCCATGACTCTTGCGAATTGGTCATTGCAAAAATGAGTCCCGCGATCACTAATAATGGCACGAGGCACACCGAATCTAGCGAATAGCGATTTCAAAAAGTTACAAACCACCCTTGCGTCATTAGTGGGTAAAGCTTTAGCTTCAACCCACTTGGAGACGTAGTCAACGGCTACAAGGATGTATTTGTTTCCTTTAGATGAGGGAAATGGCCCCATAAAGTTGATACCCCAAACATCAAAGATTTCACACTCTTGTATGAAATTTTGAGGCATCTCATCTTTATGTGTGATCTTGCCTTGTTTTTGGCAAGTATCACAACTTTTAACCATCTCGTGAGCATCACGATAAATGGTGGGCCAATAAAATCCCGAGTCAAACACTTTTTTGGCGGTGTAGTTGGGACCAAAGTGACCACCGGTGGGTCCTTTGTGGCAAGCGTCAAGGATTTCTAAAGCTGCCGATCTATCAACACATCGACGAATAATCGAATCAGCACATTGTTTGAATAGATACTGGTCATCCCAAAAGTAAGTCTTAATGTTTGTGAAGAACTTTTTGTTTTGCTGGGATGTTAACCCGTCGACGAGAATTCCACCCGCCAAGTAGTTTGCAATATCCGCAAACCACGGGGTTTCATCAGAAGTCGAGTTGATAGACATTAAGGTCTCCAGGGAAAAAGAATCATTGATCTCTTTGTTCGGATGTTCCCCTTGGTAAGGATCCTCAAGTCTACTGAGATGATCCGCGGCTAGGTTTTCAGCTCCTTTCTTATCGCGAATTTCGATTTTAAATTCTTGGAGTAGCAAAACCCAGCGAAGAAGTCTTGGTTTGGAATCTTGTTTAGTTAATAAGTACTTCAACGCGGAATGACCGGTATAAACGATTGTGGTGGAAAGGACAAGATAGGGGCGAAACTTTTCAAAGGCATAGACAACAGCTAAAAGCTCTTTTTCGGTTGTCGTGTAATGCAATTGAGCCCCTGTCATTGTCTTGCTAGCGTAATGGATTGGTTGGAAGTGTTTGTTCACTCTTTGGCCCAAAACCGCACCAATAGCGAAGTCGCTAGCATCGCACATCAACTCAAAGGGAAGCTCCCAATTAGGGGTAACTAAGACGGGTGCCTTAGTTAGCTTATCCTTAAGCGAGTTGAAGGCTTCAATACACTCATTGGAGAAGATAAAAGGAGTATCTTTTTCCAAGAGGTGGGTCATCGGGCGAGCGATTTTAGAAAAATCTTTGATGAATCGACGGTAGAAGCCCGCATGACCGAGGAAACTTCTCACACCCTTCACGGTTGAAGGTAGAGGCAACTTAGAAATAACATCGACTTTAGCACGGTCTACTTCAAGACCGGCTTTGGAGATCTTGTGTCCTAGCACGATACCCTCTTTTACCATGACATGGCATTTTTCCCAATTAAGAACAAGGCGAGTGTCTTCACACCTCTTAAGCATACGTTCTAAATTGGCAAGGCAAGCAGAGAATGAATCGCCATAAACCGAGAAATCATCCATGAATACTTCCATAGTGTCTTCCACCATGTCATGGAATATCGCCATCATACACCTTTGGAACGTCCCAGGAGCATTGCATAATCCGAAAGGCATGCGTTTGTAAGCAAATGTTCCGTAAGGACAAGTGAATGTGGTATTTTCTTGGTCTTTGGGATCGATGGGAATTTGAAAATACCCGGAGAAACCGTCTAAGAAGCAGTAATAGTCGTTACCTGCTAGACGCTCGAGCATTTGACCCATGAAAGGAAGAGGAAAGTGATCTTTTCTCGTGGTATCATCGAGCTTGCGATAGTCGATACAAACTCTCCACCCAGTAACGAGACGAGTGGAAATCAACTCGTTGTGTTCATTGGGTACAACGGTTATTCCGCCCTTCTTGGGCACACAATGGACGGGACTTACCCAGGGCGAATCCGAAATAGGGTAAATCAAGCCGGCATCAAGAAGTTTGATAACCTCTTGTTTGATGACGTCATGAATTCGAGGATTAACCCTTCTTTGGCTCTGGATTGCGGGTTTAAAGTCATCTTCCATGAGAATCTTGTGAGTACAAAAGTTCGGATCAATTCCGCGGATATCGGAAATTTTCCAAGCAATTTCCTTCTTATGATCTTTAAGCACGGCGATGAGGCGAGATTTTTCTTCTTCTTTCAAGTCCTTTGCGATGATGACGGGCGACTTCTTCTTTTCGTCAAGGAACACATACTCGAGATGGGGCGGTAACTCTTTAAGTTCTAAATCTGGAGGATTTTCGATGGTGGGCGTTTTCAAAGTCGGAGCATCGATAGCAATAACTGTGGGAGATGGTGGAGAAATATGTTCTTCTTTGAGAAGGTTTTCAATGAGGCGAAGATCTTCATCCCAATCGGTGGGAGAATCGTCATTAGCTAAGTTCACATCTCCCATGGTGGCTTCCAAATCCTTCCAAAGGAAATCACTTTCTCCAAATAGAGATAGTGATGAATCAATAGAGGAAACGGTCTCAACATTGGGAAGAGAGGGAGGAATACTTTTACAAGCATCTTTGAAGTGTTCTTCAAAAGCCTCATCAAGAACGTCAATACAATTAACACTCTCATATGAATAAGACTGTTTAGAAAGCTTTCCCATGTTGAAGACAATTTTATCGTCACCCACTCTCATGATAAGCTCACCCGCTTCAACATCGATGAGAGTGCGACCGGTCCTCAAGAATGGACGACCAACAATTAATGGCACACGAGGGTCTATATCGTAGTCAACGACAACGAAATCGGCAGGAAAAGTGAATTTGTCGACTCCTACAAAGACGTCTTCAGCTATCCCTACTGGATAAGCAACCGTACGGTTAGCCAATTCCACAGTCATTTTGGTGGGGACTAGCTCAGGGAGAGATAATTGCTTCCAAACACTTAAAGGCATTAAGTTAATACTGGCACCTAGATCGGCTAGGGCCATGCAATTCTCTACTCCCGGGAAGTTGCAAGGGATTAAGAAGCGACCCGGATCACCAAGCTTGGTTGGAATTTCCTTAAGAGCACTGTAGAGCAATTCTCATTAAGTTGGGTGTTAGCAGTATCAAGAAGCTTCTCCTTGTCGCTAAGATGATCTTTGAACATTTTCGCATATTTAGGCATGTGAGCGAGAGCCTCAGCGAAGGAGATATTGAAATTCAATTGTTTGAACATTTTGAGAAAGTTCGAAACCTGAATATCATCCTTGCTTTTGAGCTTCTCTTTCCTCAACCTTGAGGGATAAGGTATATCGGAAGAAGAGGAAGTCTTTGGGAGAATAGGATCACTCAAATCCTTGGGTGGAGGAGGGGTAGAAGTAACAGGTGGAGGAATTGGGGAAAGAGAAGGTTGAGGAATAGGAGCAGGTGACTCGTTTTACTTAGTCACAATCACCGGTGGAGGTATAGGAAGCTCGGGTTCCTTGGTACCTTTGCCACTGCGAGTGGTGATTGCTTTCATCTCCCCTCTTGGATTCGCAATGGTGTTACTCGGAAGAGTACCCGAAGAAGAGGGTTGATTACCTTGGAAGAAACTGGCCATCATGTTCCTTAAGTCATTCGTTTGACTTGCCAAAGTGTTTCTCATATCAGCTCGCAGATCGTTCCCTTGTTTCACCATGTCTGTTTTCAAGTTGAGCACTTCCCGTTGGAGATTGTACACGATCACATCATTAGTCCTCATGTAGGTTCCATATCTTGAGGTAATGTGGTGGGTTGGTTGGGAGGAGCATTGTATGCGGGTGGTTGATAAGCAGGTTGTTGGTAAACTTTGTTGTTTCTTTGAGCTGGATATGGTTGTTTGTGAGGTGGTATGTATGGTGTACGAGGTTGTTGTTGTTGAGGAGGGCGATTGAGGTTTTGTTGTTGGTTTGGGTTGTTAGGAGGAAAACCGGGTGGTGAGAGAAAGTTGGTAGAGCGGTAGCTAAGCAAGTTGCGGTCACCTTGAGGACGAGCTTGATAAGCGGTCGGAGGATAGGTAACGTATGCTGCATTCACATTCTCAGAAGGGTAGTCTTGGGTGGCGGTACAAGTGGTGTAAGAGTGAGGACCCCCGCAGATTTCACATGGTTGGCTGACAGCATTGACTTGAGCGTCTCGAGCATTTTTAGCGTTGATGTTGTTGGTGTTGTTAGCGGTGTGGGTAACAAGCGATTCAAGAAGCGTAGTAATTTTGTCAAGTCGCTTGTCGTTGTCACTAGTACTAGCACTAGCGGCATTGGTCCGACACTTTTGGTTTGCACATGAGACTTATTTTCAATAATATCCCAAGCGACATTAGAAGTCTTAACCAAAATATTACCCCCCGAGGCACTGTTTAGTGAATCTTGATCATTCATGCTTAAACCATTATAAAAAGTATTAATTTGGTGCACTTTGGTAAAACCATGGTGTGGGCATTTTCTCAAAAGGTCTTTAAAACGGTCCCAAGATTCACTAAAAGACTCATCGTACTTTTGTTCAAAATTAATGATTTCATTCCGCAAAGCGGTAGTACGAGAGGGTGGGAAAAAGTAGTTTATAAACTTGGTCTCCAAATCCGTCCACGTCAGAATACTTTGTGGCGGTTTCTTTTCAAGCCAATGACGGGCTTGTCCCTCTAAAGAAAAGGGAAAAAGTTGTAAACGAATTACCTCTTGTGGAACACCATTGAATTTGACCGTATTCGTGAGTTGCAGGAACCTTTTGATGTGGTCATGAGGATCATCAATGGTACGCCCCAAGAATGGTTTAGCAGAGACCATCTGGATAAAGCCGGATTTGAGCTCAAAGTTGTTGGCTGCAATCGCGGGTATGACAATTGGATCATTGTTGCCCTCCACATGTGCTTGTAGAAGTTCAATCATCGGGCGATTATCCGGTAAAGGCTCATTGTTTTTGTTATTATTGTTGTTGAGAGGTGGATTGTTATTGTTTTGAGGTGGGTTATTGTTGTTGTTTTGTACACCGGCCATGTCTAAGTCTTCGAGAGGCTCGGGCTCTTGATAAGATGTTGATCGTGTACGCATGCACCTGCAAAAGAACTAACAAGGCAAAAACAAAGCAGAAATATTTTTGGTTTTTATGGTTTTTTAATTTTTTTGTATTTTTGGAAATTTTATATTTTTTAGGATTTTTGATAATTTTTATGAAAAAGTAACGTTCACGGCGAACGGATCCCAAAATCCAAGTTCTCACAAAAAACTATTGATCTTAACGAGAAGAGCCAGCAGCGGCGCCATTTGATACAAGCGTTTTGTATGGTTCAAGATTTAGTTCTCGGTATCTTCTCAAATTGATCACATCTCTAAGTGGAATGATTTGTTCTTGGTGACAAGTAGTGGGTTTGGTTTTTGGTTATCTAATTTTAAACTAAATGCAAGTAATTAAGATGTCGATGAGTAAAGTAGAAGCTTTGACTAAATTAAACTAAAAGTTAAAAATACTTAAAACTTAAAACTTTGTAAAACTTTTAAAACTTAGTCCATCGGAATATAAAATTGCAAAGCTGTCGGAATTTCAAAATCATAAGCATCGGAATACTTCTAAAACAAACCATCGGGATGTCCATGTTAGTTACCATCGGAATAATCTAAATCAAAGTTGTCGCAATGATGTCTATCGGAATGTAAGCTGTTGGAAAGTTCAGATCGGAATGCAAAGTGGTCGCAATATCCAGATCGGAATGATCTAGATCGGAAAGTCAGATCGGAATAATGCAAAGTTCAGATCGGAAAGTTGTAAACTTAAAACGGGCAGAGTTTCGACTTAAGATAATCTTAAATCCCGTCGGAATATGCGATCGCAATAAGCGATCGCAATCCAGATCGGAATAAGGGAAAAAAGTCAACCGATCGCATAGTAAAACCCTCTTGGGTTATTGCGATCAAAAGCAGTAAATCCGTCGGAATGTGTATAACCCTGATATTGCGATGAGATGCAAAACCAATCTGAAAATGGTGAAAAGCTGAAACTTCAATAAGCACATACAATAAGCTACTTTAACCGGGACTTAAACATTTCAAAAAGATTAAATTTGACAACTTTTGAAAAGGTAAAATTATAAACTTTATAAAAGGAACTTTTGAATGACTAAAACCTTGATGAAATCCGAAAACAATAAGCTTAAACAAGAAATAAGCCAATAAGCATGGAGACCCTATAGCTTATACGAGTATGAGCTTAAATAGGAATAAGTAAGATCAACCTTTAATCACGAACTCATCAATTTACCCAAACCGTATGAAATGAAACAATCGGATCCATTGATTAAGGAAAACTAAGAAGTGAAGAAATAGATTAAAGAACTAAAAAGCTTAACTTGAATTAGATTAATGAAATCCAAAATACAAAAGCTTAAAACTTGAAATGTAAAAAAGGAGAAAAGAAAATCTCAGTTCTCTCTCTAAAACTAGAGAAAATGAAAACTAAAACTAAAACAAAGACTAGACTCCAAAATTGTGAAGTGGAATCCTTTATATAGGGGTCTCTTGTGGGCTTTGTTTTTGGGGTTCTTTTCTTCTTTCTTCGTTAGTCTTTACGTTTCTTTAAATAAACGTTTCCGACTTTGGATTTTGAGAAGTGTCGGTGAATAGTTCCAACTCGTCTTATAATCTTTTGTTTAATAGACTCGAGTTCTTCGACATATATGAATCTTCCATCTTTGACTCTATTCTTCGATAAATCTTCAAATAGGCACAATAACTTCAAATCTTTTGCATCTCTTGGACAATAGACTTCGTCTTGAGTCTTTTTCCTCGATAAAACCCGTGCAATCCCATGTTTTCTTCAATATTCATCCGGTTGACTCTGAAAACACAATAAACACAAAAACCACGCATAATTCCAAACAAATGATATTAAACACACGTTTTGGTCTTGTTTTAGCAAGAAATAAGTGGTAAAAGGATGGGTGTTTTCACACCTATCAGTGTATTAGGTTTTTCTTCATTTAACATGTAGGTTAGTGTTGTGATGAGATCTTTATCAATATGGAAGCGAATTCTAAAGTCCTTTTTTGCAAACTCCTGATTCATTCTAAAATAATCACACTGGGGATATTTTGCAAAGTTGGATGACCGACTCTCATCAACTAGATCCTTATTCTTGTGATCTTCGAAAATAACAATCGGATCTAAGACCAATCCTAATTTGGTTGCATCATAAAGTCTTGGATTATGGATAAAAGCTTGTCTTGCATACCGTGGGTTAGGGGGAAGGTCTTTTTGACGCGATAAGTTAAAATCTCTAAACGATGAGTCAAATAAGTGCACTAGTTGAGAGGCAGCGTATTGTCTTAAAAGCAAATAATCTAAACTTTTAATCCTATTAGCCGCATTAATTTCCATTTCATTCTTTTTAGACTCGAGTAATTCAAAATCTGTTTGAAGTTTGTGAAAATTAGTGACCACTAACTCTTTTTCTTTAAGTTCATTGGAAAGATTTGCTCTTAAGATTTTAATTTCTTGCAAATGACCCATTTGTTTGTTTCGAAAATGATCATATTCGGGATTTGTTAGAACATTGGACGAAGGAACTAATTCCAAAGTTTGAACTTTTTCGTTGCACAAGGCAAGCTCAGCCGACAGATTCTTATTCGTAGCTAGGGTTTCTAAAAGTGCAGTATTCATTTGGCTAAGTAACTTTGCAGGAAACATGACCAAATCTTGTTGAGCAGGAATATGCGTATGCGAAATGACTCCTGGTTGTGATTCACTCAAAGTCTGGGGACTTGCATTGATATTGCAATCATTGATTGTCTCCTCATTTGAAAGACTCACCACCGAAGACTCATTCGGATCAGCACCCTCTTGCCCAACTTGATGTGGTTGAATACTAGTATCAGTGGTATTAGTAAGTACCTCAGATATTTGATCTGACCCAAAGCTAGAGATAGTTACCATAAGAGCTGCCTGAGCAGATTGAAGATCATCACAGTCTGAATTGTAAGCATCCAGATCATTTGCTTGGTATGCTGCATTCTGTGTAGTGAGAACTTCTTGTTCCGCAATCCCTGGATCAGAAAGAAATGCTAGCTCCTCTTCATCAAGTTCCTGTCCTTGTGCCTGAGCGTTCACCAAATAAATCTTCTCTGCAAACCATTGACCATCCCTTCTCCTCTTGGGTTTTGTGCAATCCATAGACATGTGACCTTCTTCCTTACAGTTGTAGCATGTTATCATTCTCAACTTACCTGTGGAATTAGCCCGTGGAGCAGTAACCACTGGAGCAGTGTTGACCATTGGAGCAGGATTGACCATGCGTGCATTGGTGGTTGATGTAGTGGATCTCCCATGATAAGGTTGAATAGGTTGAACCATTACTCTTCCATTCTCAATGGTAGCTTGTTGTCGAGAATTTGATGAGTTCCTCAACTGATTGTTAGTAGGAGCTGGTCCTCTAAATCCTCGTTTGCTCAATGTCCTTGTGAGGTAAGTAGACATGGTAGCTAACACTTCAGCTGGGTCAGTTCCTTGTTTGAATTTGGGAATGGGAACCTCATCATTATCACAATACATTGCTTGGTCTTGTTGAGCGGCATAAGCACTAGAAGGAGTACTTGTATGGTCAGAATAGCTTGGTGGATATGCTGCATTTTCTTGATATGGCGAGTATGATGACTGAGCATAGGGTGCAATGCTTGCTGGTGAATATGGGTGAGGTTGTGGAGCATATTGTGATGCTTGTGGTTATCTCTGTGACAAAGGTGCATTAAACCGATATTGTTGCTGATGTGAGGTGGGTGGTTGAGGTAGAATCGAATATTGGGGGAAGCTTGGAGTCATGTACGGAGATGGATGATAAGCTTGGTGTCCCATGATATAAGGAGTGTTGTTACATGACAAGCTTGGTTGATTTTCCATCAAAGCTAAAGGTTCAGGGTACATACCTCGAGGCATACGGTGCATGATCACGTGTTTCTCATGCTGCTGGAGAAAAGCATAGAGTTGATCCAAATTGCACTTATGCAAATCCCTAGTTAACTTAACATCAGTAATATACTCACCCCATTCAGCTTGAGGTAAAGTATTCAAAAACTTGGTGTTAACCTGGAATGGAGCAATCACGAGATTGTACACATTAAAATCACTCATGAGAGTAGTGAATCTGAAGTAGTTGTCGTGAAGCGTTTCCCCTGGACTATACGTGAACCTATCAAACAGATCATACAACTGACATTCGCGTTCCTGTTTAGTAAGAGACGTACCTTGTAGCAAAACCTGTAGACGTTCCCATAACTCCTTTGCAACCGTATATTGACTTACCATTCGATAGATGTCATGTGGAAGAGCTTGGAGAATGGTTTGAAGAGCTTTTTCATCTGCATCGGCAATAAGTTGTTGAGCTGGCGTAAGTTCTTCAAACTCCCGTGGTCGAGTCACATTGTTAACAACGATGGTACCATAATCAAGTGGACCATTTAGAATTGACTTTACCATAAGCCTCCCATATGTCGGTTTTCCCTTAATGTATGACATCATATGGCCTTGCCATGCTTCAAAGACTTCTTTAATGAGCATTGGAGGGCGATTATCCGTTCCCGTTATGACGGAAATATCCGTAAGTGATGTCATTTGAGGCATTAATGAACTCGGATTCATTTTGATCACTTTAAAGAATAAAAGATTATCGGTTGATCGAGAAGTGAAGTAAGGTTGTGAGTTGTGTTGTGTTGTTGTGTAAGAAACCAAGATTAAATCCTCTAAAAAATCGTCGAAAAAACTCGTAAAATATCCCTTGGTTCGGAATAATATCCCTTGGTTCGGAATAATTAAGGTGATTCGGAATAAAAAATACCTTTATTAAAAAAAACCTTGGTTCGGAACAATTACCTTGATTCAGAATAAGTTTTTGATTCGGAAAGCTTGATTCGGAATACCTTGGTTCGGAATATCACTGATCCGGAATAGTGGTTGATTCGGAAAGACTTGCTTCGGAATATCACTGATTCGGAATAAGCTGGTTCGGAACTTCCTTGACCCGGAATAGTTGTTGATTCGGAAAGCCTTTGGTTCGGAACTTCCTTTATCCGGAATAGTTGTTGATTCGGAAAACCTTTGGTTCGGAACTTCCTTTATCCGGAATAGTTGTTGATTCGGAAGAGCTTGGTTCGGAATATCACTTTATCCGGAATACTTGTTTATCCGGAATAACACTTTATCCGAAATAACATGTTTATCCGGAATAATTTGTTGATTCGGAATAAGCTTGTTGATTCGGAATAAACTTGTTGATTCAGAATAAACTGGAAAACTATTTCGTGTACAGTCGACTATGAATAATAAGAACAAACCTAGATTTTTACCAAATTACACGAAAAGTTTTGTGATTTCTACCAAAATAAGTAAAACCCAATACGTATCTACTAATCCCAACAACAAAATCACCAAAAACTTCAAGATTCAAGATAGATTTTCCTAAAAATACTTAATACAATCAAAAACTAAAAAGCAACACAAATCATTACCTTAAATCACCCCATGGCTCTCTGATACCAATTGTAGAATTGTGATAATCTTGTGAATCAATAAGGTGGGTTGATGTTTCTAGAGAGAGAAAGTAGTGAGAGAAAGTGAGAGAAAATGTGTGTTTTATTAATGTAAAAGTGAAACAACCAACACCCCTTTCCATGGTGGAAAGCGGTTTATATACCCAAGTCCTTAATGGACATGGGCCTCCGACCCATGACAAGCCCATGGGCCGGGTTTACTAACAAAGTAACATAATATTCAACTACGAGCTATTTAACATTTAATAATATCATGGAGTGACCGATACTTCTAATATACGTTAAAAACGTATTTCTAACACATTTGATAAACTTAGTGTAGCAAGGATTACAAATCTTATTTTATGGGACTTTGGTTAATAAATAATCATAGATCTCATGAAATAAACATGTGTAACTCAAGAACCATGAAAAACATGACCTAGAAGGTTACGGCATATATAATAAATGAATACGTGATTTATGTGCTAAGTTTAAATGAAGGGATACGTATCATTACATGTTAAATGGACTATTGAAAATCATAAAAATGTTATATGTGTACTTAGTATACATGCATGTATACGTGGAACCTAGGTTTGTGGTTAAATGGTAAATATGAAACTAGCTAAAAACCGTATCTAGAAAATACCAAGATTAAATGACTAACCTAAGCTATATGTGGTGTACATGGACTTTAACTTGTTTTCTTATTATATACATAGCTAGATCTTAATATTGAAACACTTGCAAGTACATGCAATCTTAAAACAAGACTTGACACACCTTAATAAACTATGATAATCATAGCCGTGGGACTTAAGCTCATGGTTAGAACTTATAACTTGTATAAAACCTTGTAACATACCTAGATCTAACTAGGTACATCACATAAAACAAATTATAAGTTTTATTCTTTCATTTTATATTCAAAACTAAATATGAATACACTAAAGACAAGCTTATAAGAATATCCTAAGTTAAAAACTTACATAAAAATGTAAAGTAGTGTTAATGGACTATTTAAGCCCATGATATGTTAATTCAAAACTTAATGGACCCAATAAGCCCATTTAATAAATCCTAGTAACTTAATGGACTTAAGATTACACTTAGGCCCATTTAACTAATTAAAGGACTTAAAAATATAGCTAAGTCCACCAAAATAGTCCATTAGATGTTTAGCCCATTTAATGAGTCCATTGAATGTTAAATAAATTTTTTTATATAAATATAACCTATAAAAACTTTTTGGATGAAAATGACAATTTATAAAACTTAAGGACTAAAACCGTAACTTATAAAACTTGTTTTGATAAACTAGTAAGCACAAGGACTGAAAATGTAAATATCCAAAAGTCTAGGGTTTAACAATTACTATCCATGGAGAATTAAACCCTAGGGACCATTTTGGGAAGTTTCTAAAAGTTATTTTGTCATTTTAAAACCCTAAGGACTATTTTTGTAAACTGCCGAAACTTAAAGAAGCCCTAGGGGCTGTTTTTGTAATTTCAGTAAAATTTCAAGACCTAGATAAAACTAGGGGACTAAATCTGCCAAAGGCCAAAACATTAATGATATGAGCAAAAACTCATATCAATTTATCAACAAATCACCCTAAAACACAATAAAAATACCTAAACTTTGTGCTATAAAGCGGAATTATGCGGTATGTTTTGTGTTTGTGCTCAAATAGGTAAGAAGGATACAATTTCAAGCAAACAAAGAAAAATCAAGCTTAATTTGATGAAAAAGACAAAGAAGGATCAAAAGTGACAAGACTTTGAAGACAAAGGACCTATCTTGACAATTTGCCAAAGATGAAGGACCAAAAGTGTAAAAATGACAAAGTCAAGATCAAATTCAAATCTGGTCAACTCTCAAGTCAATCAAGTCAAAAGAGCTTTTTGATCAAGTTTGCAAGTGGAAGGACTTAAATTGCCAAAAGAATGAAGAATATAACTCAAAATTACATTCTGCCAAGTTAAAGGACTGATTCTGCCATTTTTGGAAAGTAAAACTGAGCTTGATCCGTGTGAATCAATATTAGCCAATGGGAAGTGGAGAAACAAGTGACAAGGATCACCATGTCATCTCATTTATTACCCATATGCAGCCGCCAGCATTAATTGAACCAATCCCAACAGTGTTGCGCACTAATTCCTTCTCAGCCAATGCAACATGCAATAAATAGAATTATCCACTAAGGATAATGACCCGTGTGCTTAGCCCATAGCCAATACAATTCTGCCATGTGTCATCTTCTTCAACGCAATTTACCAGGATCGATTTTGAGCTAGAGGCAATTTCAGGAGATGGTATAAACATCAAAAGTGATCGTTTTCAAGAGACGAATTCAATGATCACAATCAATTACACTCAAGATCAATAACAAAGAAATACCCAAATGTGTTCATAACCTGCAAAATTCAATTGAGCTGAATTGTCCACGTGGAAGTTTCTGATTGGATCTAACACGTCACCAACCCCAACCACTTCACATCTGTAGTCTATAAATACCCTAGATTAGCTCATTTCATGAGTAGTAGAAAATTGTGAAATCACACACACTTTTAGTTTTTCTCTCATCCTTCTTAGTTTTAGCTTAACAACTCAAGAGTCTGACAAACTCTTGAGTCTGTTATTAGTTGTAACTGGTTACTAGCATTTGTAACTACTTCTCAATTCAATCAATAAACATTTCAATTTTCCCTTCAAATACTCCATTACCTTTCTACTGTTCATACTTGCACTCTGTTACTTTTGTTGCTGATATTGGTTAGTTATGATCATTACTTGATCATAATTAGCTGCTTGTGAAGATTGTAGCTGTTATATCTGTTTTGTTCATCGACTTCCAAGTTCTAGCAGATTTTGAAGAATTCAGTTCAACAATGGTGATTTCTGGTGATTGTAGTTGCTGATTTGTAGCTGTTTGTTGTGTTCTAGTGCTAAGGTGGTGGTTAGCACTAGATTAGAGAGCTCAACGCTCCTCTACTCCCCAAAGGAGGCCTAAGCAAAAGGTCTCACTTTCTGATTTTTAGTTCCACTCAATTGTTGAATGCCTGCTTCATTCTTAGCTTAATCTTTGCTTGATTGCATGATAAAAGTTGTTTTAGCTTGTTATTGATCTGATCTAAGTGTTTTTGTAGCTTATACTTGCTTATAGCCTAGTACTTGTCCTGTTTTTCAACATTCATCAGTCACTTAACCTTATAAGTCATTTTGAGTTCTAGTTGTTTTAACTGCTTGTTTCTAGTTCAAATACACTTCATATTAGCCATAGAACTTAGTGTGATATAACTTCTCATTCAGTCTAATCATTTACTCAAAAATTCTTCATAAAAGCTTGAAAAATTTCAGTAAAGTAGTGTTTGGTATTAGCTTTGATTTGCTTTTCAAGTGTTAAAATTTGGAAAACTTTGGTTCATTTCTAGTCAACAAGTCATAACAATTAGTTTTGAGTCACTTTTAAGTCAAGGTTCTAGTCAAAAAGGAAACTGGTCATTAAAAAGGTTTGGGTCAGTTTTTAACAAGCATATTTTCAGAAAGTTGTGATTTTGATTTGATTAGCATTTCTTTAATAATAGATGAAATCATTCCAAACCAGTCCTCATCTTTCAGTCAATATATGAAGTTTGAGTTTGTATAAGGAAATTGTACAGTATCCAATATTGAGTAAGTAATATGCCAAAGTTTAAGCATAAGAGCAAATGCAATTCCCTGTAGTGAATTCCAAACTGATTTCTCATATCTCATTTTCTACTTCATCAACTAGCTAATTTTCTTTCACATTTTCATTCCAAAAGTGTTCCTGGATAAATTTTGAGATTTTGAGCTTTTTGAAAATTCTGGTCAACGAAAGTCAACATAAGCACAATTTTAGCTTATTTTCAGATACATGGCTTATGACTTGATCATTTTCCTTGAGACTTGATTTCCCGTCTTTCTTTTGAGCTGATTAACAAGAATTTTCACTAAAATCAAGTAGTGCAAGTCTGGCTTAACTGGTAGCTTAATTTGAGCTTATTGGATTTAGCTTATCAGAGTTCTAGTCACTTTTAGCTAAATTCCTTGGATAGGTCTAGCTAATTTTTGATTTTAAGTTGTTTGCAACTGGTTTGATCAAATTTGGTTGAGAAATAAGCTCAAACGAGCTTATTTTGTCATTGAACCCGTTTTTGTTAAAAAAGTTGTGAAAATTGCATTTTGGTCCTTGTAGTATTAATCAGTTTTAAAACTTAGCTAATCTTTCTACTTTTTAGGGTTTTCAGATAATCAGTCCTTACATTTTCAGATTTGTTCAGATTTAGTTAGTTAGTTTCAAGTTAGTTGTAAATTAGTTACTTGTTTGAATAGTTTTCATATTGAGTCCATCTAGTTTACTGTTTTTACACATTTAGTCCTTAGACTTTTTAGCTTTACATTTTTAACATTTATATTTCATAGAATTTACGTTTCCAGTCCTTATAGTTTGTAGAATTCACATTTGGCATTTTATTTGAATATAAACTTGGTATGTGCATCTTGTTTTACATATAAGTAGACGATATTTTTCATTTTAGCAAGGCTTATTTGAATTAGCAATAGAATATCAAAAAAACTTTACCAACCAAAACTAATTAAAAACTAGATATTGTTAGGACTTTCAATTTGTTAAGAACTGAGAAAAACGAACTTCAACTATACACATTTCAAATGGCGTCGCTGCCGGTTCTTTGACTTTACGAGAGACTATCGATTGACGGTTTTCATTGGCTTTTGGGATCCGTTCACCTAGTGAACGTTATTTTTACGTATCATAAATAAAAAACAAATAAAAAATCAAAAATATAAAAATATATAATAACTAAAAAATTAACAAAACAATTATTTTCCTAAAGAATTGACCAAACAAATTAAAAAAAAATCCAAAAAGCAATCTTTTTCCTAAGAGATTGCACCCAAAAATATATATTATTGCATTTTCTCGGTTTTTATGTACATATAGTATTTTCTCTTAAAAACTCATAAATACAAAAATATTTTCCATATATTATTATAAGTAAATACGTATACGTATAAGAACAACCAATTCACATATTCTCCATAAGTATTGCCAAGGCAATACACCGTGTTGAGGGGCGTTCCGGTCCTTGACACATGTATCGATCAAACAAAATAAAGGAAGAATAGATAAATACTTCCAATAAGCAACAATTCGAAGAATACAAACAATTAAGTGAATAGAAAGGCGATGTGCTATAAAATGCCATCTAAGGGTCAATAGGTACTTAAGTGCTTCGCGCCACCTAACCCCCCGTTCACTTGTGAGTATTCTAAGAAGGAAGGCTTCATTGGGGGTCTTGCACCTAAGTAGTACATACGTATATTATTATTTTCTTGTGGATATTTCATATTGAAACTCGAAGAGGATAATCCTTTTCTCTTCAAAGTCATGCGAGAGCTTCTCTCTCATTCCTCGTATTGAGTTGCATGCTCACTCGCGGGCGTGCACAAATACCGATTGGTGTACAACCTCTTCCTCCGAAAAGGATGAAAAAGAGAAAGAGTAAGACCACCACCGTCCATCAAGCCGATCACGAGAATCGTGCTTTGATTCATCCACAACAAGAAGCCATGGCTGTTGAAAATCGTTCTTTGATGGAACGTTTGCAATCCAATGTTCACGGATATGACGATGCTATCAAGATTCCCGACATTCCCGCAAATTCATTTGAGCTAAAAACGGCTATGATTACCTTGGTTTCAAACACACCTTTCTATGGTCACAAGAATGATAATCCTCATGATCACCTTAAGAGATTCCTTGCTCTTTGCAATACCATTAAGTACAATGGAGTTCCATATGATGCTATTAAGTTGATATTGGTGCAATTTTCGCTGGAGGGACCCGCTAAGCATTGGTTAGACACACAACCACCCAATAGTATCACCACATGGGATGGTTTCACCACTAAGTTTTTGAACAAGTTCTTTCCCCCATATAAGACCACGGCTTTGAGGAACTTAATTATAGGCTTTCAACAAAAACCTAGTCAATCCTTTAGTGATGCTTGGGAGGAGTTTAGAGAGTTATTGAGGAGATGCCCTAACCATGGATTGGATGATGTTCACCAAATCAATACTTTCTATGATGGCCTTAAACCTCATCACCAAGATTCACTCAATGCTTCCGCGGGAGGGAATATTCTTCTTAAATCCATTCAAGAGGCTTTGGACATCATTGAGACCAAAGCAATGCTTCAAACAAACACTCAATGTGAAGAAAGGGTTCATGTTATCCAAAACAATTCTCAAACACCTTGTGATAACCAATTTCTCAAGTGTCACCAAGAGATCATTCAAAAGATAGATAGGGATCATGAGATGAGTCTTAAGGCACACCAATAAATGATTCAAGCTATTAAGAGCCTTTCATTGAATAATTCTTCAAATGATGTGAATCCCATTACTCTTTCTTTTGTAACTTGTGGAGGTCCCCATTCCTATGAACAATGTGATAAGGTGCAAAGTTTTCAAGGGGAATGTTATGCTTACCAAGAGGAACATCGTGAACACTTCAAGCCAAATATCAATCCCAATAACCTTTCTTACAAGTCCCAAAATTACCTTACTCCACCGGGATTCCCACCCCAACCACCCACCCAACTTCAACAAAATCCTCCTCAAGTGTTACAAAGGAATCAAGGTCAAAGACCCCCTTACCAAGGGAATAACTACAAGGCACCCAATCATTTTCAACCTCAAGGAAATAACTTTTATCCACCAAACAAGGGATTTAATGCACGACCTCCACTTTATCCACAACAAGGTTTTTATCAAGGGAATGTGCAACCTAACCCCATGGATTTGATCCTTCAAAAGCTTACTTCTTATGAGTAACAAATTAAAGATGCTCAAGAGTAAAATAACAAGAAATTTGCTCTTCTTCAAAACCAAATTATGTATAATCAAAGACCACAAGTGGCTTTACCATCCAACATACAAACAAATCCAAGAGAAAATGTCAATGCTATTACAACAAGAAGTGGAAAGACAACAAAGGATCCTTCACCTCCTAAACCTCCTATTGTTCCACCCACTTTTGTTCCTACTTGTGACAAGCCTTCTACCTCTACTTCACCACCTCAAAATGCTCCCATTCAATCAAACACACCTTCTCAACCTATTCCTACTTCTCCTCTACCTTACACACCTCCCAATGAAGAAGCTAACAAAGACAAATCTTCCACTACAACACCTACTCCACCTATACCAAAACCAACTCTTCCATATCCTTCAAGGTTGAAAAAGGACAAGTTAAAGACCAAGGATGACAACCAAGTCTCAAATTTCTTAAGGATGTTCAAGCAACTCAATATCAACATATCCTTTGCGGAAGCTCTTGCTTATATGCCAAAGTTTGCTACGATGTTCAAGGATTTACTCTCAAACAAGGAAAAATTGGTTGATTTGCCCAACACATCCCTTAATGAAAATTGTTCCGTCATGCTACTTAAAACCTTACCAACAAAACTTGGAGATCCGGGGCGCTTCTTGATACCTTGTAATTTTCCTGGTGTAGAAAATTGCATGGCTTTGGCGGATCTAGGGGCAAGCATTAACCTCATGCCTTTATCGGTTTAGAAAAAACTCTCTCTTCCCGAGCTCACTCCCACTAGGATGACCCTTGAATTAGCCAACCGAACCATAGCTTACCCCGTAGGTATAGCGGAGGATGTGTTTGTAGGTGTGTATAAGTTTACATTTCCGGCCGACTTTGTAGTGGTTGATTATGACATGGATCCTAGAGTTCCTTTGATTGTTAGTAGACCGTTTTTGAGAACGGGTCGTACTTTGATAGATGTGGCGGAAGGAGAACTAATTATGAGAGTAGAGGATGAGAAAGTGGTGTTTAAGTTAGGGAAAGTTTGTGATAGGAAAGAGGTTAAGGAGTCTAGACTGTGTGAGACTATTAACATAGTTGATGTGTTAGATGAGGTGTGTGATGAACACTTTCATGATGCTTGCAAGAGTACTAGTGATGAAATGCCCCATGTTGAAACCGTGGCCTCAATTGCTCCCTCTTTAACACCTTTTGGAGAGAGTGATTTCCTCTTGGAGGAATTTGAGTCAAACTTTCTTGGTGATGATGATTCTCCCATTAATTGGGAAGAAGATATTCTTACTATCCAAAAGTTGCTCAATGAGGACCCTATTCCTTCTCCTACTCTACAAGAAGTTACTCATAAGGATCCTTCCATAGTAAAACCTTCCATAGAGAGTCCACCTCCAATTGAACTTAAGAACCTTCCATCCCACCTAGAGTATGCTTTCTTAGAGGGCAAAGACCAATTACCCGTGATCATTGCTAAAGAGTTGAAAGAGGATGAGAAAGAGCAACTCATTGAAGTCCTTAAGAAACACAAGAAAGCCTTAGCTTGGAAAATATCCGACATAAGGGGAATTGATCCACATTTTTGTACACACAAAATCCTTATGGAGGATGATTACAAACCCGCTATTCAAAATCAACGAAGAGTTAACCCAAAAATCCATGAGTTCATTAAGAAGGAGGTGATTAAACTCCTTGATGCGGGTATGATTTACCCTATTTCCGACTCTCCATGGGTTAGCCCGGTACATTGTGTTCCAAAGAAGGGTGGAATCACCGTGGTCCCTAATGAGAACAATGAGCTTATTCCTACGAGACTTGTCATCGGTTGGAGAGTTTGTATTGACTATAGGAAACTCAATGAGGCTACTAGGAAAGACCATTTCCCATTACCTTTTATGGATCAAATGCTTGAACGCTTAGCGGGAAATGAGTACTATTGCTTTCTTGATGGCTTTTCGGGTTATTTCCAATTACCCATTGACCCTAAGGATCAAGAAAAGACCACATTCACTTGTCCCTACAGTACATTTGCTTACAAGAGGATGCCTTTTGGCTTATTTAATGCACCGGGGACGTTTCAAAGGTGCATGATGGCGATTTTCCATGACATGATAGAGCAAACTATGGAGGTTTTTATGGATGATTTTTCCGTCTTTGGAAATTCATTTACCTCATGTCTCACCAATCTAGAGAGAATGCTTAAACGTTGTGAGGAAACACTTTAGTGCTTAATTGGGAGAAATGTCACTTTATGGTGAAAGAGGGAATTTTTTTAGGACACAAAATATCCAACAAGGGATTAGAAGTGGATCGAGCTAAAATTGATGTGATTGCTAAGCTTCCCCCACCCACCTCGGTTAAAGGTGTGAGGAGTTTCCTAGGTCATGCGGGGTTTTATAGGCGCTTTATACAAGATTTTTCTAAGATAGCTAGACCGATGACTCACCTCTTAGAAAAAGAGGCTCCTTTCATTTTTAACCAAGATTGTTTGGACTCTTTTGAGACTCTTAAGGAGAAATTGACAAAGGCTCCCGTTTTGGTTTCTCCAAATTGGGAATTACCTTTTGAGCTTATGTGTGACGCTAGTGATTATGCGGTGGGGGCCGTCTTAGGTCAAAGAGTGAATAAGCATTTTCAACCTATACACTATGCGAGTAAAACCATGATTGGTGCACAACTTCATTACACTACCACAGAAAAAGAGTTGCTTGCTATAGTTTATGCTTTTGAGAAATTTAGACCATACCTTGTGCTATCCAAAACCATAGTGTATACGGATCATTCCGCTCTCAAGTATCTCATGACAAAACAAGATGCTAAGCCTAGGATTTTGAGATGGGTTTTGTTACTTCAAGAGTTTAATATAGAAATTCGTGATAAAAAAGGGGCCGAGAATTTAGCGACGGATCACTTGAGTAGACTTGAGCATCCTTTTCAAGGAGATTTTCCAAATCAAGAAATCAATGAATCCTTTCCATTAGAGGAGCTCATGTCTATCTCTTCCCAAGAGGATGCCACTCCTTGGTTTGCGGATATAGCAAACTATCTTGTGGGAAATGTGCTTATTGAGGGTCTTACTTACCAACAAAAGAAAAAATTTATTAAGGAAGTTAAGTACTACTTTTGGGATGATCCTTATCTTTTTAGGCAATGTGCGGATCAAATCATTAGATGGCTCAAACCAATGGTCAAACCGAGGTCACAAATCGTGGTTTAAAGAGAATTTTAGAGAGAACGGTGGGAGAGCATCGAGCTTCTTGGTCGGATAAGCTTGATGATGCTTTGTGGGCTTTTAGGACGGCTTTTAAGACACCCATTGGTTGTACCCCTAATAGGCTTGTCTATGGTAAAGCGTGCCACCTCCCATTCGAGTTAGAACACAAGGTATCTTGGGCTCTCAAGTGGGCGAACTTTGATTTAAACCAAGCAGGTTCACATAGGAAATATCAACTTAATGAGATGGATGAATTGAGAGCCAATGCCTATGAAAATTCTTTGCTTTACAAGGAAAAGACTAAGAAATTGCATGATGCTAAGATCAAGAACCGTGAGTTCAAAGTTGGAGAGCCGGTTCTTCTCTTTAACTCAAGGTTGAAACTTTTTGCGGGCAAGCTTAAGTCGAGATGGTCCGGTCCATTCACTATTGCTCAAGTGTTTCCATATGGAACTATTGAGTTGTCACAACCCGATGGTCCAAATTTTAAAGTGAATGGTCACCGTGTGAAACATTATTTTGGGGAGGACATTTCTGTTGAAATGGTCCAAGAGATCCCCATTTTCCCCATGAATTAATTCATTGAGGGACGAGTCGAGCTAGAGACTCATTAACTCAAGCATCGTATAACTAGGTTTAGAGTGTTGTAGGTTAGCAATAAGGGTATAGACTTGGAGATAAGTGTAGGGGAGACCTTCTTTTGTCTTCATGTTGTTTGTAGGGTTGCTCACTCATTTCATGCTTTGGAGCTTATGGAGGAGACCCTTGTATCCGGTTCACTTCGTTACTATTGTGATCTTTCATTGACACCTTGTGCTTAAACATGAACTCGCTAATAGTTGTCCTTTCCTTAACTTGGGTTAAGCAAAGTCTATTCATTGTCATAAGTGTAGGGGAAGTTTTTATACTTCCATGCTCTTAAACATTGAGGACAATGTTTAGCTTAAGTGTAGGGGGGTCTTCTATCGAAGTGACCTTACCTAGAACTTGTTATTGTCTTTCATGATAACTTGGAAAATTAATTTTTCAAACATTTTTCAAATTTTTGATCTACTTTGGCCAACAAAAATATGCATTCATAATTTTTGCATCAATCATTTTCATTTGCACAACACATTTGAATTGTATATATTTCTTCTTTTGTTTTTCATCAAAAATATATAAAAAGGAAAAAATTTAATAAAAACATGGTTTAACAAATTTAGACTTCTTTGACATATTAGGCCCGCCATGGATATTTTGACTCAACCCGAGTTTGCTTATCTTAGCATTCTCTAGCTAGTATCCTTAACCATGTAGTCCTTCATTGGTCTATTAGGCTAAGCATATACCAATCTCATTATTTGAGATTTTAAACTTGTGGAGAATGGGAAATGATAGAGTTGAAGCAAGTATAAAAGGGCTAGATAAACTTCATGATAATTACTTGTGGATAAACCCTTCTCTTCTCTACCTCTAATTTCTTCGCATGTATATATGTTAATAAATAATCAAGAACGGTTTTAATTGGTTTGTAATCTCTTATGCATTTTTGTCTAATCATTCGTGGTTGGTATAAGTACGTCTTAAGATTCTAAGTTAGAACGGTTTATGTGTACTAGACTTATGTCATGCTCAATATTTAGCGGGTGTTTTTCCTTTTATTCTTCTCAACTTTCTTGGTGATGAATAAAGAAAAATAAGAACGGCTTACAAAAAAATGAGTGGCTAGAAAAAAAAAAAAGAAAAAAAAATAATTATACAAGACTCCCAAGAAGGGCAGTGTGGTGTTAATTATAGTGACTATTAAGTTCCAATATTACCTTGACGGGTTGCGGGGATTCAATAGATTGCTCCAATCCAATATTACCTTGACGGGGTGCGGGGTTGAAGATCCAAAGTCTCAAAAAGATGGCGGATGTAAATTATTGCGTGAGTTTTATTTTTCTTTCCTTAGCGAGTGTGTAGCTACTTATGAAAGCATGACATGAGGATTTTACACATAAGGCGAATGACATATTACTCTTGAAACGGACTTATATTAGTTATGGGCGGTTTTTCAAGTAATGGATGAGAGGATTACTTAGGAATAAAACCGTGCTTCCTTATTTTTGGATTTTACACTTCTTATATTTCACACTTGAATAAATGACAAATTTGCCCACAAGCAATTTGCTCAAATAATAACCGGTTCCACATTTAATTGTCATGAATAAGTTGATGCACTTTTTACTTGTGAATACAATGATCCCATTTTTAAGCTTGGTATGGGGAAAGTGAAACTTGAGGGTGATAAATGTCCATGGTACCCAAGCCCTAATCAAAGTCATTGAATTCTTTATGAGTTATTTCCATCAAAACCATTTCAAGAAAAACCAAAACGATATAGATAGAATTGTATTTTGTTCATTGCATTGTTAAAAATCAAAATCATGCATCATTTAGTTTAGAGTAGTGTAGATGCATTCCATAATGGCCAAGGTGGATTATTTATGAGGAGAATGTAAATTTGTGCTTTAAAATATAGCATTGCATGAGGACATGACAATGTTCAAGTGTAGGGGGTTTGATATGAGCAAAAACTCATATCAATTTATCAACAAATCACCCTAAAACACAATAAAAATACCTAAACTTTGTGCTATAAAGCGGAATTATGCGGTATGTTTTGTGTTTGTGCTCAAATAGGTAAGAAGGATACAATTTCAAGCAAACAAAGGAAAATCAAGCTTAATTTGATGAAAAAGACAAAGAAGGATCAAAAGTGACAAGACTTTGAAGACAAAGGACCTATCTTGACAATTTGCCAAAGATGAAGGACCAAAAGTGTAAAAATGACAAAGTCAAGATCAAAGTCAAATCTGGTCAACTCTCAAGTCAATCAAGTCAAAAGAGCTTTTTGATTAATTTTGCAAGTGGAAGGACTTAAATTGCCAAAAGAATGAAGAATATAGCTCAAATTTACATTCTGCCAAGTTAAAGGACTGATTCTGCCATTTTTGGAAAGTAAAACTAAGCTTGATCCGTGTGAATCAATATTAGCCAATGGGAAGTGGAGAAACAAGTGACAAGGATCACCATGTCATCTCATTTATTACCCACTTTTAGCCGCCAGCATTAATTGAACCAATCCCAACAGTGCTTCGCACTAATTCCTTCTCAGCCAATGGGAATGGAACATGCAATAAATAGAATTATCCACTAAGGATAATGATCCGTGTGCTTAGCCCGTAGCCAATACAATTCTGCCACGTGTCATCTTCTTCAACACAATTTACCAGGATCGAGTTTGAGCTAGAGGCAATTTCAGGAGATGGTATAAACATCAAAAGTGATCGTTTTCAAGAGACGAATTCAATGATCACAATCAATTACACTCAAGATCAATAACAAAGAAATCCCCAAATGTGTTCATAACCTGCAAAATTCAATTGAGCTGAATTGTCCACGTGGAAGTTTCTGATTGGATCTAACACGTCACCAACCCCAACCACTTCACATCTGTAGTCTATAAATAACCTAGATTAGCTCATTTCTTGAGTAGTAGAAAAGTGTGAAATCACACACACTTTTAGTTTTTCTCTCATCCTTCTTAGTTTTAGCTTAACAACTCAAGAGTCTGACAAACTCTTGAGTCTGTTATTAGTTGTAACTGATTACCAGCATTTGTAACTACTTCTCAATTCAATCAATAAACATTTCAATTTTCCCTCCAAATACTCCATTACCTTTCTACTGTTCATACTTTCACTTTGTTACTTTTGTTGCTGATATTGGTTAGTTATGATCATTACTTGATCATAATTAGCTGCTTGTGAAGATTGTAGCTGTTGTATCTGTTTTGTTCATCCAATTCCAAGTTCTAGCAGATTTTGAAGAATTCAGTTCAATAATGGTGATTTTTGGTGATTGTAGTTGCTGATTTGTAGCTGTTTGTTGTGTTCTAGTGCTAAGGTGGTGGTTCGCACTAGATTAGAGAGCTCAGCGCTCCTCTACTCCCCAAAGGAGGCCTAAGCAAAAGGTCTCACTTTCTGAATTTTAGTTCCACTCAATTGTTGAATGCATGCTTCATTCTTAGCTTAATCTTTGCTTGATTGCATGATAAAAGTTGTTTTAGCTTGTTATTGATCTGATCTAAGTGTTTTTGTAGCTTATTAGTAGCTTATACTTGCTTATAGCCTAGTACTTGTCCTGTTTTTCAACATTCATCAGTCACTTAGCCTTATAAGTCATTTTGAGTTCTAGTTGTTTTAACTGCTTGTTTCTAGTTCAAATACACTTCATATTAGCCATAGAACTTAGTGTGATATAACTTCTCATTCAGTCTAATCATTTACTCAAAAATTCTTCATAAAAGCTTGAAAATTTTCAGTAAAGTAGTGTTTGGTATTAGCTTTGATTTGCTTTTCAAGTGTTAGAATTTGGAAAACATTGGTTCATTTCTAGTCAACATGTCATAACAATTAGTTTTGAGTCACTTTTAAGTCAAGGTTCTAGTCAAAAAGGCAACTGGTCATTAAAAAGGTTTGGGTCAGTTTTAAACAAGCATATTTTCAGAAAGTTGTGATTTTGAGTTGATTAGCATTTCTTTAATAATAGATGAAATCATTCCAAACCAGTCCTCATCTTTCAGTCAATATATGAAGTTTGAGTGTGTATAAAGGAAATTGTACAGTATCCAATATTGAGTAAGTAATAAGCCAAAGTTTAAGCATAAGAGCAAATGCAATTCCCTGTAGTGAATTCCAAATTGATTTCTCATATCTCATTTTCTACTTCATCAACTAGCTAATTTTCTTTCACATTTTCATTCCAAAAGTGTTCTTGGATAAATTTTGAGATTTTGAGCTTTTTCAAAATTCTGGTCAACGAAAGTCAACATAAGCACAATTTTAGTTTATTTTCAGATTTATGGCTTATTGCTTGATCATTTTCCTTGAGACTTGATTTCCCGTCTTTCTTTTGAGCTGATTAACAAGAATTTTCACCAAAATCAAGTAGTGCAAGTCTGGCTTAACTGGTAGCTTAATTTGAGCTTATTGGATTTAGCTTATCAGAGTTCTAGTCACTTTTAGCTAAATTCCTGGGATAGGTCTAGCTAATTTTTGATTTTAAGTTGTTTACAACTGGTTTGATCAAATTTGGTTGAGAAATAAGCTCAAACGAGCTTATTTTGTCATTGAACCCGTTTTTGTTAAAAAAAGTTGTGAAAATTGCATTTTGGTCCTTGTAGTATTAATAAGTTTTAAAACTTAGCTAATCTTTCTACTTTTTAGGGTTTTCAGATACTCAGTCCTTACATTTTCAGATTTGTTCAGATTTAGTTAGTTACTTTCAAGTTAGTTGGAAATTAGTTACTTGTTTGAATAGTTTTCATACTGAGTCCATCTAGTTTACTGTTTTTACACATTTAGTCCTTAGACTTTTTAGCTTTACATTTTTATCATTTATATTTCATAGAATTTACATTTCCAGTCCTTATAATTTGTAGAATTTACATTTGGCATTTTATTTGAATATAAACTTGGTATGTGCATCTAGTTTTACATATAAGTAGACGATATTTTTCATTTTAGCAAGGCTTATTTGAATTAGCAATAGAATATCAAAAAAACTTTACCAACCAAAAAACATTAAAAACTCGATATTGTTAGGACTTTCAATTTGTTAAGAACTGAGAAAAACGAACTTCAACTATACACATTTCAATTAACAAGCCCTAGGTACTATATATGAAAAATCCGAAAGATTATACTTGCTTAACATGTGGAAGGACTAGTTTTGCCACATTCCTAAACCATTAACAAGCCCTAACTCAAAAATCTAGTTTTAATTATAATAAAACATAATTAAAAACCTATACCATAAAGAATTAAGGTATAAGCTCTTAAGTTATATTATTTTATGAATGTTAAAATGATCTATGAAAACTTAAAGTTGAAATATTATATTTTATTTTCAAAATAAAATATTTACATTTACTTTAAGAAATAATTGTATAACAAAGAGGGGTATATACTACTCATACATGAACTCATATACTCTTAGAAAATAAAAAAATTATATGAACGATGAACAAATTTAAAACTAATATTTTAAGTAGAACATTTTATGTATACTCGACCAAGAAGCTTAATTGTAAGATTGCATGATTGTTATAAATACTTGTATGCTAACTGATATTAATAGTTAAAAATTTTATGTTTACCAAGAAATGAATAATGATGCTATATGAACTACGGTTATTTAGATAAACACCATAGCATAAATGAACTGACTAAAATATGTATAAGCATACATATATGATCTGTGTACTATCTATTAAGACTGTACTATCTGATTAGGCATAACTTTGGTGTGAGCTTTAATTGGATATCTGTGTTAAACAAGCAATTGCCTACTCCCAGGTGAGTTTACAACCCCTATAAACTTTGATAAAACATTCCCTTTTTGGGAAAGAAAATATGCAAACATATATTGGACATAACTGGATTGTATAAATTGGATTATGATTGCTTACTATTGAAACTATTAAATTGTTGTAAATCGCCCGATTATTATAAATAGATCTATTATGGATTGACCATCCCCGTCTGGGCGAGTCATGCTCACTGTGCCTTGGCCAGGACAACAGACGTATACAATGTTGGAACTGGAATGGGTGTCTTTTTGTAAGACACTACGTCCTCATCTGTTGAGGACTATGGGGTTAAGCTTCAGTTTCTAATAATAAACAAATGTTATTTACATTTTAGTAAGAATGCTTTGTGCATTATTACTTCTATGATTATTGTATGTACAAACTAATTAATTGTTAAAATATGTAAATTCGCCAACTTTATGTTGCCGTTAGTATGTTTTGCATAGGAATATGAAGTTAGTACGTGGTGTGTGCATGATCTCCAGCATGTTACTAATCTGCATTGTAGGACTCGTCTGGGGTTCTATTTGGGAAACATAAACAATCAACTTATGTCGTATTTAAGACAATTTTTAATTTATTTGTTATCAAACGTGTAATCTGTTTTAAATAATCTTTATCTTATGCTCTATGGACTATATGCTATCGATCCACCCTTGTGAGGTCTCCGGGGATATTTTCCGCATATTATGACCCTACCCCGGGTGTCACAGAGAATGGTATCAGAGCATTAGTTATAGAGAACCAGATAAATTTTTAAATAAAATAAAAATAAAATAATTTTTCTTTTATTTAAAACTAGACTATAACTTATAAAACTCTTTTGGGGTTTTATTTTGGGACCGTCTTAGTAAGCATATAGATCTTAGGGTATGTTATGCTATGTGAACTAATTGTATATATATATATATATATATATATATATATATATATATATATATATATATATATATATATATATATATATATATATATATATATATATATATATATATATATATATATATATATATATATATATATATATATATATATATATATATATATACGTTTACTACACTTGATTATTAATACTGTTTAGTAAGGTATTGCTATATGTTTGACGTGCTAAACTTAAAATTTTTACACTACATAGTAAAATACTGAAATGAGAATATGAATAATATTAAACTAAACTTCACACTTACTAATTGATAAATGAACTACTTACATGATAATACATATATATGTATAAGTATAAATATTTTTAACCTTTAAACATTCTACTAATTGTTTAAAAAGGATATATTTCATAAAGCATGCAATCTAAATAGTATTGTTCTTTGTTTGTAAGCTTATGCTCACTTCAAACTTAAATTAATACTATTTCAGAGCATCATGACTTCGCCTACTGCATCTACGACTCTTCTACCCAGAGTAACTCCTACCCCAGTTGTTTGTTCATCTCCACGATCGGCGCAGTATGGATGGTTGTCAGCCTCGGATTTAGGGGATGACCCAGCTATCGAGGCTGTACTCCCAAAGGACCAATTTCCTACCTCCGCATCAGCTATACTGGCCCCAACCTCTATGGAAGAGGACCGGGTTCTTCCTAGCCTAGCACCTTCCGTGCCTCCATTCTTATCATCGGGCTATTTCTCCAGGTCCGTACCCGTCTCTACTTACGAGAACGGGGAAGGCTCCAGAGCGAGTCATGTCGATTCCGTTCAGGCTCAGATTGCTGCACTGGCTGCACGCCAGGAGGAAGAGATATCGGACCTCCGCAATCTACTGATAGCCGGACAACAAGGCCACACCGTCATCCATGATCGTATTGACACTTTCTCCCGCACCATGAGAAAAGAAGCCCGGGCCACTAAGGGTGTCCAGGCTAAGACTAATAAGGCATTGAAATGGCTCGTAGAAGGGAACCGTCGTCTTCACCAACGTATCCAGGTCATGGAGGGTCCTCAACATCAGACCCATACGGCCTTATCTGCTCAGGAGCAATCATTGTCCATCTTTTGTGATCTCGCCACCGTCCGACATGATGGGATTACAGCAGAGATGACTCATCTCCGAAGAGCCACCAATATACTCCGGACTCATTCCATGTGCTCAAGGAGACCCGAGCAACAATTCGGGCATTACAGGGTTCCCGAAGGGCATTTGTAGCTCCACCAGCTTCATCAACACCATCAGCACCAGCCATACCTAGTGGATCATCTAGGCAAGACTAGTATAGATGTATCGGATTTCTTGTACATCATGACAAGCTTACGGATTGTATCCCAGCTATCATAATATGAGACCTTCGTACTTTTATTTCTTTTCAAGCTTTTGTTGATACATTCATGTGTTGTACCTTTCTTTTCTGGCAAGTATTTTTGGGATTTGATGTACTTAAGACTATGTGTACCACTACCCAGGACAAGGCTAGCTAAGTCTCTGTCCCGGATTTGATATGCTTGATGAATGTTTAATTCCTTATGGAAATTTGCATGCAATCATTCTCTTATGTTATATCTTTTGTGCAAAGTATTATATTATGAAATCCTGACAGGTTATCCAAATTTGTTATGAATTTTACGCATGAAATCATCCCTTGCAAATAATATAAAACTTGCACTAACGTTTGAACTAATAGTCTCATTTTGTGTATGATTATATACAAATGGTGATTACGCGATCAAACCCCAATAATGCAATCGCTCCCAACACCGCTCACACCGAGGCTCCTGAAGCTACTCATAATGTTACCACTGCCCAACTCAGAGAGATGATTGGTGAAGGCATTTCGGCAGCTATGGCAGTCAGAGAATTTAATATGAGCAATGAATCGAACCACAACATGCACAGAAACAACTTCAACAGGGGTTGTTTTTACCCCGACTTCTTGAAATGCAAACCCTCATACTACCGAGGAAAAGAAGGAGTTGTTGAATTGATGCAATGGTTTGAAGGACTAGAGACAGTTTTTCGCATCAGCGGTTGTGCTGACGAAAACAGAGTTAAGTTTGCGACAGGCACTCTGCTTGAGAACGCCCTTACTTGGTGGAACTCTGTGGTCGCCATCCTTGGACAAGACACTGCCTATACTCTCACTTGGGCCAACCTCAAGGAAAGAATGACTGAAAAGTTGCCCTAGAGGAGAAATGAAGAAGTTGGAAGTCAAGCTGTGGGATCTCAAGTGTGAGAACAATGATATCCTTTGGTACAACCAAAGATTTCAAGAGTTAAGCTTGATGTTCACCATAATGTTCCCTCTAAGGAGTGAAAAGATTGAGAAGTATGTCAGCGGACTCCCTGACAACATTCATGACAGTGTGCTAGCTTCACAACCCACTACCATAGAAGGTGCAATGGAATTCGCGACAAAGCTGATTAACAAGCGAGCTCACAACCTGTCCGAAAGACAAACGGACAACAAGGGGAAGTCAAGTAGAACTACTCGTAGTCAGCCTCGTCGATCTTCCAAAAGACAAAACATTGAGCAAACTGATGATACTACTCCCACAACCTGCAACAAGAAATACTTAGGATCCAAACCTAAGTGTTTAAAATGCGACTACCATGATGATGCTGGAAAGCAATGTAAAGGGAACCAAAACCCCGCAAGAGAAAGTCATCATGAGCCAAAGAAAGTTGGAGTATGTTACGAATGTGGGACCTCTGGACATGTAAGACTTGATTGCCCCAAGTTGGCCAACTGGAAGGAGGACAACGGAGGAACCCCATCACAAGTATACATGACTAGCGATGCCCAAGCCAATCCAAATTCCAACATCGTCACTGGTACATTCTACTAAACCAACGATACACATCTGTCCTATTTGACACCAGGGCAGATCGAAGATTTATCTCAACAGAATTTAGTAGAGTATTGGAAATTACTCCATCAGTCTTAGACTCCTACTATACAGTAGAACTAGCTGACGGAAAAATTGTGACGGTTGACACCATTATTCGAGGTTGTACTTTAAACCTCTCCAACCACCCGTTCAACATCGATTTGATCCCAGTAAGTCTTGGTAGCTTTGATGTCATCATTGGCATGGATTGGCTGTCGAAGTACCATGCAGTCATCTTATGTGATCAAAAACTGGTCCGTATACCATGGGGAGATGAAACCTTGATTATACGAGGGGATGGTAACCTTGATATAATCAACACTAGACTTAGTGTCATTTCCTGCACCAAAGCACAAAGGTACTTGACCAGAGGATGCCCTATCTTCCTAGCACACATCTCCAAAGTTAAGGAAGAAGACAAACCTGAGAAGATCAGAATCGAGGACGTGCCAATTGTCCGAGATTTTCCCGAGGTATTTCCTGAGGAACTGCCGGGTATGCCCCCAGTATGACAGATAGAGTTCCAAATTGATTTAGTTCCTGGGACAGCACCTATAGCTAAGGCTCCCTACAGGCTAGCACCATCAGAATTGAAGGAACTGGCCAAACAACTCCAGGAACTATCAAAAAAAGGATTCATTATGCCTAGCTCTTCTCTATGGGGAGCCCCTGTTCTGTTTGTCAAGAAGAAAGATGGTTCTTTTCGAATGTGCATCGATTACCAAGAATTGAACAAACTAACGATAAAGAATCGCTATCCTTTACCTCGCATTGATTACTTGTTTTATCAACTCCAGGGATCAAGCATGTATTCTAAGATTGATCTGTGGTCTGGATACCATCAACTAAGAGTCCGGGAAGAAGATATTCCTAAGACAGCTTTCAGAACTCGTTATGGTCATTTCGAATTTAGAGTTATGCCTTTTGGGTTAACAAACGCACCGACAATATTCATGGATCTCATGAACCGAGTGTATAAACCCTATTTAGATAAATTCGTAATAGTCTTCATCGGCGACATACTTGTTTATTCCAAGAACAAGCAGGACCATGCTGAGCATATGGCCCAAGTACTGAAAATACTCAAGGAAGAGCAGCTATATGCAAAATTTTCCAAATGCGAGTTTTGGATACCCAGAGTCCATTTCCTAGGACACATCATTCACAGCGATGGTATTCACGTAGATCCTGCAAAGGTTGAATCCGTCAAGAGTTGGGCATCTCCCAAATCACCAACGGAGATCCGCTAATTCCTAGGCCTCGCCGGATACTATCGCTGATTCATCGAAGACTTCTCCAAAATAGCCAAACCAATGACAAAACTCACTCAGAAAGGAGTAAAATTTTATTGGGGAGAAAAGGAGGAATCATATTTCCAATTGATAAAACAGAAGTTGTGTAGTGCGCCTCTCTTATCCTTACCCGAGGACAATGATGACTTTGAGGTATATTATGACGCCTCATATAAAGGATTGGGGGCAGTGTTGATGCAAAGAAAGAAAGTGATTGCCTACGCTTCCAGGCAATTAAAGAAGCATGAGAAAAACCACACTACCCACGACTTAGAACTTGGAGCATTGGTCTTTGCCTTAAAAATTTGGAGGCATTATCTTTACGGAACAAAATGTACAGTGTACACCGACCACAAGAGCCTGCAACACATATTAGATCAAAAAGAGCTTAATATGAGGAAGCGTCGTTGGATCGAACTGTTAAGCGATTACGATTGTGAAATCAAATACCATCCAGGTAAAGCAAACGTAGTTGCTGATGGACTAAGCCGTAAAGATAAAGACCCACCCATGAGGGTTCGATCCCTAACCATGACCATCAACCTAGATCTGCCTAAGCAAATCCTTGAAGCACAAACCCAAGCACTAAAACCCGAAAACCTCTGGAAAGAAGATATAGGAGGAATGCTCCGAACTAACCTCTCTAAAGAGAAATTGGAACCAAGGGCGGACGGAATATTGTGCTTACACGGGAGGAGTTGGTTACTCCGTTACGGGAATTTGAGGGACATAATCATGCACGAGTCACATAAATCCAAATACTCAATACATACGAGATCGGAAAAGATGTATCAAGATATGAGGAAATTGTACTGGTGGCCAAACATGAAGGCTGACATCGCCACTTATGTTCAGAAATGTCTTACATGCGCACGTGTCAAAACAGAACACCAAAGGCCATCTGGTCTACTGCTACAGCCTAAGATACCTGAATGGAAATGGGAAAACATCACCATGGATTTTGTGACCAAACTCCCAAAATCATCTCGGGGATATGATGCCATTTGGGTGATAGTCGACCGACTCACCAAGTCTGCTCATTTCATACCCATTAAGGAATCCGACTCCTTATCCAAGTTGGCAAGGACCTACCTTAAAGAAATTGTAACCAAACATGGGGTGCCAGTCTCAATAATATGTGACAGGGACAGCAGATTTACCTCCAACTTCTAGAGGGCTCTCCAACGAGCTTTGGGTACCCAACTGGATATAAGCACCGCCTATCATCCCCAAACGGATGGTCAGAGTGAGTGAACCATCCAAACTCTAGAAGACATGTTGAGAGCTTGTGTGATAGATTTTGGAAATAGCTGGGTCGAGCATATCCCTTTGGTTGAGTTCTCCTACATCAATAGCTACCACGCCAGTATCAAGGACGCCCCTTTTGAAGCCCTTTATGGAAGGAAATGTCGTTCTCCTGTATGTTGGGCGGAGGTAGGCGAGTTCCAACTCACTGGGCCTGAATTGATTCAGGAGACTATAGACCGAATAGTCCTCATAAAGAAAAGATTGTGATGACGTATAGTCCCCAGCCGGGTCATTAACCCGGCCCAAGGGTACTACCCGTATCCGGCCCATTACGTATGGGTAGGATAATGTCAGTCAGGTTTATGGGCCTGAGTAAACAGTAACCGCGCACACGTGTGCGGCCCACGGCCCGGTACGGCCGATACGGCCGACATAGGGTTAGACAGAATAATATCCTGTCTAGGGATATCTTTACCCCAATAAGGGAGGATATTCACTACCAGAATTAGAAGATTACAATCATTCTAATTCTGGTGTTTATCTTTTCCTTAGGGCCGAAGGATCAGTGAAAGCCCACTAGGGTTTCACTGCCTATAAAAGGAACCCCCAAGGGTTCCACAAAGGTATCACAATTCTCTCTAAACTCACATATAACTCTAAATCGATTACTTACTCTCACGGCGGAGTCTAATCGTGGGAAACCTTCCCACGGTAAGCCTAACGCGTGTTGTTTAGTGTGCAGGATCCCAACCAGAAGATTCACTTGGTGCAGGAACTGGTACCCAGCCAACCCGAATTAAGCCTAATTCGGGTCTAACAAGGATCAACCAACTTTTGCATCAACAAGTTGGCGCCATCCGTGGGACCTTAACACTAAGCTAGAACAAAACCTCATCTCGATTGTTTCAATGACGAAGGGGCATCCGCCAGTTAACCCCAGGAACGTGAATCCTGGGAATCGGAAGCCCTCAGGGGAAGGGATTCTTATTCCCAACCAATCACCTAGCCGCCTCGCAAGCGGTCCAGGTAACCGTAGCGGTCTTCAGTCCGCAGGGGTGACGAGCACGATCTCGGTGACACCCCCGCCCACTTCAACCCTGGACAACCCTGATCCGGGAAGTGCGCCAGCCCCTCCTAACAAGGAGCCACGTAGACCCTTAATGGAGGAAGAAGTGGAAGCTCAACCACTCAGCGAGGACGAGCTCACTCGAGTTCTTACTCAGAATTTTGAAAGGATCGTCCCAGGGATCGCATCAAGATTGAGCCTGGGGAGGAACCTCCAAGCCCGACTCAACTTTGGCGACAGTGGACCATCCACTCCTTCCCGAAATAAGAGAAAAAGGAGGACTCAGCCTCGGGAGCAGGGAACCTTTGAGGAAGACCCTCAACCCCGGAATGTGTTTGAACGCATAGGGGATCGCATCATGCAAGAATTAACGCAACCTCAAGATGGGGAAAGGTCGGATGGCTCACCCGAGCGGCCAGACCGAGAGCTGACCAGAACCACACGCCGCCCAAGTGTGTGGGATAGGATGAACACAGGAAGGAAGGCTCCTGGCTCGTCTCAAAAAAGTGGTCCCTACTCGAAAGGCGGGGCACCACCGCCGTCCCCAGATCCGTCTGGGGAGGACTCAGATGACCATCCGCCCAAGCGCCGCCGGCCAAGGCGCACGCCACCACCACCAAGCAATGATGAGTATTATGGTGGCCCCTACTATAGGGATACGGAAGCAGAGGACCTCTCGCGTCCGTGGTGTGAACCATGGGATGACCCTAGGCTCACACGGCCATGGGCTGATCCTAGGGAAGATCCGTTTACCCTTCGCATACGGAACTACTCTGAGGACACCAAACGTCGCATGCCGGCATGTATCAAGACGTATGATGGGTCCGGTGATCCTGTCGATCACCTCAAAATATTTGATACTCAGGCTAAAATTGAGCGATGGCCCATGCCCATATGGTGCCAAATGTTCAATTCGACCTTAATTGGTAACGCTCGGGACTGGTTCGAGGCACTCCCCCCACGGAGCATCGATAGTTTCACGGAACTACGCACTGCGTTCGAAAACAATTATACTCAGAGGAAGAAGTATAATAGGGATCCGGTTTCATTGGCAACCGTTAAGCAGCGGCCGGGGGAGTCCACAGAAGCCTTCACTGAGCGCTTCAATGATGAGTGCACACGCACGAGAACCATGCCAGAGCTCCTGAAAATCTCGGACTACATGCACGCCATAACAGACAGAGAACTGATCAGGCGTCTCAATGACAAGCGTCCAGAAAGATATGATGACCTCATGGAGAGAGTGAGGAATTTCATAGAGGGAGAGACAGCGGTGGCCGCAGCATACCCATCCCGAGGAAATGGGTACCGCTCAAATGACCAGTCCCGGAGACAGTCGGGTGGTCAAGGCAACCAGAACAATAACAAAGGCTCGGACTATAAGAGCCAGAGCAAAGGCGGACGGTCAGACGACAAGTTCACCCCCCTAAAGATGTCCTACCGGGAGATCTTGTTGACTGAAGGGGCGAATTTTCCAAGGCCTCCCCCAATGACCACACCCCCGGAACGTCGGCAGGGAAGTCGCTTCTGCGAATTCCATAATGACAAAGGACATGGCACCGAGGAGTGTATCCAGCTGAAGAAGCATATTGAGTCGCTAATCAAATCAGGCAAGCTTAAGCACCTGGTTAAGGATTGGAAAGACGGAAAGGACAACAACAAGAAGTATGATAAGAAGGACCCCCAAAAGGACAAGCCTTCTACCATATACATGATCCAATCCAGACAGCGCCGCACGAGACAGAAAATTGGCCAAAAATTTTCCCGCGGCAAGGAAATCTCATTCCCTCTCATCACAGCAAGTGACGTGGTTGATGCGCCTCTCACTATTGAGATAAGCATTGGAACACACAATGTCCGCCGCATGTATGTGGATGGAGGATCGTCAGCAGAAGTATTATATGAACACTGCTTTGTGCAGTTATGCCCAGAAATAAGAAGCCAATTAGTACCGGCCACGTCGCCGCTTACTGGCTTTAGTGGAGATACTATCTGGCCAATAGGGCAGTTGCGTCTGCTTGTCACCATTGGGAATGAGGAACATTCCACTACAACGTGGATGAACTTCATGGTGATACGTTCACATTCCCCTTATAATGGAATCATAGGCCGACCAGGCATTTTGGCTATCCGAGCAGTACCCTCTACGGCACACGGAATGATTAAGTTCCCAGTTGATGGGGGAATCGTTACTATTTATAATACAGTCGTGCCGACATCCGAGTGTCACACCGTGACAACACCGGCACCACCTGTACCACCCAAGGATGGGGCACCACCACCCAATTGGAAGGTGGCCATTCACCCTGACTACCCGGAACAGGAGGTATCCATAGGAGGGGCACTCTCAGATAGCGGCAAAAGGGCCATGTGTGCACTTTTAAGTGCAAATCTGGACATATTCGCATGGGAGCCAAAACATATGACGGGTGTGCCACGTACGATAGCAGAGCATAAGCTCCAGATCCGCCAAGGGTACCAACCCATCAAGCAAAAGAAGCGCGGCCAGGCGCCCGAAAGAAGCCAAGTTATATTGGAGGAAGTGCGGAAACTGGTGGATGCAGGCATTATGCGCGAGGTATACTACCACGAGTGGTTATCCAATCCAGTCATGGTCAAGAAACATGACGGAAGTTGGCGCATGTGCGTGGATTTCACGGACCTGAACAAGGCCTGCCCACAAGACTGTTACCCACTTCCAGAAATTGACTGGAAAGTAGAATCTTTGTGTGGATATCCTTTCAAATGCTTCTTGGATGCATATAAAGGGTATCACCAAATCCAGATGGCGGAGGAGGATGAAGAAAAAACTGCGTTCCACACAAGCCAGGGCGTATATTGCTATACGAAAATGCCGTTTGGATTAAAGAACGCCGGCGCTACGTATCAGCGGTTGGTGGATAAAGCTTTCGAATCACAAATAGGACGCAACTTGGAGGTATATGTTGATGACTTGGTGATAAAAAGCCACACGGAGGAGGCACTCCTCCGGGATGTCCAGGAGACATTCGACACACTGAGAAGGATTAATATGAAGTTAAATCCAAAGAAATGTACGTTTGGTGCAACAGAAGGAATGTTCTTGGGATATTTGATTGACCCAAACGGCATCAAACCTTGTCCAGAGAAGACGGACGCAGTGATACGGCTACCGTCCCCGCAGACGCGGAAGGAGGTGCAATCCCTGAATGGGAAGTTAGCCGGACTAAATAGATTTCTATCCAAATCCGCAGAGAAGTCACTGCCCCTATTTAAGACACTGAAGAAGTGTATTAGAAAGGGAGACTTCCGTTGGACGAAGGAAGCTGAGGAAGCCTTTGGCCAACTCAAGCAGCATCTCGCATCTCTCCCCATGTTGGTAGCTCCCCGCCCAAAGGAGGAGCTTGTTATGTATCTCTCGGCTACCCATGGCGCAATAAGCGCGGTACTGATGACGGACAGAGACACAATACAGACCCCGATCTACTTTATAAGTAGAACATTACAAGGAGCGGAGCTGAACTATTCCCCCATGGAAAAATTGGTACTAGCACTAGTATTTCCTACAAAGAGGCTGCGCTGGTACTTTCAGGCGCACCCGATTGTCGTGATTACGGATCAGCCAATCAAGCAGGTTATATCTAGACCAGACGTGGCAGGGAGACTAGAAAAGTGGAGCATCCTACTGGGGGGGCATAATATATCTTACAGACCAAGGACGGCTGTTAAAGGCCAGATCTTGGCAGATTTCCTGATCGAGAAGCCGGATGAGGAAGAACCAATCATTAAGCAAGAGGAGGCCCTATCGGAACCTTGGGTGCTATTCACGGACGGATCCTCATGCACAGACGGATCCGGGGCAGGCCTCATCCTTACAAATCCAGAAGGTATGGAATTCACGTACGCCCTCCGTTTTGAGTTCACGGCCACCAACAACGAAGCGGAATATGAAGCATTAATTGCGGGTTTAAAAATCGCCGCTAGAATGGGAGTTCGCAACCTTGAGGCCTACGTGGACTCACGGCTTGTCGCGAACCATATTCTAGGTGGGTATGTGGCTAAGGAGGACAACATGGTCAGGTATTTGGAAAAAGTCAAGACGTTAATCGCAACTTTCAGTAAGTTTTCCATCAAGCAGGTACCAAGGGGCGAGAACAAGAAAGCGGACGCCCTCAGTAAAATCGCGTCCACAAGCTTCGCTCACTTGTCTAAACAGGTTTTGGTGGAAATACTCAAAGAAAAGTCTATCACGGAAGGGGAAGTGACTGCTATAGTTGAAGAAGAGGGACCTACGTGGATGACCCCAATCATCAACTATCTGGCTAGTGGAACACTCCCAGATGAGGAAAAAGCAGCAAGGCGCGTTAAAAGGAAGTCACAATATTTCGAACTCCGGGAAGGCATCCTTTATAAGCGCTCTTTCTTGCAGCCGTGGCTGCGGTGTGTTGGACCACGCCAGGCGGCCTATGTGATTAGTGACATACACGAAGGATTGTGCGGCATGCATGCAGGTCCACGATCCGTGGTAGCTCGAGCCTTACGAACAGGATACTATTGGCCCACTATGCACAGAGACGCGCGCGACATGATTCGCAGGTGCAATGATTGCCAAGTGCATAGGCCAGTACCGCGGCACCCACAGCAGGAGCTTACACCTATCACGTCCCCATGGCCATTCTACAAGTGGGGAATTGACATCGCAGGACCATTTCCTGTAGCTGCGGGAGGGGTTAAATTCTTGATTGTTGCAATGGATTACTTTACACGATGGATAGAAGCCAAGGCAGTAAAATCTATCACGGGTAAGCAGGTCAAGAAGTTTGTGTGGGAACACATTGTATGCCGTTTCGGTCTACCTGGAGAAATTATATCAGACAACGGCAAACAGTTCACGGATAACCCATTCAAAGACTGGTGTGCATCATTGAACATCAAGCGGCGCTTCGCGTCTGTCAAGCATCCACAAACGAACGGCCTTGTCGAACGAGCAAATAGGAGCTTGGGGAATGGGATCAAGGCACGGCTGGATGAACGACAGGGCAAATGGGTCGAGGAATTGTCGCATGTGCTATGGGCACATAGAACCATGATAAAAACAGCCAACGGAGATACTCCGTTTGCATTGGCTTACGGCACTGAAGCCGTTATACCAGCAGAAATAGGGATGCCTACCATCCGCACGGCGGAGGTTAATGCTGTCACAAATGATGAACAGCTGCGAATCAACCTAGATCTGTTGGAGGAAAAAAGGGAATTAGCAGCCATCAATGAAGCTAAGTCCAAGGCTAAGATGAAGGCTTATTACGATGCCAAGGTTAAAGGTGTTTCTTTTCGACCGGGAGACTATGTCTATCGTGCTAACGAAGCAAGTCGCGTGGAAAATACAGGAAAACTGGGCCCTAAATGGGAAGGACCGTATGAAGTCACTGAAGCCTTGGGACGAGGCGCGTACAAGCTACGCGATATGGATGGCCGCGACCTAGAGCGCACATGGAACATCGCCAATCTAAAAAGGTGCTATCTTTGAAAGCTACGGCTCCCGCATGGATACTTTGCTATAGGTGGTCTTAATAAAGAACCATGCGGGTTATTTGTCTTATTTGTTTTTCTTATGTTTGTTTAAGTTTCCTTTATGGACCTTTTTAGGACTTGTCATCATTGTTCAAACAAAAAATGTAAATGTTCTAATAAAATGCCGTGGTGCCTAGCTAGCTCCACGGCCTGTTTCGTGCAAATTATTGTCTTCTTTGTTAGATTCTTTGTTAGCCGTATGAATTTTAATTGTGTTATATTATGCCATGTTTCTTTCATATGCATTCTCTCGAAATACCGTACATGTACTATACGCCTCCAGGAGGGGTAAGAGGATTAAGTGAACCTACTAATTCAACTTGCCGCGTAAGAGGGATGCAACCCCAGCCGCACGGATCACGTATCCCTACTAGACACCTTACTCACGAGACGTTGGGGTAAGTTTCATATGCTATAGCCATACCATGCTCCGCATAATAAAGACGCACGTCGCACGTCTAGTATATTGTAGACTTGAATGTATTTTCTTTGTGAGTAAGACGTGGTATATCACGCAGTATTAAACTACAATGTTTCGAACACAAGCACAAATACACAGGTTTCCAAAAACAAATCAAAATCGCCGTGGTTACCCACGGACTTATACACAAAACATAAAATTGTTAGCCGTGTACATACACGGACGAATCAATACATATTCAGAGATTACATAACAAGTGTTTGATTGTGGACAAAGAAGCATCCTAAATTGAGGGGAGAAACTTACCCATCTCTGCTTGTTCTTCCACCAGACGCGGCAACCATTCATCACGCTCTCCCCGCTTCTGGGCTTGGGCTGCAATCCTTTCCAACACCACGTCTAAGGGTTCCTCGTCCAGTACGACCCTGGTTACGTCTTCATATACAGGAAGGGTTAGAGGGAAGTTAGCAGCGAAAGGCATGCTAGGATTGAGCTTCTCCATGATTTCAGTGTTCGGGGCATCTTTGGTGGCTTCTAGCTCATCCAGGAATGGGTAATGCAGATCTTGCATCGCGGCCATGGAGGCAGTCATCTTGCTGGCATCAACAGATTGCAAGCTGCTCGTGATTGACAAAAGAGCTACGCGGATCAGAAACGCAGACCCGTGCAGTTTAAAGTAGGAGATCACGTCATGTTAAAAGTATCACCATGGAAGGGGGTTATACGATTTGGAAAGCGGGGAAAGTTGAATCCACGATATGTAGGTCCTTTCAAAGTGATAGCCAAGATCGGGGAAGTGGCTTACCGTTTAGAATTTCTGCCACAGTTAAGTCGGATACACCCCACCTTCCATGTGTCAAATCTGAAAAAGTGCTACGTAGAGGAACCTTTGGTTATGCCCTTAGAGGGGGTCCATATCGATGACCAACTCCAATACACCGAGACACCAGTGGAAATCATGGAGAGAATAACCAAGAAGTTGAAATGTAGCCGCATCCCGTTAATCAAAGTTCGATGGGACTCGAAGAGAGGCCCCGAGTACACCTGGAACGAGAAGATATCTTTAAAGCCAAATACCCTCATCTTTTCACTTAAAAGATAACTACGTATTAGTAGCTTTGAGGACAAAGCTAAAATAACGGGTTGGTGCTGTAAAATCCATGATTTTATCATGATTTCATGTAATAAGATTCACCCATAAATCCTAGGATAATCACTCATGTGTTGTACATCTATAAGTTGTGTGTGAATTTGATTACTATGTATTTATACTTATACAACTACTTTGCTATGGAAATATGATGCATAACTAAACTTGGTACATAAGACTAGGATTACAGGTATTGAAAGTTAAAACAACTATATATGCCCAACACTTAAACAAATTATGGGAAAAATGTTGTATCAGGTAGTACTACATACATATATGTATGTTTACATTATAAACATATATATATATATATATATATATATATATATATATATATATATATATATATATATATATATATATATATATATATATATATATATATATATATATATATATATATACGTTGGACTAGCCCAAAGTCCCCTACCTTGTGTGCTAGCCCAACACAAGCCCACAACTTGAGCCCATCTCCCCTTTTGGCTAAGAATAACACGCATTCCTTAGGTGGAAGGTGAAGAGATGTCTTGGGAACCTAAGTGTCAAGCCTTGGGAACACAAGTGTCAACACATGGCACTATTGTTATTACCAAGGTGTTCACACCCTTACTTGCATCTCTCCCCCCTTTTAGCCGAAAATACACACACACATACTCTTCACATTCCTTCTCAACTAGATCTCACTCTCCCTTCCCTTTTTCTCTCAAACAATCCGGTTATAAGCCACTAAAAATCCAAGTTTGATCACTAGATCTACTAGATCTTTGCCTCATAGTAATCACAAATCTATTGGTAGCATAATCATCATCCTTGGAAGTATTATACCAAGCCCTAGCCGAACCTAAAAGGTCACGGCTTGGTTGATAATTGGAGTCTCCCTCATCATCTTGAATAGATCTCTAACCTCTTTGTTCACATAGATCTCCCTTAGTAACTTTTAGGCAAGAAAGGTATACTCCTTATGTTTCTTTATTTTCACTTGCATGCATCATCATCCATCTATAAACACATGTAAATAACTTGTTAAAAATCAAGATTTGGTGACAGCCATGACCTTAAAGGTCACGGCCTATTTTTGTGTACCATTAAACATGGTTAAAAATCTTTTAATAAGAAATCTATGATTAGCACTATATGTTTAAACTTGATTGAAAAATCATATGAAAACATTTGATAAACTTAGTGTTGCAAGGGTTACAAATCTTATTTTATGGGACTTTGGTTAATAAATAATCATAGATCTCATGAAATAAACATATGTAACTCAAGAACCATGAAAAACATGACCTAGAAGTTCACGGCATATATAATAAATGAATACGTGATTTATGTGCTAAGTTTAAATGAAGGGATACGTATCATTACATGTTAAATGGACTATTGAAAATCACAAAAATGTTATATGTGTACTTAGATGATCTTTTAGTATACATGCATGTATATGTGGAACCTAGGTTTGTGGTTAAATGGTAAATATGAAACAAGCTAAAAACCGTATCTTGAAAATACCAAGATTAAATGACTAACCTAAGCTATATGTGGTGTACATAGACTTTAACTTGTTTTCTTATTATATACATAGCTAGATCTTAATATTTAAACACTTGCAAGTACATGCAATCCTAAAAAAAGACTTGACACACCTTAATAAACTATGATAATCATAGCCGTGGGACTTAAGCTCATGGTTAGAACTTATAACTTGTATAAAACCTTGTAACATACCTAGATCTAAATTGGTACATCACATAAAACAAAGTATAAGTTTTATTCTTTCATTTTAGATTCAAAACTAAATATGAATACACTAAAGACAAGCTTATAAGAATATACTAAGTTAAAAACTTACATAAAAATGTAAAGTAGTGTTAATGGACTATATAAGCCCATGATATGTTATTTAAAAACTTAATGGACCCAATAAGCCCATTTAATAAATCCTAGTAACTTAATGGACTTAAGATTACACTTAGGCTCATTTAACTAATTAAAGGACTTAAAAATATAGCTAAGTCCACCAAAATAGCCCATTAGATGTTTAGCCCATTTAATGAGTCCATTGAATGTTAAATAATTTTTTTTATAAAAATATAACTTATAAAAACCTTTTAGATGAAAATGACAATTTATAAAACTTAAGGACTAAAACCGTAACTTATAAAACTTGTTTTGATAAACTAGTAAGCACAAGGACTGAAAATGTAAATATACAAAAGTCTAGGGTTTAACAATTACTATCTGATGTAGTGTTTTTACACACCTTTAGGAAAAGGAGGTAAATAAGGTAAGTACGACGATTTAGGAAAATCGTGCACAAATGACCCAAAGTGGGGATCGTTCTCAAGGAGGCTTGGTGTGTGTGTAATGAGATGATTAATTATGTGATTATATGATTATGAGAAAGAAAATAGAAGTGGGATAAGAAGAGAATGACGGTTACGATTATGGATTAAACTAAGACGAAAGAGTCGTACACGTAAAACCGAAAAAAAAGCACCAAAATTAAAAATTTATCCTAAAAATTCCTTAAAATCACTAAAAATCCACTAAAATATTACAAGGGTTTACAAAAAATTAAAACTTGCTAAAACCTTTTAATTAATTAAATATTATTTTTTTAATGCTAATTAAAGCCCTAAAAGTCAAAATTAACTAATAAAAAGTCCAAATCAAGATCTTAAAGTTTGCAAGCCTTTAAAATAATCTAATTAAGCTAAAAAGTATTTTTCTAAATTTTAAAACCACTAAAAATTATTTTTAAACAATTAAAAACTATAAAAACTTAAAATAATTCTAGAAAATAACTGAAAGACCCTAAAAATATTTGGAAAGTTGTAAAATTCTTAATTAAGTGTCTAGAGTCTAGGAAAAATATAAAAACTTAGAAAATTAGACTTTTAATTTTAAATAATAAAATAATATTAAAATATTAATAAAAATCCAAAAATCCAAAAAAATTCTAAAAAGTTGCAAACTAGCCAATTTTAACCTAAATAACTCAGAAATGAAGTTGAAATTACCTAAATACCCTTATTGGGCCTAGAAAATGGGCTAGAGTCCAAACAGTCCCTTAATGGGCTTAGATTGGCCCAATAAGAAAAAGTGGCCCAAATTAGCCCAAAAACCACTTCTTGACTCAAAATTTGATTCTGAACAACTTTTTCCAAAGGCCCAAGAGCTGAAAATGTGATATAAGCAAGCTTATTACCAACAGCTTATTCTTAATGGGCTTTTTGGCCCATTAAGCCATAAGTTGATGTCATAAGCTGAAATTAAACACACAAGCTTCTCTTGACCTAAATAAGACTTCTATAAAAAGAAATTTGAAATAAGCCAAAGGAATAAGCCTAAAAATGCAAAAAGCAATCTACAGAAAACGACAAAATAGTCGTTTTTGAGTTCTAGGCTATCCAAGAGCTGATTCAAGTTTCTAAAGCTTTTAAATGACTTAACTAAGCTTAATCAACCAAAAGTTATCAAATAAGTTGACTCAATAAGCTGGAAAAAGCAAATAAGCACTTATGAAAAAGTCAAATAAGTTGGTTCTCTAGCAAAAAGTCAAAGTCAAAGTCTAATAAGCTCCAGTTCAATCAAATGGGTCAAATAATGAAGATCTATCACAAAAAATTAGTTGTTGCAGGTATGGATAAGCCAAAATGGCTTATTGATAAGCTAACTGAAAATTTGTACTAGTAGGGGCTAGTTTTGGGTGTTGAGCAGTGGGAACTTTTTCCACTGCTTGACTTGTTGACTTTTTTGTCTTTAGTGACTTTTTTGGAGATTCAAATTACACAAAGGCACCCAAATGATCAGTGGATCAAGAGGAGTCAATAACAATAAAAAAATCACAATCAACAACAGCCAATTAGTACAGTTTAATCAATTAAGCACCAGATCTGACACATACATGAACACATAAGCAGTTATGAACTAATAAGTTGTTTTAGCAATATTCAGTCAATCAAATTGCACCAAAAGCATATACAAGCTATTATAAACTTAAATGAAAAGTCTAAACAGTTTTCATGCAATGGCTCAAAGCCTAAATCAAGATTCAAGCAGATGAAGGTTACTGATGAACACTAACACAAGCAGATTTTACTTTTGCTGATGCACTTGACCAACAAGCCAGATTCAATCACTCAGATCCATCACATATGTTATATAAATGATGTTTTAACAACTTTTAACCCTAAGCATGCACAAATTCTAGATTGTACCAAAATCTTATGTCAAAAACAGTTAAAATCACTTAGATATAGCACAATGTATGATTCAAGGTTTCAAACCCAAAAACTTGCAGCAAATTGCACTCAACCAAGCATATAACAGATAACAAGCACAAACAAAAACTTCTACCAACACAATAACAAGTTATGATCTTTAACAGGTAATCCCAAACACCCCTTTAAATTTTTAAAACCAAAATTTTCAAATCAAAAGTGAGTTTTATGACCACCCAAGCCCAGATTAACACAATAACAGATGTATTAAGCAAATTCAAGCAAGATTAAGCCACAAAATTCACAAGGACACAAGTCACACTCAAATATCACAAATATCCAATATTCTATCAGATTTTGAGATTAAGGGTGTGTACCTCATGGATGTACATCCACACCTACGAATTTTGAGCTTATGTACTAGAAAGAACAAGTACAAGCTTCCTTAAACAACCCTGCGAAGATTCAACAAAGTTAGAAGCAAAAATATCAAAACAGAAAGGTGACTTTTTGGATAATAAACTTGTTAATGCAACTTATTGTACCCACTCTTGATTATCCCCAAGTTATAAGCTTCACAACACCTTAATATCACAATTAGGGTGCTATGATCAGCTTATAGCCCAAAAATTCCAAGATGTACCAAGAATCTTAGCAAAATATCAAATTTTTGTCCAATGTGTAATTTCTTACACAAGGTTTACAAACACGTTTTAGGGTTCAATTTTAGTTAACATATAACATAAACAAGCATATAATTAAATGGCACTTGGTCTTTCTTCATCAAACTCAAACACAATTTCATAAACAGAAAGTAGGATTTACAGGTTTGTGAACAAGGAAAAACGAAAAAGCAAACTAAAAATGCAGTGTCCTAAGGCCTTTATATAGGCATACAAATGATCTAGGAAAACTAAAAACGTAACCCTAATAGATGTGATCTCCCAAAATTGCCCTTGGAGCTTTTTGAACTTCTTGGCTTCATGTGACTGATTTTTGTTGTGTTGTGGTAGCTGGCAAAGTAAAAGTGTATCCAATGGTCCAAATATTGCTTAGGATGAAAGCTGGAATCTCACACGTTGGATGACTGTCCAAAATTTGGTAGTTTGCTCAAAGGTGTAGCAGGGGAATCATGTGTGGGCCAAAGGAGTGATGTGGCAAGTATTTTTGAGGTTGGGATGTGATTAAGGGATGCTTAATCACTAATCTGGAGGTTTTCATGGCTTAATTCCAACACAATTAAGAAAACCCAATTTGTGTTCTTGAGGGAATAGTAGTGTGTTTGATCCGGTTTTATGTTTAAACCATGTGTTTTGCGCCAAATTTAAACTAATCAAAGATTAGTTAAATAATCTGGTGAGTGGGAAGCTGATGTGTAGGAATGTGGAATTCTCATTGGTTGTGGGACAGGTGTCAAGTGCAGGTAGGTTAAGGTATGTTTCTTTGTCTGCCATCTTTAGTCCCTTTTCTTCTTTCTTTCTTTCACTTTGTAAATAAACACATGAAATCCGTTTTCCTTTGTATTTGAAGTTTTCTTTTTCACACTTTTGCCCCAAAAAGTTTTGTAAAATGAATTCAGGGGTAATTCTTGCCAATTCTTGATTCTTGAAGGACTGATTTGGCATTTTCTTGATTGATGATGGTCTTGACTTGTATGACTGACCTTTTGGAGGACTGAAATTGCCAAGTCATGATTAATGAGGGACCTTTTTGCCATTTCTTCAAAGTCAAGGGTCCTTTTTGCAATTTTGATATTTTCAAAGCACCAAACTTGTAGTTCTTGTAACTTGGAGTCCTTCTTGGTATGTTTGACTTTGAGGAGGATAAATATTGACATTTTAGTTTTGTTGAGGGACTAAAATTGCCAATTCTTCAAAGTGGAGGGCCCTTTTTTCAATATTGACAAACTTTAGGGACCAATCATGTAATTATGAAGATACAAGGGTATAAAGTGTCAATTGTTCCATATTGGAGGACCCTTCTTCATAAATCTTCAAATCTTCAAGGGTTTTCTTGGAAAATTCTTCATTAGGGCTTGGTTCATTGTGCGGCTTTGTTTCCCGTGTTCGTTTTTGCATGATTCTTGTGATCTTTTGTCATTTTCTCAATATCCGTACCTAAAATACACAAGCAACAAACACAAGCATATCTATGGGTATTTTGATGATATTTAATGCATTTTAAGCCCCTTTTGGACGATGAGACTATGTATAAAAGCAGTCTCATCACTCCCCCATACTAAACCATTGTCGTGCCCTCACGCAATGCTAGAATAAAGTATCGTAGCATCTCCAAAATTCATTTTTATTCACTTTATTGAACGATAAACTAGTTATACTACTACTATTACTGCTACTACTTGCGTTTTAGACATAATGTATGATTTTCATCGCAAATGGGACGTTTAGGTTCATGGAATAAGAACACGTGAATGCTTCGTTAGAAATAATTTCATCGTCCTCGATTTTCACCCCAATTCCATGCTAAGCGTGCAACGAGATCATTGTCATTATAAGTTAGTAATGCTAACACTACTCATTGTTGATCCCAAACTTAGATCGATTTAGCTTTATGTATACGAGATTAGATCAAGTAATACACTTAGAGAAACCTTTGTATATGCTTATGAATCTAAGTGTTATGCGGAATTTAACACTTAAACAAGAACACACAATGATATAAACAAACTTTCACTTTGATTATCAATATCAAACTTGCTTACAATGAAAGTAGTTTACGAATGAAAACTTATATCAAACATTAACCTAAAGGTCTTCTTTTATAGACATAAGAAGCCTTGTACAATAATCTACGTATCAGCTATTCTAGGTAAAGATAAATATAGAAAATACATTGTTGTTCCTATCTTTACTAGAAGTAATCTAAAATACAATAAACGCGTAGAGTATATCTTCCTATCAGTGCTTGTCTTCAATGTGTCAACGCTTGACTTTATCTTGTCAACCTTGAGCTGTCAGCGCTTGTTTTGTTCTTGTCAACGCTTGTTTTACTCTTGTCAGCGCTCAAGTGATCTGGCCTTAATTTATTCCCAACAATCCTCCCCTAAACTTGATATCCACTCTTATAATCAAGTTTCTGAATAAGCATTAAGGACTAGGAGGAATCTTACAAACCTTCTCATATTGGTAGTGAATAAATCTAATCAAATCTTTTGCCACGTCACTTGAATAATCTATTTCCAGCTGAGTGTCCTTCATCTTTTCCAAAATAGCCTTGGATATGAAATACTGACCATCCACAAGTAGATACTCAGCAAACTTTGTAGAACTCAAATGGTAAACACCAGCAGCTGAATATAACCTCCATTGAAGACCACTGAGGTCATCTTCAAGATCCTTCCAAATTGCAGGATCCTCTTCTTTTGGTCCACACATTCTTTTGAATGTGGTCCAAAGTTTTATTCCATTAGCTGAAGTTGGTGCTTCAGCCTCATACTTGGTCTCCAGCAACCTCCAAAGGTCCACCAAGTCTTCTCTATCACAACTTGCAAACAAAGATATGAGAGTGGTAAAAGTGTGTACCTCTTTGCCATATCTGCCAATGTTCCAAAACCCACATTCATCTTCTTCATAGCTCACAATTGGGTTCCTGGAATCTAATGGTAACACTTGCACCATATCTGAAGCTTCTAAAGGTGAGAGCTTGAGGCTCTTTCTGATGACAACTTCACTTGGATATAGTGGATCCATATCTTTTGGAAACTCAAATGAAATTCCCTTCTTCACTGGCCTGGGAACAAACATATCTTTCTTGAGTTCCATTTCTTCTGCAAGTTCCTCCTTTATTTCATCTGAAAGAAGTCTGAGAGTGTTTGCTTCCTGCACTCTCACCCAAATGGGATAAGCCCTGATTTCCAACTCATTAAATGTCAAAGCCCTCAACTTCTAATAAGTCCATCCAACTCCATGACATCTGAGCAACATAAAGTATAGCTCCCTTCTATCCCTTTTCAACTCTGAGAGAATATTACTTGCCTTGTGTTTCAAAATTACCTGGCAATCTTTCTGAACTCTAAGAAGAATCTCCAATCCCCATATTTGATCTGAAATGGTCAAGTCTGGATTCTCCATACATCTTTCTTCCCAAGCATTGTACATTTGAACCACCTCTGGCATGTCAAAGTCAACCTGCAATTTCAATTCTCTCAGCTTCTCCTTAGCCAACTCATCACCATACTCAAGTCTTTCTGGTTCTATAATCATCACACTTGAGTCTGAGCTAGCTTCATCACTTTCCTCTTCTGAAGTCATAACAAATGGTGACTCCTCCTTTTTATCTTGTTCCATGATTTGTGCAGCTAATCTTCTATCAAACTCAACTTGAGCTGCATCCTTTGGAACAATCTCTTCTACCAAAATACCCTTACCCTTATCTGATGGTGCAATGGTTGGTAAGGTAGATGGTGATACCTGTGTAGAAACCTCCTTGATGATGGATGATGACTGGGATACATCACCTTCATGTGCAGGTCTGTCAACGCCCAATTTTGTTCTATCAGCGCCCAAAATATTTCTGTCAGCGTCCAACTCTTCCTTGTCAACGCCCAAATATCTTCCCTCAGCGCCTTGTGTAACCTCTCTCAACATAGCTGTAAATGATAAATTTAAGTTGGTAGGAGAGACTAAGGACGTATCAAAACCTGTTTGTTTCTTCAAAGTTGTAAGGGCCTCAGCTACATCCATTGATTGACCATCATGACTGCCCTTATCACTCAGATTTATTGGATCTTCCTCCCCTTTGGAAGATTCCTCCATACCCCTCCTTGCACTAGCACTCTCCAAAACAACAATCCTCTCCCTCAATTGCTTGAGTTCAAGGCCTTGTGAGCTGACAACTTGTACTAAGTCTGCATTTTGCTTTTTCAAGCTTATGCAGACTGCCGTCAATTCCATAAGAGTCATTGGTTCCAGTCTGCCCTCTTCTAAAATGGGAATTTGACCTCCCAAGTCAGATTCATTGGGCAAGGATGAGGACTTAATGATGGTGGGACTGCCTTGGCCAGCATCTAAGCCAGAACCAATAGTCCCAGCCTCATCCAGATCACCAGCCACACTTGTGGTGGTGGTTCTCTCTGCTACATGGCTAGGACCACCAGAGGAGAACACTCCAGTAGTCCTTTGGTGTTTCATCAAACTATATTCAGGGGGTGTGGAAGATGGTGTGGAAGAATGGGTGGATGTGGGTTGGTTAAGGGGTGTTTGGGTTTGTGAAGGTTGTGTGTCAGCGTTGGAAATAGGCACATCAACGCCCACATTTAGTGTGTCAGCGTTGAAGGATTCTGAGTCAATTTGCATATGTTCAAGTGAAGGTAAAGGTTCAGGGATTGGTTCAAGTTGTGGTTGGGGGTCAATTTGTGGTTGGGGGTCTGGTTGAGGTTGTGCTGCTGCAATAACAGCAAGCATAGGTTGGGTTAAAGGTAGGTCACGATGGGGTGGTGAATTCAGCTTCATGAAAATAGCTTTCTTTTGCTCAGGGAGCTTATAAAAATCATTATGATCCCTGGAGCAGTAACCTTGGACATCAAAAACCATTTGTAGAAAACGGGGATAAGCTAAAGTTATTTTGTTCCCCTTGTTTTTACACATGCCCTCAAAAATCATTCTAGAATAATTAAATTTTTGCCCTGTTGCAATGCACACAATAGCACTAGCAATAGATTTATTGATCTCATTGTGTGCAGTGCATTTGGGACTCAAGCATTGAAGGAGGACATGTATGAGGTACTTCCAGGCTGGGGGAAATTCCTGCTTATGATACTTGTTTAAGGTACCTTCATCAGGAAAAGGATATCCCAAATCCCTAAGCCCTTGTTCTATCTCATTAATGGGAAGGGTGGCTATACCATCAGCATCATCAAGATGCAAGGCTTGGCGTACCAAAGCCTCAGTAACCACCCAAGATCTCCCATGAACAATAGAAGTCAATGTAGTCACTCTATTAACTGTTGAGAAACTAACAGTGTTCCAAAACTGTTTAATATGTGTGACTGGAATGAGTGGTGCATGAGAAAGAGCATACCTTAATGGGGATGCGTTCAAATACGCCACCATTTGTGTGTATTGGGGAAACAGAGCATCATCAGCTTCAAGATACGCAATCATGTTGTGTTGAGATCTGAACCCCAATTCCAATTCTGATGGTTTAAACTTGGGTGCCATTGATGAAAGCTGTTAATTTTAAGTGAAGAAGATGAAGTTGATAAGAGAAAATTATGTTAGACATAAATTATAGATACCCTGTTTAAAATAGGAGCCAAATTTATAGGAGAAGAAAATACATGTGATAGGCCCAAAAATAGGCAAGTATTTTCAAAAATCAATCATGAAAATATTGAAAAAATATAAGTTTATCTCATGCATTAAATGTAAAGTAACAACTCCCAAAATTACGGCCTAAAAATATGTCAAAAATAACAACTGGGTAGGTCCCATTGAGTGTCAACGGTCAAAAATAACCCATCAACGCCCAACGGCTATAATCTTGTCAACGTTTGCCTATAGCCATGTCAGCGTCTAATTTGGTCACAACAACGCTTGGAAAATTCTTGTCAGCGTCAAAAATAAAAATGTTTTAAAAATGAAAAATGACCTAAACAAGTAATTTATCCTAGAGAAGATAACCAAAAGCTGATAATTATTATAGGGCGGCAAGCACTGTCCAGTTATGCACACTTGCTTAAGCAAGATAGACATAACAGTCCTCTAGTGTCCCTTGCTAACCAAAACTCTTAACAACTAAGTTACCTTACAAAATTCCTTGTTACTCCCAGGTAATTCCCATAACAAAATTATTCCCAAGACTCCCAACAGACCACAACCAATTCTAGGCCAAAAATGTCTTAGCAGCATGCATAGTATATCAACTTTGCATGCTACAGTGCCTCATGATTTAGTAAAACTAACTCATACTCACCTGTGGACACAATCTAGAATTGTGATAAGAGTATCATATGGATACCCAAACATCCTAAAGGTTCCTAAAACCTCCCCTTAAACTATGATACAAAAGTTTGCTAAAATCATGCATGAACATAAAAAATTTATGTCAAGATAGGAATGAAACATTCCAACCATCATCCATAAATAAAAATGTGTCCAATTGCTTCTCCATTGATCCATAAGCAACTCTGTATCCAATGGTATACTGCTAACACCTTCTGCACATTTAGATTGAAAACCACAAAACTAACATTGTTGCTGACAACGCCCCGATAACACATGACAGCGTTGAGGGAAGCTTTGTCAGCGTTAGACAATTATATTGCTGACAACGTTGCAAAAACACTTATCAGTGTTCAAGCAACCTTTGTCAGTGTTAGAAAAATATAGTGGAAAATCTAAATCATCATAAGACCAATAACAAAGCATCATCCTGTACATACTTTTACAAAAAGATTCCAAAACACATATTATGTGAGATTGACGATTCCAATACTTGTTACCAAGTATTGAAATCTCCCAGCATCAAAAGGTTTAGTTAATAAATCTGACACATTTTCCTCAGTGTCAACCCTATCTGGTTGTATTAAACCTTTTTCAAAGCATTCTCTTATAAAATGGTGTCTAATTTCTATGTGTTTAGTTTTAGAATGATGTACAGGATTCTTAATGATGCATAAAGTGCTGTTATTGTCAACAAATATCTTGGTATGCATGAAATTATACCCATAGTCCAACAGCTGATTCCGAATCCACAACACTTGGCCACAACAAGCAGCTGCAGCCACATACTCAGCTTCAGTTGTAGAATTAGCCACCACTGTTTGTTTCTTGCATTGCCAAGATATCAACCTGCTCCCAAGAAACTGACATCCACCAGTTGTGGATTTCCTATCAAATTTGTCACCTCCATAATCACTATCTGAATATGCAATCAGCTCCAATGGTGAATCCTTTGGGTACCACAAACCAAGACCAGGATAGCATCTTAGGTACCTAAAGATCCTCTTCACAGCATAAAGGTGACATTCTTTGGGAGTCACTTGATGGCGTGCACAAGCACACACAGCAAACATAATGTCAGGTCTGGAGGCAGTAAGATACATCAAGGATCCAATCATGGATCTATAGTGCCTGACATCAACATCTTTCCCATCTCCAATCTTTCCCCAAGGGTGTTCTATATCCATAGGAGTAGTAGCCCTCTTTTCATGTGGAGAAAAGCCAAACTTCTTCAAGATCTCAACAACATATTTATCCTGGGAGATGAAGATACCATCTTCTTTCTGCTGAACTTGTAAACCAAGAAAGAAGTTCATCTCCCCCATAACACTCATCTTGAATTTGTCTGTCATAAGCTTGGAGAAATCCTCACTCATCTTTGGATCAGTAGACCCAAAAATGATATCATCAAGATAGACCTGCACAAGCAACACATCCTTTCCTTTCTTCTTTGTAAATAGTGTCTGCTCTATGGTGCCCCTCTTGAATCCATTGTCCACCAAATAGGTCGACAAAGTACCATACCATGATCTAGGGGCTTGATGAAGGCCATACATAGCCTTTTTGACTCTATACACTTTATCTGGATGCTCTAGATCCTCAAAACCAGGAGGTTGCATTACATATACTTCCTCAACAATGGTGCCATAGAGAAAAGCACTCTTGACATCCATTTGATAGACAGTGAAGCCCATGCAGGATGCATAGGCTAGAAAAATCCTTATAGCTTCAATCCTTGCAACTGGTGCAAAGACTTCCTCATAGTCTATCCCCTCCTCTTGTGTATAACCTTGAGCCACTAACCTTGCCTTGTTTCTGACCACAATGCCTCTTTCATCTCTTTTGTTCCTGAGAACCCATCTTGTCCCTATAGGTCTGACATATCTAGGACAATATTCTAGCTCCCAAACATCCTGAATTACAAATTGGTGAAGCTCCTCCTGCATTGCTTCCACCCAACTTGGTTCTTTGAGAGCATCAAATATTTTCTTGGGTTCCTCTTGTGACAGAAAACAGGCAAACAAACATGCTTGCACAAGAGGGGTATCAACCTTCTTGTGTATATTGGCAATAAACCCACCAAGACCTTGATGAGATCTTCTAGTCTGAACTAGAGTCATAACATCACCAATGATCTGGGAAGGGGGGTGATTCTTCATTGTGGAAGTGAGAACTCCTCCTTCAAAAAGTCTGGTGTCCTCAACCTCATGCTCCATGTTGCCAATATCTTCTTCATCAGACTCTCCTTCATCAACGTGAGGATGAACCTCTTCATATAAATTGGAAGGTTCACCTTGTTCAAAATTGGAAGAGAAAAGATGTTCAGTATTTTTGTCAACGCCTGAATCTTGTTTGTCAGCACTTGGGCTAACAACGCTTGAAGTGTGGTTGTCAACGTCTGAACCATCAACGTCTGAATTGGTCTTGTCAGCGCTAGATTTGCCTTTGTCAGCGCCTGAAGGACCATGCATGTTTGTATCTGGTGGTATTGGGAAACCACCATTATCTTGTCCAGCAGCAGCAGCAGCAGCAAAAGCATCTGTCCAAATGGGAAATGTAACATATTCTAGGATAGGAGATCTCTTCTCTGCTTGTGATCCAACCTTTTCATGAACCTGAGTACCTGAAACATCAACAACTTGTTCCTCCATAACATTTGAAGTTTCCTTCACAATGTCTGGATTAGTGACAGGCATATAATTTAAAGTTCTAGATAAAGGTTCCAAGTCAAATAAACAATTAGGACCACTTTCAGGATCACTAGGTTTATTCTCTAAAAATCTAACATGTACTCTTTCAAGTATACGTTTGTCCTCTTTAAGATAAACCCAATATCCCTTGCTCTGCACTGAATACCCCATGAAGTAACCCTCATCACCTTTTGCACTAAATTTCCCTAAGGCATCACTAGTGTCTAAAACTACTACATGACAACCAAAAGGTCCGAGAAAACCAATATTAGGTTTTCTACCCCAAAGTAACTCATAAGGTGTTTTGTTCTGAATTTTGTTAACCAATGCTCTATTTTGCACATAGCAAGCTTTGTTAACAGCCTCAGCCCAAAAGGCTATAAGAAAGTGAGCATCAACCAACATTGTTCTGGCTGCTTCAATTAGGGTTCTATTTTTCCTCTCAGCAACCCCATTTTGTTGTGGGGTTCTAGCAATGCTAAATTGCCTAGTAATTCCTTTCCTGGCACAGAAATCATCTAGCTTCTTATTCCTAAATTCTCCACCATTATCACTCCTAAGCATTTTAACCTCATTGCCAGACCTCTTCTCAATCTGAGTGATAAAATCAATTAGAACATCAGCTGTGTCACTCTTCATAGCTAGAAAGAATGTCCAAGTAAACCTAGAAAAGTCATCTGTGACGACAAAGCAATATGACTTACCATTCAAACTTTCTATATTGGTTGGACCAAAGAGGTCCGTGTGAAGCATATGAAGAGGTCTAGAACTAGTGTGCACCTGTTTGGACTTAAATGAGACCTTGTGCTGCTTGCCTTTAAGACATGCAACACAAGAGTGGTCATTGTGGAAGGCCTTCTCAGGCAAACCACCAACTAAACCAACTCTCACAAGCCTATTTATATTTTTAAAATTTATGTGCCCTAGTCTTCTGTGCCACAAATTACTCTCATCTACTGAGGACTTAGCATAAAAACAAGACATATTATTGTTCATTTTAATCCCATTCAAATTCACATTATATATGTCCTTATGCCTAGGTGTTCTATACTCAATATATTTCTCATCAGGGATCTTAAAATCCTTGCTTAACACCAAACACTCAGTATCAGTAAAAAGAACTTTATTTTTGTTATCACAAACTTTTGATACACTAAAAAGGTTGTAATCAAGTTCTTTTACCAGGAAGACGTTCTCAAAACGCAAATTCTTGGTGAGAATGGTTCCTTTGCCTGTGATAGTACCATATTCGCCTCCAAAGTAAACCTTGTCACCATCCTTAATGGGAGTGAAGTTAGTAAGATAATCTTCCTTCCCTGTCATGTGCCTTGAGCATCCACTATCCCAATATCCATAATCATTGACCTGTCTTTAAATGCCCTGCACATAAAGAAAACAAATTAGTTTTCTTTGGGAACCCAAGTCTTAAAAGACTTGGATTCATCTAGTTGTTCAATAAGAACAGACTTAGTTCTCACAACAACCCCATTCTCATCCTTCTTAGGATGAAATACCCAGTTAACCCCAATAGGTTTTGTAATGACTTTTGAAATGTAATTAAATCTATTGCAAGTCATTGAAATCCATTATCATTAGGGTTTTGATCTTTCTTGGGTCTCCATGTTAAGCTTAAAGAAGCTTTAGACCCCTTACCATGTGGTTGCAAATATTTAGGTCTGGTCACGTTTCTGTCAGCGTTAGAATTTGTCCTGTCAACGCTGAAATTACCCTTGTCAGCGTTGAACCTAGGGTTTGCTACGGAAACCCATTGCCTATTTGACCAGTTGTTTGTCTTTTAAAATGGTCTTTGTCGATGAGTGTTAGACCCTCTAGTAAAGAATGGGGCAGGTCTAATCACTTGTGGACTTTGCTGCACACAAGGTTTGGGTCTGACAACGTTTGACTTCCTAACAACGTTGACTTTGTTCCTGTCAGCGCTGAAATTGTTTCTATCAGCGCTGGTGTTGGGAGCGTTGACACACTTGTATGCCAAGTGTGAAAAGCTACCACAGGTGTAACAAGCTTTCCTAGACACAACCTTAGGTATAGAAGAGAAGAAGCCTGCTCCATGATTGCTAACTTGGCTCTTGGGTGACCTAGTATTTCTATACATCTCTGCATATTTAATGCTAGGTTTTCTATCAGTGTTTGAGTCTAGGTCAACAACTTTACCAGTGTGTGGGTTAGTAACCTTAATGGGTGTTGACTCATTGGGACTTTCACATAGTAAGCCACCTTTAACAAATAAAGTAGGGTTAGCTTTCTTCCATTCATTCAAGTCAGTCAACTTTTGTTGATACTCTTCAACTGGAGTGACAACTCTTGGTGGAGGAATGAATTCCTCCTCTTGGAGCTCTGGCAAACCAGTCGAAGATAGGTCCTTTTGTTGGACACCATAGAAGTCACCAGCTGGTGGTGGAACCAAAGAGTAATCATTCATCCAAATCCTAGTCATGTCCTTAGGATCCCTTTGTTTACCCACACAATCTCCTAGGGTTTGAGTGGCTCTATCAAATCTTTGAATTTTAAGGCTAACATTATCTTTATTCTTAATAGCCTCATCTAACTTAGCCTGTAACTCACCATTAACCCTTTCCATGATGTTTCTAATATCCATACTAGCATCTAACTCATGTTTTAAGATATTAATTTTATCTTTTAAATCAAATTCCATTTTCTTGTATTCAGAAACGGTTTTCTCAATTTCAGTGAGAGCTAGTTGGTAATTAGACAATTTACATCTTTCAGTACTCATATCATCTAATAATCTTAACACCTCTTTGTTAAGTCTTTCAGTATTTAACCTACAACCTTTGCTACAAAAACCATCATCATATACCTCATTATCAGATGAAGAGGAGGAGTGTGCCATGAGATCATATTCAACATGCTCTTCTTCTTCAATATCAGCAACCAAAGCTTTATCCTCTTCAGCATTCTTAGCCAGATAGCTCCAATCCCATCCCATACCATCAATTCCTTGAACTGCAACCATTGCTTTGGAATACCGAGCTTTAACAACCTGACTTGAGGGTTTACCAGCATCAGATCTTCTAGGAGATCTGCATTCCCTCATGAAATGACCCATACGATGGCAGTTGTAGCATTCAACTTTGGATTTGTCAAATCCAGCTGTGTCTTTAGCATTGAAGGTCATTTTCTTCTTAAACCTTCTGTTCCACCTGTTTGCTCTTATACTAGCAAGAGCCATGTTCCACTTGATGTCCATCTCTTCCAAGTGCTCATCACTTATCTGCTCAAGGTCCTCATATGTAATCCCTGAACCATTGGGCAAAGAAACAATGTAAGCACAAACAGTATCCAGATTCAAACCAACAGGTGTAACTCTTGGGGAGTCACTCTTGAATGTGTCAGCGTCTGAATAGGAGACGTTGACAGGACTTGTTCCAGCGCTGACATATGATGATCCAGTAACTGGATGCATGTAAGAGTCCTTCTGATTGAATTGACCTTCACTATGAGAGAAGAAGGCCGTGTTGCTGTTGGTAGATTTGCTTCCATGTTCTAAAAGAGTTTCATCTTCCAATAGCCTTAGTTTTTTGTAGATGTCATCAAACGAGGAGCTCTTGTAAGTATTGTTGGCAAGAATAGATCTTGCCTCAATATTCCATGCCTCACCAAGACTTTTAAGAAAGGTAGCATTAATGTCAACATCACCAACTTGTGTCCCCATGAAGGACAACTTGCTTGTAATGTCAAGCAATCTGCTTCTCACACTACTCAGTTTCTCATTGGGTTGAGCTTTGAAGACATCATAATCATGCAGAAGTTGCTTTTTCTTTTCTTCCTTAGTGTCTGCATTGCCACCATATGTAACTTCAAGAGCTGCCCAAAGATCCCTAGCAGAGTCATAGCCTCTATATTTATGCTGGTTTTCTTGTCCCAAAGAGACTTTCAGAATATTTAGGGCTTTCATGTCAACCCTTCTCTTTGCTATGTCATCAGCAGCCACAGCTCTACCATCTCCAGTTTTTTCTCTCTTATCCTCTTCAGAACATCCAGCAATAGCTGTTCTTGCAGCAATGGCATTAAGAATCTTTTGAGCCTTATTGAATGTGTTTCCATATTCAATAATCTCCCAGAGTGTGTAGTCATAGATCCCCAGATATTGTTCAAAGTTGAACTTCCACAAGTCAAAGTTGGTTGCATCAAGCATGGGAATCTTGATGTTTGGTAAAGCTGAGGAAGATAAGGTTATTGCTTCAGACATGATGTTGTTAGGGTTTCTGAGAAAATTAGGATTTTGGTGATTTTTAGGGTTCTATTGTTCTTTAAGATCAAAAGTTCCTCAACAAGCTCTGATACCACTTGTTGATCCCAAACTTAGATCGATTTAGCTTTATGTATACAAGATTAGATCAAGTAATACACTTAGAGAAACCTTTATATATGCTTATGAATCTAAGTGTTATGCGGAATTTAACACTTAAACAAGAACACACAATGATATAAACAAACTTTCACTTTGATTATCAATATCAAACTTGCTTACAATGAAAGTAGTTTACGAATGAAAACTTATATCAAAGATTAACCTAAAGGTCTTCTTTTATAGACATAAGAAGCCTTGTACAATAATCTACGTATCAGCTATTCTAGGTAAAGATAAATATATAAAATACATTGTTGTTCCTATCTTTACTAGAAGTAATCTAAAATACAATAAACGCGTAGAGTATATCTTCCTATCAGTGCTTGTCTTCAATGTGTCAACGCTTGAGCTGACAGCGCTTGTTTTGTTCTTGTCAACGCTTGTTTTACTCTTGTCAGCGCTCAAGTGATCTGGCCTTAATTTATTCCTAACACTCATATGCCCTAATCACGTACTTATCCTCCCAATTTCCTAAGTTGTATCTCTTATATTTTATTATGTCTTGAATGTTTCACGAGGATACAATGTTTGACTTATGCGATAATAGATATTTAGGTCTAAAAATAGAGTCCTAACGGTGTAACCAAGACCATCAAATCAATAACCCCTCCTAATAGACAACGATGTCAAAAAATTAAGTCAACAAGAAGGATCGATAAACACGGTTTTATAACGGTTTTGAACATGAGACTTATTACCAAGACTTTTATACGCCCCCTAACGGAAAGGCCTTATTATTTTTGGTTTACCTCCATCTTTTATTCAACTTCGCCATGAAGCTTTTATTATGACTTCGGTCTTGCCTTGCCTTTTATTATCCACCTCATCGGTAGTTTTATTAGCCAAAGACGTACATCCTCACGCTAAGGCGAATTTTGGATCTTTAAAGCTTCAAAGATTAAGGCTTGATTCACTTTCAAATTTGCATAGATTTTTCGGCCTTGTGGGGCTTCAAATTGTTTGCTTGATTTAGGTGAGCACTTGAAATCTTATTATTGGGTGAAGCTTTTGATTATTCGGGTGCCAATACTTCAAAACTGTGACGCTGGCGATACCTTAATGTCTTCCCAATTTAAGTACACGAAAGCTACTAGAAAATACTAGAAACCCAACAATCAAGACTAAACCGCTAAGTCAATATTTATTAAGCAAAAAATATTTACAAGCGAAGGGAGAATAAGCAAACAACGAGAAGAAATGAGTTTTTGAAAGAATACGAGTACTCTACGTTTAGCATAGTAACTTATAATTAACCCTATCATTTCTCGTCCTCATTTAAGAGACTTAGCCAAATGTGAAGTTAAGGAATCAAAGCTAAGTGCTCAACACGCACGGTCGAGTAAAAAATTACTCTTATTCTTGCCATCGGAAAACCTACATTCGTGTCTTCAAACACTTATAAAACATGAGAAAATTTTTAGAATTTGGCCATTTTTAGCCTTATTTTGCAACAAAAACGATAAACAAAAAGATAAAATTTGGAAAGCGTGAAGGTTTAGCAAGGCAAGTATCTATTCACTCCCCATACTAAAGTTAAACATTTTCCTCAATCTTTCGAGTCTAGGGGTGCAAACACCCCCATACTAGAGACGTAGTCGAATGCCTAATCTAGCATGGAAAGGGTGTAACCGTTAAATTTAAAGCCGTTTATGAAGTGTGCTAGAAACCTAAGGTTAGAACATCAAAGGATATATCATGGATATTGAGAAAGTCTTCAAAGCAAACGATCAAGTGCTCCCATAAAACGAACACGAGAGGCTCCAATCGTGAAGATCATGATCATCTAGAAACCACAATTCATAAACAACCACGGAACAAAGGTTGGAAAGGGCACAAATCCCCACACGTTACTACATTAGAAAGCGATAATATGTACATAGGATAAGCATGGGACTCCCCCACGAGGCACCTCGTTTTTGATTACCGAGTCATGAGCTCGACTCGATCCCCTCAATACTAATTATCATTGGGGAAGGTGATTTGGTCGAGTTAGTTCAAGGATGGAACTTCCCCGCCAAAGTAGTGCTTCAACCTATGTCCATTCACCTTGAAATTGGGGCCATCATTTTGAGCTAGCTCGATGGTCCCATATTGAAAGACTTGAGTCACGGTGAATGGACCGAACCAACGGGATTTCAACTTACCGGAAAATATATTCAAACGAGAATTAAAAAGCAAAACTTGATCCACAATGTTAAAAACCCGGTTTTTAATTTTAGAATCATGCAACTTTTTAGTCTTTTCTTTATAAATCAATGAATTTTCATAAGCAATATCCCTCAATTCATCTAATTCATTTAATTGCATTTTCCGGTGTTTTCCCGCGGTCTCCATGTCATCATTACAATGCTTAAGGGCCCAATAAGCCTTGTGTTCCAATTCAATTGGCAAGTGACAATTTTTCCCATACACAAGCTTATAGGGAGTGCACCCAATGGGCGTCCTATGAGCGGTCCTAAAAGCCATAAAGCATCGTCCAACTTATCCGACCAAGATTGTCGGTTTTCCCCAACGGATCTCTCCAAGATCCTTTTCAACGCTCGGTTTGAAACCTCGACTTGCCCACTTGTTTGTGGGTGATAAGCCATAGAAAGCCGATGTGTAACCCCATATTTCCTTCGGACCCATTCGAATTGGTCGTTACAAAAATGGGTTCCACGATCGCTTATGATCGCACGAGGGGTTCCAAACCGAGAAAACAAGCTTTTCAAAAACTTGACTACCACACCTGCATCATTGGTGGGTAAAGCCTTAGCTTCCACCCACTTAGATAGGTAGTCAACCGCGACAAGGATGTACTTATTACCACGAGATGATGGGAACGACCCCATAAAGTCTATGCCCCAAACGTCAAAGATCTCACACACTTGGATGATGTTTTGTGGCATTTCATCTTTTTGTGAGGCTTTTCCTTGTCGTTGGCATGAGTCACACGACTTCACAAGCTCATGTGCATCTCGGTAAATGGTAGGCCAAAAGAAGCCGGCATCAAACACCTTTTTAGCCGTTAGATTAGCACCGTGGTGACCACCCATGGGTCCCTCATGACAAGCTCTAAGGATATTAGAAGCTTCGGTACCAAAGACACAACGTCGAATAATTTGATCCGCACAAGTTCGAAACAAGTAAGGGTTGTTCCAAAAGTAGAACTTGACGTCACGGAAGAATTTTCGTTTTTCTTGAGTCGTCATACCCTTGATGATGAAGTTTCCCGCATGGTAATTTGCGATGTCCGCAAACCATGTGGTGGAAGAATCAAGCTTAGAATTCACTACACCAAGTGTCTCGAGCGGAAATGTTTCGGTTATTTCCTTTGGCTCGTAAACACTTTGGTGAGGATCTTCCAAACGAGAAAGATGATCTGCCGCTAGATTCTCGACTCCTTTTTTTAAACAATTTCGTGATCAAATTATTGAAGGAGGAGAATCCAACGAAATAATCTTGGCTTTGCATCTTGTTTAGCCATAAGATACTTGATAGCCGAATGATCCGTATACACTATGCATTTCGTCAAGACGAGATAAGGTCGAAATTTCTCAAATGCATACACCACGGCAAGGAACTCCTTCTCCGTTGTAGTGTATTTAAGTTGAGCCTCGGTCATCGTCTTGCTAGCATAGTGAATAGGCAAGAAGTGCTTTTCATGACGTTGCCCCAATACGGCGCCAATAGCGTAGTCACTAGCATCACACATGAGCTCAAAGGGGAGGTTCTAATTGGGAGCAACAAGAATGGGAGCTTCGGTAAGTTTCCTCTTAAGGATTTCAAAGGCTCGTACACAATCTTCGTCAAAGACAAAACGTGCCTCTTTTTCAAGAAGATGTGTAATAGGTCGAGAGATCTTTGAAAAATCCTTGATGAATCGACGATAAAAGCCCGTGTGACGTAGGAAACTCCTAAATCCCTTAACGGTTTTGGGATGAGGTAATTTGGCGATGTCGTCTACCTTAGCTTGATCTACCTCAATCCCCGCTTTCGAGACTTTGTGCCCTAAGAGGATTCCACTTTTAACCATAAAATGACATTTTTCCCAATTGAGCACAAGGTTGGTTTCCTCACAACGTTTCAACATTCTCTCGAGATTCGACAAACACGAAGTGAACGAATTACCAAACACGGAAAAGTCATCCATGAAGACTTCCATCGTCTTCTCAATCATATCATGAAAAATAGCCATCATGCACCTTTGAAAGGTTCCCAGTGCATTACAAAGTCCGAATGGCATTTTACGATAGGCAAACGTTCCATATGGACACGTAAACGTAGTTTTTTCTTGATCACTGATAGGTGTGTAAACACCCATCCTTTTACCACTTAATTCTGGCTAAAACGAGACCAAAACGCCTATTTAATATCATTTGTTTGGAATTATGCGTTGTTTTTGTGTTTATTGTGTTTTCAGAGCCAACCGGATGGATAATGGAGAAAACATGGGATTGCACGGGATTTATCGAAGAAAAAGACTCAAGATGAAGTCTATTGTCCAAGAGATGAAAAAGATTTGAAGTCACTGGGCCTATTCGAAGATTTATCGAAGAAAAGGACCAAAGATGGAAGATTTACAAAAGTCGAAGAAACTCAAGTCTATTAAACGAATAAATTAAAAGACGAGTTGAATTTAATCGACGACAAATCCCGAATCAGAATCGAAAACGTCAACTTTTTTGAAAAGACGAGAAGACAAGAAGAACGGGAGAAAACCCACTCACCAACCAAAAGACAAGACTATATAAAGCCCTCCCCTCACACACTTTGCATTCAGTTTTTGTTTTTTTTTCATTCCTCCACTTTTTTCTCCCTTCTTGTTCGTAGCATCACCAACACCACTAGGGTGTTTGGTGATTTTAATCTTTGTTCTTCAAATCTTATAATTTTAATCTTTGTTTTGAGATTGTTAAAACATTAATCATCAATACAAGTTCTTGTTTAATCTTTCCATTTTCATCTTGTTTATCATCATCTTTTATTTCAAGTTCTTAAGTTCTTATTTGGTTGATTTGATCTTGAAAAGTTGTTGGGATTTATGTTTTTGTTGATGGGATTTGTAGTTTATGGTTAGTAGATGCTTTGTGTTTAGCTTTATTTAAGATTTGGTGAAAAACTTGGTGATTTTTGGCATTAAAATCGTTTTCCCTGTTCTTCGGGTAAGTTTCTGTTTTTGAGTTCCCCAGGTTCCGAATGAACCAAATGTTCCGGATGAACACCAAAGTTCCGGATGAACTATAAAGTTCCGAATGAATATGTTTTTGAAAAGTTCCGAATGAGTTTCCTTTAAAAGTTCCGAATGAGTTTTTTGTTTAAAAGTTCCGAATGAGTTAAAAAGTTCCGAATGAGTTTTTTTTGTGAGCATCTTTAATTGTTACTGTTTCTTTAGTATTACTGTTTCTTCATTTCTATTTCATAGTTTAGTTCTAATTTTAATTAACTGTTATTAATATAATTGCCTTTAAATTTAAGTTTACATTTTCATACATTTAACTTTTTAGTAGATTAGAAAACTAAACCCCCTTTTTTAGTAACCAAGAACAATCATTCCACTTAGAACCAAGATCAATTCGAGAGGATATCGAGACATAAATTGAACCCATAAAAATCTTGTATCAATCACGAGGATCTATGGGAATTTGGAAGTAACCGGAAATACCATCTAAAAAGCAATAGAAATTGTTTCCCGCAAGACGCTCCAACATTTGGTCCATGAAGGGCAAGGGAAAATGGTCTATTCGAGTGGCTTCATTCAACTTACGATAGTCAATGCACACTCTCCATCCGGTCACGAGTCTAGTGGGACTTAACTCGTTGGCATCGTTTGGCACAACGGTAATTCCTCCCTTCTTAGGGACACAATGAATAGGACTCACCCAAGGGCTATCCGAAATAGGGTAAATCATTCCCGCGTCAAGCAGTTTAAGGACTTCCTTTTTAATGACGTCGTGAATTTTGGGGTTCACCCTCCTTTAACATTGGATTGCGGGCTTTTAATCCTCCTCTATTAAGATTTTGTGGGTACAAAATTAGGGATCGATACCCTTAATGTCGGGTAACTTCCACGCAATTGCCCCTTTGTGATCCTTTAGAACATCGACAAGTGCGGTTTTTTCATCATCCGAAAGTTCCTTCGCAATAATAACCGGCAACTTGTCGCCCTCCTCCAAATAGACATATTCGAGATGAGGAGGTAAATCTTTCAACTCGAGGATAGGTGGTTCCTCAATTGAAGATTTGGGCTCTATACTCATAACCTCCTCGGTGGAGGAAATGGGAAATCGTTAAGGAAATCCTTGATAATCAAGAAGTCCTCATCATTGTCGAGGTCTTCGTTACAAGTACGTGGAACATCGAATTCTTCCAACATAAAACCACCACCTTCCAATGGAGTGAAGGTTGGTGTCGAGTTATCAAGGATGGGATCTTACATAGTGGGATTGCCACTATTTTCATCATCACCAAAACCTAGAACTTCTTGTGAAAATTCCTCGCAAACCACGTCAATCATATCAACGAGATTTATGGTTGCAACAGAATAAACATGAGAAATTTGAGAGTTTTGAGTTCTGTTTATAACAAGTTCCTCGTCGTTCAAACGTAAGGTGATCTTTCTAGCATGAACATCGATCAAAGCCATAGACGTATCTAAAAACGAACGAACTAAAATGAGAGGAACTTGAGGATCCGTGGGAATATCGACAACGATAAAGTCTACCGGATAATAGAACTTTCCCACTTCCACAAAAACGTATTCCGCCAATCCACATGCGGGAATCGTGGAATGGTCGGCCAACTCGATAGACATTAGTGAAGGAGTAAGATTAGTAAGATTGAGCGACTTGAAGATTTCAAGTGGCATCAAGTTAATGCTAGCACCAAGATCGGCCAAGCCAAAGCATTCTTCCATATCTTGGATTGCACAAGGGACAAAAATTTTACCGGGATCACCGACTTTTTAAGGTATGCGATTAAGATAAACTGATGAACAACTAGACAATTGATGCAATTTCTCCTTGTTGTTCAACATACTCTTAAAGTTAGCGGCAAATCGAGGCATCATGACCAAAGCATCGGCGAAACTCACATTAAAGTGCAAATCACAAAAAAATTTCATAAAAAGCTCAAATTGATAATTGTCGCGCTCTTGACGTTTCTCCTTTCTAAGTCTCGATGGATAGGGCAAAGGCGGTATGGGTTGAGGCATAAGCATAGCCTTTGGAATCTCGGGTTCCAAGGTTGGTAATGGGTCAACCGTAGTTGTGGCATGAGCGGTACTTTGTGGGATTGGGACATGCTCCTTTTGGACCACCACCTCGGGTTCTCCTCAATTGCTTCCTCCGTAGGAGCAATCGGTTGAGGAGTCGGTTCCTTAAGTGTCTTACCACTACGTGTGGTAATCACTTTCATCTCACCCTTAGGGTTTGATACGGTGTTGCTAGGAAGACTACTCGAAGACGGTTTACACATAATTGCCTCAAACATAGATGAAATTTTATCTTCAAACATTGATTGCCTCTTCTCGGCTTTAATCATCTCTTGCTTAATATCATGTTTCCCTTGTTCCATTTTTTGTTGGGTTTGTTGTAACCTAGTTAAATTTCCTTCCATTTTGTTTGTGTGGATTTTAAGCTCATTTGCTAACTCATTTTTCAACTCTTTATTTAAGTCGTTCTTAAACTCGGATCTTAGGCTAATGATTTCTCTATGAATGTTGTCAAACCTAGCATCGTTCCCATTAGCGTATTCAACAAATTCATTTGGAAGATCTTTCAAAGTTTGCAAACTCTTGTTGTTGTTTTGAAAATCACTTTGATTTTTGTTTGAAACTTGATTATTAGCCCCTTGATTACCATAGTTTCCTTTGTTGTAATTGTTTTTGAAACCAACTTGATTGTTGCGATAGTTGTTGTTAGCATTTTGATTTGAACCAAAACCCGATGGAGTCAATTGATTAGAGCGGGTAACTTGACCGTTTTGGTTGTAAGTTCCCGTGGCCGCGTAGGCACTCGAAGTGTTACCACCGTTGGTAATGCACTCGGAGAAATCATGACCTCCACCACAATACATGCATGAAACCTCAACCGCTTTAGCCGTAGCGGGAGCACTTGGTTCTCCAACTTTGAACTCAATCAAAAGACCTTTAAGTTTATCAAAGATTTTGTTTTCCAAGTTCGCCTCAATTTGGCAAGCATCGATGGTAGTAGACAAAGAAGGTGAAGCCGAAGACGAAGCCTTACGAACACTAGACGTGCTACGAGGATTATACACCTTAGATCTATTCTCAATTATCACCAAAGCTTCCTCAACCGTTTTACACAAAATTTTACCACCCGCGGCGGCATTAAGATAATCCCTTTCATGATCATTAAGTCCATTGTAAAACGTGTCAATTTGATGCAAATCGGAAAAACCGTGATAAGGACACTCATGTAACATTTCCTTTAACCTATTCCAAGCCGTTGAAAAACTCTCATTAAATTCTTGTGAAAATTTTGAAATCTGGTTTTTCAAGTGCGTAGTCTTAGAGGGCGGAAAAAATTGGTTCACAAACTTAGACACGAGATCTTTCCACGTCAATATAGAATTGGGTGGCTCTTTCTCTAACCAAATTTTAGCGGGCCCCGCTAAGGAATACGGAAAAAGCATCATCTTAATCGAATCATTAGCAACATCCTTAAACTTGTAAGTGGCGGTAAGACGATTGAATTGGCGGATATGGTTGTGTGGATTAGCCTTCTCATCACCACGGAATTTTTTGTTTTGGATCATCGAAAACAAACCTGTTTTCACTTCAAAATTCTCCGCAAGGATAGCGGGAATCACAATAGCCTCTCCATAACCCTCGGTGGGTGCTTGAAGTAACTCCATCATAGTTCGATTCGCCATGGTTGGTTCTTCTCTTACAATGGGTTCAACAATGGGAGATTCTTCACTAGAAGATGTTTGGTTTCCTTCCTTTTGACGACGTTTACGTGCACTTCTTGCTTTGGAGCGAGTTTGCATAAACGTCATGTACAACGAGGGGATGAGCAAAGAAGATTCTTTTTGCTGTTTTGTATTTTTCGAATTTTTTTGTGGTTTTTGATTGTTTGTACTTTTTTTTTGGATTTTTGTGATTGTATTAGGTAGACCAAAATCTACAAATCTCATCCTTAATCAAATCTCTTGATTAAAGAAGCCTCAAGGATTGAAAACGATCACGTGAAGTGAACGCCTTCGATGACTTTAGAACGTTGGTGGAACACCAAAACGTTCAAGAGGGTTTAATCAATGAAACCAAGAAAGTATATATGATACTTAATAATACTATGGGCGGCAAAACCCTCGATTAGCTCTCAAAATCAAATACTCACAAGAAAGCGGGGAAACGAGGTGGCGCGAAGCACTTAAGAGCCTTTTTCCTTAGGGTATATTTTATAATACCCGCCTTATACCCACCTTATAGTTTGTATTTTTTTAAATCGAGCTTCACGAAAGTATTTATCTGTTATTGCCTTTTTCTTTGGTTTGAGATTCGAATACAATGATTGGGTAATGACCTCCCAAGTCAAGGTTGTGATTTCTCACTTTTGGAGTACTTGTGTATTTATTGTTCTACGTATACAATATAGTAATAGTATTCACACACAAAAAAACGAAAAACCGATAATATGAATTAGTAGAGTGCTACTAATACAAATACTATTTATGGTTAGTATATAAAAACACAAATTTCTAAATCAAAACACAACACACCTCCCCAGCAGCGGCGCCAAAATGATGTAGTGTTTTTACACACCTTTAGGAAAAGGAGGTAAATAAGGTAAGTACGACGATTTAGGAAAATCGTGCACAAATGACCCAAAGTGGGGATCGTTCTCAAGGAGGCTTGGTGTGTGTAATGAGATGATTAATTATGTGATTATATGATTATGAGAAAGAAAATAGAAATGGGATAAGAAGAGAATGACGGTTACGATTATGGATTAAACTAAGACGAAAGAGTCGTACACGTAAAACCGAAAAAAAAAGCACAAAAATTAAAAATTTATCCTAAAATTCCTAAAAATCACTAAAAATCCACTAAAATATTCAAATGGTTTACAAAAAATCAAAACTTGCTAAAACCTATTAATTAATTAATTAATTAATTTTTTAATGCTAATTAAAGCCCTAAAAATCAAAATTAACTAATAAAAAGTCCAAATCAAGATCTTAAAGTTTGTAAACCTTTAAAATAACCTAATTAAGCTAAAAAGTATTTTTTTTTTAAATTTTAAAACCACTAAAAACTATTTTTAAACAATTAAAAACTATTAAAAACTATAAAAAATTAAAATAATTCTAGAAAATAATTCAAAGACCCTAAAAATATTTGGAAAGTTGAAAAATTCCTAATTAAGTGTCTAGAGTCTAGGAAAAATATAAAAATTTAGAAAATCAGACTTTTAATTTTTAATGATAAAATAATATTAAAATATTAATATCAATCCAAGAATCCTAAAAAATTATAAAAAGTTGCAAACTAGCCAATTTTAACCTAAATAACACAAAAATGAATTTGAAATTACCTAAATACCCTTACTGGGCCTAGAAAATAGGCTAAAGTCCAGACAGTCCCTTAATGGGCTTAGAATTGGCCCAATAAGAAAAAGTGGCCCAAATTAGCCCAAAAACCACTACTTGACTCAAAATTCGATTCTGAACAACTTTTTCCAAAGTCCCAAGAGTTGAAAATGTGATATAAGCTAGCTTATTACCAACAGCTTATTCTTAATGGGCTTTTTGGCCCATTAAGCCATAAGTTAATGCCATAAGCTGAAATTAAACACACAAGCTTCTCTTGACCTAACTAAGACTTCTATAAAAAGAAATTTGAAATAAGCCAAAGGAATAAGCCTAAAAATGCAAAAAGCAATCTACAGAAAACGACAAAATAGTCGTTTTTGAGTTCTAGGCTATCCCAAGAGCTGATTCAAGTTTCTAAAGCTTTTCAATGACTTAACTAAGCTTAATCAACAAAAAGTTTTCAAATAAGTTTACTCAATAAGCTGGGAAAAGCAAATAAGCACTTATGAAAAAGTCAAATAAGTTGGTTTTCTAGCAAAAAGTCAAAGTCAAAGTCTAATAAGCTCCAGTTCAATCAAATGGGTCAAATAATGAAGATCTATCACAAAAAATAAGTTGTTGCAGGTCTGGATAAGCCAAAATGGCTTATTGGTAAGCTAACTGAAAATTTGTACTAGCAGAGGCTAGTTTTGGGTGTTGAGCAGTGGGAACTTTTTCCATTGCTTGACTTGTTGACTTTTTTGTCTTTAGTGACTTTTTTGGAGATTCAAGTTACACAAAGGCACCCAAATGATCAGTGGATCAAGAGGAGTCAATAACAATCAAAAAATCACAATCAACAACAGCCAATTAGTACAGTTTAAATAATTAAGCACCAGATCTGACACAGACATGAACACATAAGCAGTTATGAACTTATAAGATGTTTTAGCAATATTCAGCCAACCAAATTGCACCAAAAGCATATACAAGCTATTATAAACTTAAATGAACAAGTCTAAACAGTTTTCATGCAATGGCTCAAAGCCTAAATCAAGATTCAAGCAGATGAAGGTTACTGATGAACACTAACACAAGCAGATTTTACTTTTGCTGATGCACTTGACCAACAAGCCAGATTCAATCACTCAGATCTATCACATATGTTATATAAATGATGTTTTAACAAATTTTAACCCTAATCATGCATAAATTCTAGATTTTACCAAAATCTTAGGTCAAAAACAGTTAAAATCACTTAGATATAGCACAATGTATGATTCCAGGTTTCAAACCCAAAAACTTGCAGCAAATTGCACTCAACCAAGCATATAACAGATAACAAGCACAAACAAAAAATTCTACCAACACAATAACAAGTTATGATCTTTAACAGGTAATCCCCATCACCCCTTTAAATTTTCAAAACCAAAATTTTCAAATCAAAAGTGAGTTTTAAGACCACCCAAGCCAAGATTAACACAATAACATATGTATTAAGCAGATTCAAGCAAGATTAAGCCACAAAATTCACAAGAACACAAGTCACACTCAAATATCACAAATATCCAATATTCTATCATATTTTGAGATTAAAGGGGTGTACCTCATGGATGTACATCCACACCCACGAATTTTGAGCTTATGTGCTAGCATGAACAAGTACAAGCTTCCTTAAACAACCCTGCTATGATTCAACAAAGTTAGAAGCAAAAATATCAAAACAGAAAGGTGACTTTTTGGAAAATAAACTTGATTAATGCAACTTCTTGTACCCACTCTTGATTATCCCCAAGTTATAAGCTTCACAACACCTTAATATCACAATTAGGGTGCTATGATCAGCTTATAGCCCAAAAATTCCAAGATGTACCAAGAATCTTAGCAAAATATCAAATTTTAGTCGAATGTGTAATTTCTTACAAAAGGTTTACAAACACGTTTTAGGGTTTAATTTTAGTTAACATATAACATAAACAAGCATAGAATTAAATGGCACTTGGTCTTTCTTCATCAAACTCAAACACAACTTCATAAAAGAAAGTAGGATTTACAGGTTTGTGAACAAGGAAAAACCAAAAAGCAAACTCAAAATGCAGGGTCCTAAGGCCTTTATATAGGCATACAAATGATCTAGGAAAACTAAAAACGTAACCCTAATAGCTGTTATCTCCCAAAATTGCCCTTGGAGCTTTTTGAACTTCTTGGCTTCATGTGACTGGTTTTTGTTGTGTTGTGGTAGCTGGCAAAGCAAAAGTGTATCTAATGGTCCAAATATTGCGTAGGATGAAAGCTGGAATCTCACACGTTGGATGACTGTCCAAAATTTGGCAGTTAACTCAAAGGTGTAGCAGGGGAATCATGTGTGGGACAAAGGAGTGATGTGGAAAGTATTTTTGAGGTTGGGATGTGATTAAGGGATGCTTAATCACTAATCTGGAGGTTTTCATGGCTTAATTACAACACAATTAAGAAAACCCAATTTGTGTTCTTGAGGGAATAGTAGTGTGTTTGATCTGGTTTTATATTTAAACCATGTGTTTTGCGCCAAATTTAAACTAATCAAAGATTAGTTAAATAATCTGGTGAGTGGGAAGCTGATGTGTAGGAATGTGGAATTCTCATTGGTTGTGGGACAGGTGTCAAGATCTGGTAGGTTAAGGTATGTGGAAACCTTGGTTTCCGGATCTTTTAAGCAACTAGGAATGCACCATGTTCATATGATTATACAATCAAAGCGGAATTAGAACATGACACATTAACAAGGTGTTTAGGCACAATAACATGAATTAAAACACAATTGGATTGTTCATTATATTAATAACAAACAATCACTAGACGTGTATACATTGAATCCCACGTCTAGTGCACACACGCTTTTAGGTTTACATTGTGAATGAATTGATGAATAAAACCTAAGACCCTTGGTTCCTTTTATAGTGTAAGGATTAGGGTTTACAAGAGATAATAACAAATAAACAAGTAAATCTTCTATTTAAATAAACTTATGCAGAATATATCTTGCATGTTTATCTAAATAGAAGCTTCCATAAGCTTCTTGTCTACATTTCTATCAACTCTTAAATTGCATGTGACAATGCTTGGATTGCACACGACAACTCTTGAGCCAACAACGCTTAGTTTGTTCTTGTCAACGCCTAAATTGCTCTTGACAACGCTTAGACAATATCTTCATGTTTTCTTCGTTTTTGAGTTTATGCCACATCAACTTTTTGACCCAACAATCTTCCCCTATTTGATGTCGGCAAAACTCTATGTGTATCTCTTGTAAGTTGTACATGATCTTCAAATTGCTTCCCCTCAAGTGTAGCATGTATTTCTTTCCCTTTTTGTCACATCAACAGGGAAGTAAACAATGTATGCAATGTTGAAGATTCTCCAAATGTAGCTCTTTGTAATGATCTTGAAGAAAAATAAATAAAGTATTCTTGAAGTTGAAGTAGAATAACCCAACCTTGTGTTCCATGTCTTGTACTATCCACGTGATGAAAAACTTATAGGGAGATATAAGTAGACCTCGATCCCTTGTCAATATTCTCATCCTTTGTGAGACACTGAGCACGATAATGTAACTCCTTCAAGTGTTATGACAAGTCTTCGTCACCAATCATGTAAGCACGAACAAGTTATTGTTAAGTCAATGGCTGTCGTCCACAACTTAACAATATGATGAAACACAAACTCGCGAAAATCTTCTTCAAGCATCAAACTTACCATAAGAATTATTCCCCTTATGCTAACATCTCTTCATGATGAATTTAATGGAATAACATCTTCATACCATATGTAAAAGTTTCGTAACGGATAACTCTTTCACAAGGTTATCCCGATTACATAATCTAAGATATAAGGTACAAGCTTGGGAGATTCCACTTCTTCAACAAATAGGTTATATTTGTTTTTCTTCATTCGTAATCTACAACTAGAGTCTACATGGTTCGTGATTCATTTACATGCACCACTCAAGGGGAAGCGTTTATTAGTTGTTTATCTTTAGAAGACCCCTATTGGATGAGACAAAAAGGGGAAGAAGATTCAAGATCAAGGTATGCAACTTATTATTATGTGGTAATATGTCTTTACAAGAAATCTTACTTTAAGGGGAAGCTTGTTTCATTCATGAAAGATCAAGATTTGAAGATTGGTTTTGTCATCATCAAATAGGGGAAGATTGTTGGGAATTAATTTGATGAGACAAAACAAGAATAATGAAACAAGAAGGACTTATATGCAAATATCAAGCTTTACAAGAATATGGAGCCCTTTCATACAACAAGGAGGACTTATTAGCAAAAGATGGAGGGACTTCTATTGTTATTAAAGTTTTCTTGTAAGAAAAGTCTTGTATTCTATTATATAAAGAATACACAGGCGTAGGTTTTCATTATCCCATTATTCACAATGTAGTCATAAAGCGTGTGTCGTGTGTTCTAGACGTGTGTGTTCTTGTAAACACGTCTAGGCTTTGTTACTTGTAATCGTTTGAAGTTTAATACAAGTAATCGTTGAAAAAGAAACACCTTGTTCATAATCAATGTTCTAATTCCGCTATGTTTATCATATGAACGTTGATTATCCTAGTAAGCTTAATCGATCCATGAATCATGGTTTCCAAGTTGGTAGGAGAAACTAAGGACGTATCAAAACCTGTTTGTTTCTTCATGGCCTTAGCAACATCCAAAGATTGACCATCATGGCTGCCCTTATCACTCAGATTTATTGGATCTTCCTCCCCTTTGGAAGATTCCTCCATACCCCTCCTGGCACTAGCACTCTCCAAAACAACAATCTTCCCCTAGTTGATGATGTCAAAACTCTTGTATATGGCACATGATCTTCAAACTGCTTCCCCTTAAGTATAGCACATATTCTTCCCCTTTTGACACATCAATAGGGAATATGTGAAAGTATGCAATCTTGAAAATTCTCTAAAAGTAGCTCTATGTAATGATCTTGAAGAAAAATAAGTACAATAATTTTGATGTAGAAGCAGAATAACCCAAACTTTGTATTTCTTTCACCCAATTGCTCACTAGTTGACAAACTCTTCCCCTAGTTGTCGAAACGACTAGAGAAAAATGCAACTCTTTCACTGCAAAAGGGGGCTAAGTTTATTGGTAAGAACGGGAACTGAAACCAAAAAAACCGCACAACTATAAGCTAGTTGTTAGCCATAACAATATATTTAGATCCAATGATAAAGGTGTATTGCTCACCCATCAGTTTTTATTACATGGGTACTGGTAACCTTCACGACTATGAGCCAATCGTATGCTATAACAATATATTTAGTCCAATGACAAGGTGTATTGCTCACCACAGTTTTTGTTACATGGGAACTGGTAACCTTAATGGGAGTTGACTCATTGGGACGTTCACATAGTAAGGCACCCTTAACAAACAAAGTAGGGTTAGATTTCTTCCATTCATTCAGATCAGTCAACTTTTGTTGGTACTCTTCAACTTGATTGACAACTCTTGGTGGAGGAATGAATTCCTCCTCTTAGAATTCTGGCAAACCAGTCCAAGATAAGTCCTTTTGTTGGACACCATAGAAGTCACCAGCTGGTGGTGGAACCAAAGAGTAATCATTCATCCCAATCCCAGTCATGTCCTTAGGATCCCTTTGTTTACCCACACAATCTCCTAGGGTTTGAGTGGCTCTATCAAATCTTTGAATTTTAAGGCCAACATTGTCTTTATTTTTAATGGCCTCATCTAATTTAGCCTGTAACTCACCATTAACCCTTTCTATGATGTTTCTAATATCCATACTAGCATCTAACTCATGTTTTAAGATATTTATTTTATCTTTTAAGTCAAATTCCATTTTCTTGTATTCAGAAACGGTTTTCTCAGTTTGAGTGAGAGCTACTTGGTAATTAGACAGTTTGCACTTTTCAGTACTCACATCACTCATTAATCTTAACACTTCTTTGTTAAGTTTCTCAGTGTTTAACCTACAACCTTTACTATAGAAAGCATCATTGTATACCTCATTATCAGATGAAGAGGAGGAGTGTGCCATGAGAGCATATTCAACATGCTCTTCTTCTTCAACCTCAGCAACCAAAGCTTTATCCTCTTCAATATTCTTAGCCAGAAACCTCCAATCCCATCCCATACCATCAGTTCCTTGAACTGCAACCATGCCTTTAGAATCCTGAGCTTTAACAACTTGACTTGAGGGTTTACCAGCATCAGATCTTCTAGGAGATCTGCATTCCCTCATGAAGTGCCCCATACGATGACAGTTGTAGCATTCAACTTTGGATTTATCAAATACAGCTGTGTCTTTTGCATTGAAGGTCATCTTCTTCTTAAACCTTCTGTTCCACCTATTTGCTCTTATACTAGCTGTAAAGCCCGCTTTAAAAATCCATGAAAATACATTTATTACGCGAAACCACGAATTTAAATTAAACGTCCATTAATTATATACACGACAAGAATAATTAACTCATGCCACGAATATTAATACACGAAGATTATAAAAGACGAAAACGAAAAAAAAAACATGTGTGTGTGTGTTAAGTGGGCCGCGACACATAAAGGAAATGAAAAACAATCAATGGGCTTAAAGCCCGACCCATGTTTAGAAAATTATAACCAGGGATTTAGTTTTACTCTTTCACTTTCAAAAAAAAAAGAGAAAAGATTAGGGTTGTTGTTCCCTGTCCCTGCCGACACAAAAGACAAAAGAAAAAAAAAGATAAAACCCTAGTGGGAGTGTGTGTAGCCGTCGGCCACAAGGAAACAAAAGGTTACGTGAGGCACCATGCCCTAGCTTTGTTTTCGTGTTCGTTCGATCCGATTTGCGATGTGTTGTGTTACCGCTCATGCTGCTGCGTCCAGTTTGGATTTGAAGGTACGACTTAACTTTTAGATCATATGGAATCAAACATAAATGCCAACGAATGTTGCCATTAAACTTTTAAGTAAACACATGAATGAAATATTAGTCGAAAACGATGTATACGGGTTTGATGATTTATAACCGTAAATGATCACGTGATCTTACTAATTAATTTTGCTAAAACAACATGTAATGAATATGTAGGATTTTAGATTCATGTCATCATATGTAGGAAATTAGGGAGACAACTTTTAACAAAAAAAAAAGTAAAGAAAGAATGATCACAAATATTATATTGATGGTCTTGGATATTGGTTGTCTTACAATGACAACATAAACATAGGTACAACCATACGGAATGTTGTTTGCTTTGGTGGTTTTGGCTCGGACCAAACCGAGAACCCACTAGGGGTGTCTCGGTGGTCCGTGACTCGGCAAGCCGAGAGCCCCTAGGCGTGTTTGGTTAATTTATTTATCGGGTTATTTAGATTGGCTTAGTATGAATTCGGTTTATACTAAAATGAGCTTAATTAATTTAACTTATCATATCACGACTTGTTAAAAGGGGTTTATCAAGTTTAAGGCTTAATTAATAATCTAATATAATTCATGACATGTTATTATTTATTAATTAATTATAAATCTATGACATATTATTAAGTAACAATTATTTCTTAAATTCATGACATATGAAAGTTAATTATTAAAATGGACTTCATTAATATCCGACTTATTTAAATCATGACTTATTAATAAAATACTTATAATTAACCAAGGCTTAATAATTCATGACTTATAAGAATTAGCTTATTTAATATACTTATTAAACCATGACTTATATAATTAGCTAATTCGATGAAGAAGGTAAATTACTTACGCATATTAAACGAGCTTATTACGATTTATGGAAACTTACTATTTTTAGAAACTTACTATTTATGGAAACCTGCTATTTTTAGAAAGTTACTTATTATGATACAACAAGTATAAATTTACAAGATAATACATGAAACAGTAAAACATAATAAGAACATGTAAAACAAGCTAAGAACACACAGAATCAGTAAAGTATACAGAATCAGACAACTCATTCACATCCCTTATTTATGTAGTATCCGTGAAGTCGGAGTAGATCTTCATCTTTTGTTCTCACTTCATTACTGGACACGAGGTACGGATTTTCCGTCCTTTCAGTAAGGACTTTCCTTTATGCATGATTAGGATTCCCCGTCTTCAGCCAAATGTTTTCCCCAGTATATGTTTAAATTTATCAGTAATCATGTTAATAACTAAATAAATTGCCTGAGCATTATATACAAGCACGACCAGTTTATGTACTAGTTACGGAGGTACCGTAACCACGGCACTAGAGGCACCAGTGTCGTGACTCACATGCAGGAGAGTGATATCCTGCATCGTCCCACTCAGCTCAGCTTGGCCATTTTATCAGTATTATTAGTGGGGCGTATGGATGCATCCTAGGCTTATATGTGTTACAAGTTATCAGGGTGAATGTGGTGTGTGCTCTACATCCTTCACATTGGAGCTGATCCCTCCACCCAGCACAGTTATTTAGAGGTCACCCCTCTACAGCATGACGAGGTCACCCCTCCAGTTATTCATGCACAGTTGTTACAACACGTGACCTATATAAGCTCTGGCAAATAAAATACAGTAATTGCATGTTTTCAGAATCATTAATTATATTTCAGTATCAATATATATGAACCAGGTTTCTCAGATTTTATGCAGAGTTCTACCACATGTTACATATCAGTCTTACAGCTTCAGTATTCTATCGCCTGTTTCTTTCAGTATATTCTTATCATGCTTTATATCCGTTCACTGAGCGTTATGCTCAACCGTAGTTCCTTTCATGTTCTAACGGCAGGTACACCAGGACGCTCTTAGGATTCTGAGAGCATGTGCATTTGGATGGAAGCTATCCAGACTTCTTACTTTATGCATTTCTTATATTATTTCTGCTTATTTGGACATTGTTTAGTCCTTTCCTTCGGTATTTTACTTTTCATGTTTTGGGCTTATGTTTGGATTACCGATGTTTGATTCCGGTATTTCCTTTATGGTCAGTTAATGTTTTAGAACATTTACCTTATGTTTTGATGACACGCCATAAATACACGTAACGGTCCACTTATCCAAGTGGGGTGTTACAATTATGGTATCAGAGCGCAAGGTTCGACCTGTAGGCTCTAAAACTTGACCTGTGACTAGTGGGTAGTCACCAGGAACTTCCCAGATTTTGGCGTTGTTATTTTTCATGTTCCTCATGGATTGTTCAGTCAGTTTTTTTTTTTCATTTATGAGTCAGTTTTCTTAAAGTTTTGACTAAGTAAAAGGTTGGTACAGGACTGGCCATATTTAGTCGCATGTGTTTTCATTCGAATTTTGTTTGGTGAACCGACCCATAGGCGTTCACCCTTGTCGTTCAGATTTTTGGTATAGATGAACTGACCATATGCGTTTAACCTTACTCATGTCAAATTCATGTTTCCAGTCAAATATTACTGGGTGCATCAGCCAAAAATGTTCACCATTTTTCAGGTCAAATTTCATACTATTCAGTCGAATGATTTTATGAACCGATCCACAGTTGTTCACCTTTGTCATATCAAGACATTTCATAAACTTTGACAAGTATGGATTGGACCTCAGCCAACCATATTTAGTCCCAGATTATAAACTTCTATACATGACAGTTCTCAGAAAATTTTGACAAGTATGGATCGAACCAGAATCGCCCATACTTAGTCACATGTTTTGTTCCTTGAATCCTGTGGATTGACCCATAGCCATCCACGTCAGTTGATCATACTCTTATAGTCTTTATAACAATCCAGTTCGCACAATCTCAAGTTGATGTCGCTTCCACGCTGTTTCAGTTTCATGTCTCCGTACAAGGGTTTTATGTTCAGCAGAATGATAAATGTCTCCATGCTAAGACACAAAAAGAATTTCAGTAAAACCTGTTTTCATGATAAATCATAATTGGCCTTCATTAATCATGCTTCATGCTGACCACTGTTGGAACTTAGATTATACCATACTTCTCAGCCTACAAACAACCAGCAATAAGTCGACGTAGGAATTGTCAGCCTATCATGTTAACCGTTTCAGTTCAGTTTAGTACCGTTTAAATCAATTTATTTCTTTGATAATTTCAGACAAGCGACACCAGTATCGATCATCCCATAAAATTTACACCAGTGCCATGTACAGTATACCCTATGTACCCCATGTATATTGCTAATCGATCCTCAATCATCTCAGGCGTTTCCACTTGTCGATATTCTACCAGGTGCTGATGTCGCTTGTGAGTTGAAGATTTTACCAGATGCCGATGCTGCTAACACTTTGAAGACCTCACAAATGCTGATGCTGCTGATACTTTGGAGATCTCTCAAGATGCTGATGCCGTTCATACTATGAAGACTCTGCAGAACAAGGACGAAAACTATAAGTTTGAAATTTCGGGCAAGGATAAATTTCAACCATCAGACACTACCATTCCATTTCATGCTGTACCTTATCAGCTGGATGTCACACTTCACTCAGCTAACCTTTCATTCAGAAGAGTGGGAACCGGAACCCAGCCGACCACTCAGCAGAATATTTACACGGATCACAGTCATGATAATGACCGTCATAAATTGACAGACAAAGCAGTAGTGACAAACACCGTGATTATAATTAATCAGTCAGTAACCATCGGAACTTCAGGACGAACGTGACCATAAATACAGAGGTCAGTAGTCTCATCGGTCCGCCAATCCTAATAGTTACCAAAATTTTCAGCCTTGTCCAGATTCACCCACTAGAACACATATCAAGACATCAGACATGGGTCTCAGGTATCATTTCGGAAGACACACATCATGACACCAGTCATGGTGCACGTCATACGAATATCTTCTCAAGGTACGAGTCAGAACTCATAACTCTGTATGTTTGCTAAACCAGGCCCTCAGAAATTCAGGGTACCCTCCAAGGGAGTATACCCGTTTTGTCATGCCATGCATAAATCAAACCATTAAAGACTCAGTCACCACCACAGGAGTATTGTCCAGATTAGACATGCAGTGTTCGTTCCATGCAGTTACAGGCGACATAAATTCAGTAAAATCTGCCACGTTTACTTCACGTATTCATATGTCTGCTTTATCTTAAACCAGGTATTACCTACTTCCCAGCTAGGAAAGACTCCACAGTATCACCTTTAATTATAAAGATGTTCCTTCTAGTTTAAGAAAATATCTGTCTTATCAACTCCTGAACATATTCATTTTATTTCTGCCAGAAAAATCAGTACCAATTGTTTCAGCTTTACAAGCACGTGAATTATTATCTTATAATTGCGAAGACTTCTAGTCACCATTTATGATGCGACTTCTGAAATTCCTTAAACTCATGATCATCAGATTATCCCAAGCTCCCAAATGTCATTCCAGAAGGTTTTCCAGAAATTCCTTCCTAACCACGAAGCAGAGAGTAACATCGAGCATGTCTCAAGGACAGAAACTATTTTTAGAACTCTTTATCGCAGGACTTCAGCTGAGTTAAAAGAGTTGCAGCATTAGCTGCAAGAGTTACCAGAACGAGGCCTTATTCGCCCAACGCACCACCAGAAAGTGCACCGTTTCTGTCTATTAAGAAGGCCGGTAACGTGAGATCATATATCGACCACCGACAAATTTACCAGATCACCATTCTTAATCGATATTCATTCCACGTATAGAAGGTTTACCTGACCTGCTACGATATCTTAAATAGTTCCAGAACAATTCGCGATCATGACACCAGCAGTGGTGAGAGAAGTACATGATGTTTCCAGACTGCTGTTGAACACGTTACAGTCTCTCTAAAATTTTGACTTATACGACTGGGCTCCCTAATGCCCCAGCTATAGTATGAAATTTATGAATAAATTTTCTTTTACGACTTCGCAGACAAAATCGTCAGTATATTCATTGATCACATTCTGATCTGCTAAATTTTTTGAGAAGAACACGGGAATCATCTTCTCACAGTTGTATAGAATCTTCGATAGGAGAAAATTTTATATACAGCTTTCCAGATATGAATTCCAATTGGACAAGGTGGCATTTCTGAGCATTCTACCTTAGCAGAAAGAAGTTTCAAACAATGCTGTGAAGGTGAAGGCCATCACCTGATGGTCCCGACTGACGCCTATGAATGAAATTCCACCAGAATGTACCAAAATTCCAGGCGGAATTTTGATAGAAACAGTATAACGCGTTGAGACATCTATGTTCATATCTAATGCCTTTCATTCCAACAGGTTTAAGATATAACGCCGTCATACTATCGGGTTATTACTAACAGTAGAAATTCTGGACCGGAAGGAGACATGACTCCATGGAGATTATTATCAGTGTACCACAGACTCAGAAAAGTATAACACTATCGAAGTGATTGTCGACCATGTAATCAACCTACGCGTTTACTCTCATCCGAAAGGATTACGCAGTAGCGGACCTACAGAAAATTTAGCAGTAAATCGTACGATTTTAAGTATTCCGGGGACCATCATATCAGACAGAATTCATGTTCACGATCACGTGTATGTTTACGTTTACGTTTATTTTCACTTTCACGTATACGTCTCATTCGCAGTATGATGCTGTTTCAGTTCATGTTTGTGCGGTCTCATGATTTGAGCTCACGTTAGCGTTCATAACATTGTTCACGTCCAGGTTCGTGTGACATTTCACGATACACATTTCACAGTTTATTACTGAATACGGTGACAGAAAACTTGAGAAACCATAATCAAGTTTAGCACAGCTATTCCATAACCAGGCAGACGTTTCACATCTCAGGCCGTATCGTTCAGCATCCTTTCCTCAGTCATCATACGTTCATATGTTCTAGTACCATGTCCACAGTACGTTTCACGTATTACATTCATGATATACGTCTTGCTCAACATTCCTCAGATGATCGTAAACCACGTTCACAGTTGCTCACGTAACCCGTTCACAATGGTTCACGTAGTTCGTTCCTATATATATTGTCAGCAGTTTGCTCATAGTTATAAATGTTGTCTTTCAGAATATATACACGTACCGTTTCATGTATCATAAATGCTATAGTTTATTCAGTCTATCAGATTCATAAAATCCATCTTAAGTATGGAACCAGGAACTATTCAACATCATCAGGACAGGGTCATCAGGACCAAGATTTTATTATGTTTAGACCCTTGAAGGAATCGTCTTGAGCGGGAAGCCACTCGAAACGGAGGAGTCCATCCGGGCCTCTCATTCCTTTTCTTTTAATAAATCCAGTTAAGTCCTTTCAGTCATGTCAAGTTACATGTTCTCTTTAGCCATGCCACCTTACATGATCACTTCAGTCATTTCATGTTTATGCCTATCAGCAGAATTATGTCTTAATTAGAGGACGAATTATTTTTCAGCTTATTTGTCTTTTCAGTTTACGTGTTCTTTCAGTTCTCATAAACTTCATCAGCTTATTATCTTTAATTCGAGGACGAATTTCCTTTTTTAGGGGAGAATAATTGTAAAGCCCGCTTTAAAAATCCATGAAAATACATTTATTACGCGAAACCACGAATTTAAATTAAACGTCCATTAATTATATACACGACAAGAATAATTAACTCATGCCACGAATATTAATACACGAAGATTATAAAAGACGAAAACGAAAAAAAAAAACATGTGTGTGTGTGTTAAGTGGGCCGCGACACATAAAGGAAATGAAAAACAATCAATGGGCTTAAAGCCCGACCCATGTTTAGAAAATTATAACCAGGGATTTAGTTTTACTCTTTCACTTTCAAAAAAAAAAGAGAAAAGATTAGGGTTGTTGTTCCCTGTCCCTGCCGACACAAAAGACAAAAGAAAAAAAAAGATAAAACCCTAGTGGGAGTGTGTGTAGCCGTCGGCCACAAGGAAACAAAAGGTTACGTGAGGCACCATGCCCTAGCTTTGTTTTCGTGTTCGTTCGATCCGATTTGCGATGTGTTGTGTTACCGCTCATGCTGCTGCGTCCAGTTTGGATTTGAAGGTACGACTTAACTTTTAGATCATATGGAATCAAACATAAATGCCAACGAATGTTGCCATTAAACTTTTAAGTAAACACATGAATGAAATATTAGTCGAAAACGATGTATACGGGTTTGATGATTTATAACCGTAAATGATCACGTGATCTTACTAATTCATTTTGCTAAAACAACATGTAATGAATATGTAGGATTATAGATTCATGTCATCATATGTAGGAAATTAGGGAGACAACTTTTAACAAAAAAGAAGTAAAGAAAGAATGATCACAAATATTATATTGATGGTCTTGGATATTGGTTGTCTTACAATGACAACATAAACATAGGTACAACCATACGGAATGTTGTTTGCTTTGGTGGTTTTGGCTCGGACCAAACCGAGAACCCACTAGGGGTGTCTCGGTGGTCCGTGACTCGGCAAGCCGAGAGCCCCTAGGCGTGTTTGGTTAATTTATTTATCGGGTTATTTAGATTGGCTTAGTATGAATTCGGTTTATACTAAAATGAGCTTAATTAATTTAACTTATCATATCACGACTTGTTAAAAGGGGTTTATCAAGTTTAAGGCTTAATTAATAATCTAATATAATTCATGACATGTTATTATTTATTAATTAATTATAAATCTATGACATATTATTAAGTAACAATTATTTCTTAAATTCATGACATATGAAAGTTAATTATTAAAATGGACTTCATTAATATCCGACTTATTTAAATCATGACTTATTAATAAAATACTTATCATTAACCAAGGCTTAATAATTCATGACTTATAAGAATTAGCTTATTTAATATACTTATTAAACCATGACTTATATAATTAGCTAATTCGATGAAGAAGGTAAATTACTTACGCATATTAAACGAGCTTATTACGATTTATGGAAACTTACTATTTTTAGAAACTTACTATTTATGGAAACCTGCTATTTTTAGAAAGTTACTTATTATGATACAACAAGTATAAATTTACAAGATAATACATGAAACAGTAAAACATAATAAGAACATGTAAAACAAGCTAAGAACACACAGAATCAGTAAAGTATACAGAATCAGACAACTCATTCACATCCCTTATTTATGTAGTATCCGTGAAGTCGGAGTAGATCTTCATCTTTTGTTCTCACTTCATTACTGGACACGAGGTACGGAGTTTCCGTCCTTTCAGTAAGGACTTTCCTTTATGCATGATTAGGATTCCCCGTCTTCAGCCAAATGTTTTCCCCAGTATATGTTTAAATTTATCAGTAATCATGTTAATAACTAAATAAATTGCCTGAGCATTATATACAAGCACGACCAGTTTATGTACTAGTTACGGAGGTACCGTAACCACGGCACTAGAGGCACCAGTGTCGTGACTCACATGCAGGAGAGTGATATCCTGCATCGTCCCACTCAGCTCAGCTTGGCCATTTTATCAGTATTATTAGTGGGGCGTATGGATGCATCCTAGGCTTATATGTGTTACAAGTTATCAGGGTGAATGTGGTGTGTGCTCTACATCCTTCACATTGGAGCTGATCCCTCCACCCAGCACAGTTATTTAGAGGTCACCCCTCTACAGCATGACGAGGTCACCCCTCCAGTTATTCATGCACAGTTGTTACAGCACGTGACCTATATAAGCTCTGGCAAATAAAATACAGTAATTGCATGTTTTCAGAATCATTAATTATATTTCAGTATCAATATATATGAACCAGGTTTCTCAGATTTTATGCAGAGTTCTACCACATGTTACATATCAGTCTTACAGCTTCAGTATTCTATCGCCTGTTTCTTTCAGTATATTCTTATCATGCTTTATATCCGTTCACTGAGCGTTATGCTCAACCGTAGTTCCTTTCATGTTCTAACGGCAGGTACACCAGGACGCTCTTAGGATTCTGAGAGCATGTGCATTTGGATGGAAGCTATCCAGACTTCTTACTTTATGCATTTCTTATATTATTTCTGCTTATTTGGACATTGTTTAGTCCTTTCCTTCGGTATTTTACTTTTCATGTTTTGGGCTTATGTTTGGATTACCGATGTTTGATTCCGGTATTTCCTTTATGGTCAGTTAATGTTTTAGAACATTTACCTTATGTTTTGATGACACGCCATAAATACACGTAACGGTCCACTTATCCAAGTGGGGTGTTACACTAGCAAGAGTCATGTTCCACTTGATGTCCATCTCTTCCAAGTGCTCATCACTTATCTGCTCAAGGTCCTCATATGTAATCACTGAACCATTGGGCAGAGAAGCAATATAAGCACATACAGTATCCAAATCTAAACCAGCAGGTTTAACTCTTGGGGAGTCACTCTTGAATGTGTCAGCGTCTGAATAGGAGACGTTGACAGGACTTGTTCCAGCGCTGACATATGATGATCCAGTAACTGGATGCATGTAAGAGTCCTTCTGATTGAATTGACCTTCACTATGAGAGAAGAAGGCCATGTTACTGGTGGTAGACTTGCTTCCATGCTCTAAGAGAGTTTCATCTTCCAACAGCCTTAGTTTGTTGTAGATGTCATCAAACGAGGAACTTTTGTAGGTATTATTGGCAAGAATTGATCTTGCCTCAATCTTCCATGCCTCACCAAGACTTTTAAGAAAGGTAGCATTAATGTCAACATCACCAAGTTGTGTCCCCATGAAGGACAACTTGCTTGTAATGTCAAGCAATCTGATTCTCACACTACTTAGTTTCTCATTGGGTTGAGCTTTGAAGACAGCATAATCATGCATGAGTTGCTTTTTCTTTTCTTCCTTAGTGTATGCATTGACACCATATGCAACTTCAAGAGCTTCCCAAAGGGTTTTAGCAGATTCATAGCCTCTATATTTATGCTGGTTCTCTTGTCCCAAAGAGACTTTCAGAATATTTAGGGCGTTCATGTCGACCCTTTTCTTTGCTATGTCTTCAGCAGCCACAGCTCTATCATCTCCAGGTTTTTCTCTCTTATCCTCTTCAAAACATCCAGCAACAGCTGATCTTTGAGCAATAACATTAGCAATCTTTTGGGCTTTATCGAATGTGTTTCCATATTCAATAACCTCCCAGAGTGTGTAGTCATAGATTCCCAGATATTGCTCAAAGTTGAATTTCCACAAATTAAAGTTGGTTGCATCAAGCATGGGAATCTTGATGTTTGGTAAAGATGAGGAGGAGGAGGTTATTGCTTCAGACATGATGTTGTTAGGGTTTTTTAGAAAATTAGGGTTTTGGTGATTTTTAGGGTTCTTGTGTTCTTTAAGATCAAAAGTTCCTCAACAAGCTCTGATACCACTTGTGGAAACCTTGGTTTCCGGATCTTTTAAGCAACTAGGAATGCACCATGTTCATATGATTATACAATCAAAGCGGAATTAGAGCATGACACATTAACAAGGTGTTTAGGAACAATAACATGAATTAAAATACAATTGGATTGTTCATTATATTAATAACAAACAATCACTAGACGTGTATACATTGAATCCCACGTCTAGTACACACACGCTTTTAGGTTTACATTGTGAATGAATTGATGAATAAAACCTAAGACCCTTGGTTCCTTTTATAGTGTAAGGATTAGGGTTTACAAGAGATAATAACAAATAAACAAGTAAATCTTCTATTTAAATAAACTTATGCAGAATATATCTTGCATGTTTATCTAAATAGAAGCTTCCATAAGCTTCTTATCTACATTTCTATCAACTCTTAAATTGAATGTGACAATGCTTGGATTGCACATGACAACTCTTGAGCCAACAACGCTTAGTTTGTTCTTGTCAACGCCTAAATTGCTCTTGACAACGCTTAGAGAATATCTTCATGTTTTCTTCGTTTTTGAGTTTATGCCACATCAACTTTTTGACCCAACAAGGTAAGTTTCTTTGTCTGCCATCTTTAGTCCCTTTTCTTCTTTCTTTCTTTCACTTTGTAAATAAACACATGAAATCCGTTTTCCTTTGTATTTGAAGTTTTCTTTTTCACACTTTTACCCCAAAAAGTTTTGTAAAATGAATTTAGGGGTAATTCTTGCCAATTCTTGATTCTTGAAGGACTGATTTGGCATTTTATTGATTGATGATGGTCTTGACTTGTATGATTGACCTTTTAGAGGACTGAAATTGCCAAGTCATGATTAATGAGTGACCATTTTTGCCATTTCTTCAAAGTCAAGGGTCCTTTTTGCAATTTTGATATTTTCAAAGGACCAAACTTGTAATTCTTGTAACTTGGAGTCATTCTTGGTATGTTTGACTTTGAGGAGGATAAATATTGACATTTTAGTTTTGTTGAGGGACTAAAATTGCCAATTCTTCAAAGTGGAGGGCCCTTTTTGCAATATTGACAAACTTTAGGGACCAATCTTGTAATTATGAAGATACAAGGGTATAAGGTGTCAATTCTTCCATATTGGAGGACCCTTCTTAATAAATCTTGAAATCTTCAAGGGTTTTCTTGTAAAATTCTTCATTAGGGCTTGGTTCATTGTGCGGCTTTGTTTCCCGTGTTTGTTTTTGCATGATTCTTGTGATCTTTTGTCATTTTCTCAATATTCGTACCTAAAATATACAAGCAACAAACACAAGCATATATATGGGTATTTTGATGATATTTAATGCATTTTAAGCTCTTTTTGGACGATGAGACTATGTATAAAAGCAGTCTCATCACTATCCGTGGCGAATTAAATCCTAGGGACCATTTTGAGAAGTTTCTAAAAGTTATTTTGTCATTTTAAAACCCAAAGGACTATTTTTGTAAACTGCCGAAACTTAAAGAAGCCCTAGGGGCTGTTTTTGTAATTTTAGTAAAATTTCAAGACCTAGATAAAACTAGGGGACTAAATCTGCCAAAGGCCGAAACATTAACAAGCCCTAGGTACTATATATGAAAAATCCGAAAGATTATACTTTCTTAACATGTGGAAAGACTAGTTTTGCCACATTCCTAAACCATTAACAAGCCCTAACTCAAAAATCTAGTTTTAATTATAATAAAAAATAATTAAAAACCTAGACCATAAAGAATTAGGGCATAAACTCTTAAGTTAGATTATTTTATGAATGTTAAAATGATCTATGAAAACTTAAAGTTGAAATATTATATTTTATTTTCAAAATAAAATATTTACATTTACTTTAAGAAATAATTGTATAACAAAGAGGGGTATATACTACTCATACATTAACTCATATACTCTTAAAAAATAAAAAAACTATATGAACGATGAAAAAATTTAAAACTAATATTTTAAGTAGAACATTTTATTTCTACTCGTCCAAGAAGCTTAATTGTAAGATTGCATGATTGTTATAAATACTTGTATGCTAACTGATATTAATAGTTAAACATTTTATGTTTACCTAGAAATGAATATTGATGCTATATGAACTACGATTATTTAGATAAACACCATAGCATAAATGAACTGACTAAAATCTATATAAGCATACATATATGATCTGTGTACTATCTATTAAGACTGTACTATCTGATTAGGCATAACTTTGGTGTGAGCTTTAATTGTATATCTGTGTTAAACAAGCAATTGCCTACTCCCAAGTGAGTTTACAGCCCCTATAAACTTTGATAAAACTTTCCCTTTTTGGGAAAGAAAATATGCAAACATATATTGGACATAACTGGATTGTATAAACTGGATTATGATTGCTTACTATTGAAACTGTTAAATTGTTGTAAATCGCCCGAATGTTATAAATAGATCTATTAGGGATTGACCATCCCCGTATGGGTGAGTCATGCTCACTGTGCCTTGGCCGGGACAACAGACGTATACCATGTTGGAACTGGAATGGGTGTCTTTTTGTAAGACACTACGTCCTCATCTGTTGAGGACTATGGGGTTAAGCTTCAGTTTCTAATAATAAACAAATGTTATTTACATTTTAGTAAGAATGCTTTGTGCATTATTACTTCTATGATTATTGTATGTCCAAACTTATTAATTGTTAAAATCTGTAAATTCCCCAACTTTATGTTCACCCTTTAGTATGTTTTGCACAGGAATATGAAGTTAGTGCGTGGTGTGTGCATGATCTCCAGCATCTTAGTAATCTGCATTGTAGGACTCGTCCGGGGTTCTATTTGGGAAACATAAGCAATCAACTTCTGTCGTATTTAAGACAATTTTTAATTTATTTGTTATCAAACGTGTAATCTGATTTAAATAATCTTTATCTTATGCTCTATGGACTATATGCAATTGATCCACCCTTGTGACGTCTCCGGGGATATTTTCCGCATATTATGACCCTACCCGGGCTGTCACAGTTGTTAACTGTTTTATTTCAGGTATGAAGGTTGCAGGCAAAGAAGTATTTAAAAAATAATACTTAGAAGGTTTTGTCATCATCAAATCAAGACAAAGGTTTATGATTAAGAGTTCAAGGACTAAACTCAAGAAGACAATAACTGATGCTGCAAAGATAAATGAATGTTTAGAAGACACAAGAAGATCATAGTTTGAAGACAAAGATGATACTCATGATGTTTCAATATTGTCTTATCAGAAGAAGATCTACATTTGAAGTGTTTGGCTACATTCAGTTCGATACAAATACAAATTACCAAGTTCAATGCAAGGATGAAGGAAAGACTGAAGACATGTATTTTTAATACATCCAATACAAGAGAAACAAGAAGACAACAAGTTATCATTTCTTGTTTAGGGGAGGATTGTTGGGAATTATTTGTTAAGTGTCAAGTACCGTTAGTATATTCTAAGTACTGTTAGTGTTATGTAAGTACCGTTAGTGTTAACGCGGTACATAGTAAGTACTGCTACTTATAAATTAAGTACTGCTATGATGATTAGGACGAATATATCTTTGTATAAGATATGTCATAGTTATAGTTAGATTACATCTTATGTGATATACCTAAATAGTTAGAATATTGATAATATATCGTCTGTGATATAGTTATCTTTATAGAATATTCTAAGGTTTCTATGGTTCCTTACTCTATAAAAGAAACATAGGTACAATGTATTTCATGTATCTCATTCAAGTCGATTAATAAGAGAATCGAATAGTTAAAAGTAATTCTGTTCTTCTGTGCTTTATAAGTTAGATTCCGCATAAATTATTTAGTGTTAGTTAGAGTGCTCAAAGTGTTTTAGTTTGATTACAAACTATTATACTAATTCTTAACAAAATATAGATCCAACCAAAGGGATCAACATATTATGAAGAAAGAAAAGCGAAGAGGATGACAGTTACATGAAAATTACCCTACGACGTGAAAAACGCAAAATCGTAAAACTCGACAAAAATTGAAAGTTCACTAAAATTAACCAAAATTTTATTTTAAGCTAAGAAAAATATGAATAAAAAAAATGAAAACCAAAAGGTCCAAAAACTTTTTAACAATTTTATATTAATTTTTAAAGTTTAATGAAAAACAAAAAGTAAATAAAATTAAAAATAAGTCAAAATGAAATTTTTTTTTGTAAACCTCAAAAATACTAATTAAAAACCTAAAAAAAAAATTCAAAATTTTTAAAATAATTTTTTCTATATTTAAATTACTTTTCAAAATTTAAACTAAAAATAATCCTAAAAAATAATTAATAAACGTGAAAAATAAAATTTTAATGCCAAAAAGTCTTAAACTATAACAAAAACATGGGAAAAATGAAAAGAGATAAAAATGTTTAATAAATAAGCTGGAAACCAGCTTATAGAACTCGAAAACAATTAATAAGCTTAAACAAAACACACCTTAAGTAATTATGGAAAAGAAAGCTTGACAGTAAAAGACCCAAGGGCAGAACGGTTAAGGTGTTGGTATGTGAGGGGAGTGGCGCAGCCGAGTCCTGGCCACGTCCTTTTTGTAAAATATATTTTTTATTTTTCTTTTTACCTACTTGTTCACAGTAAGTAATAACTCAAAATCACAAACACAAAAAACAAATATAGTTTATCTATAGCACGATCTTGATGTTCGAACACCCAGATTTCAACTTCCTTACTTTCTTGTTACTTGGTATTTTTCTTTATGGTTCGCTGTTTGGAATTCTTGGCACAAGAAGGCACCCTCACTTGCGTTTTGCAAGTGAGGAGTCAAAATAGGCACGCACACAAGCAATGAAACACAAAGAGCAACAATGTTTAAGCAAGCCACAATAATAAACAAGTCACGGATATGTGATCTTATGTTGAACAGTAGCTAACCTAAGCAATTTTTTATACACCAAAGCTTACTAGATCTAAAAAATATCGCCAAGACACCCTACTGATGATTTTAAGCAACTATAAGCAAAACCCCTCTTTTTTTACTTAAAACCCCAACATGCGCGGATAAACTAGTTATACCTTAATTGAACTATGAGTGACAAATGAAAACAAACGATGTGCAAGTCTTATGGGTGAGTTTACGTGTCACTCACAAGCTCAAACCAGTAAAACCAAACACCCCTATAGGTTTCTGAAAACAAAGATTTCCCTTCCCAAAGGACTGTAATGCTAAATTAAACCTATTTAATCATATAGATATCACTCAAACTAAAACCAAATCCAACGAAAATTACCAGATTTTAGAATTTAAATTAAAAACTCACATCAGCAACTCAACCTGATCTCTTCAAAACATGCAGGTTTCTAATACACCAATTAGTGAACTTTGGGCTTATCAGATTTCGATAATACTTTAACCAGCTTCAACTAACATTCACCCACATTACATACCATCATTTATCATGAAAAGAAACACCACTCCTCAATTTTAGACCCTGAGCCCTCCAATGCCAACTCTTTTAAAAACAGTTGGCTATAATACGGCTATATGATGGACTCACGGTTGACTAGAAGCTTAGCAATCTATGCAATGAGCTGATTAATCACCAAATTCAGCACAAAGCAGAACCGTTACTACACCTAAACGACCAGTGCGCTAAGTATAAAACTCGAAAACCTCAAAGTTAAGCAACTTACTGATGGTGTATAAGAACTGGTTTTTGACAGTAAAGGGGGCATTCTTAGCTCATAATTACGTTCACGAATACCTCATTACTAATGCAAATAACAAATGAACCTATAATCAGGCAGAATACAAAATCATGCTATACTTAGGGTAGTATCTTACTAACAAAAAACAAGCATCAATCCATTAAAACAACAAAGATCTCATAAATATCAATTTAGGCAGAACAAAACACAAAAAAAAGAGCAAAAGAGAGCAAACCTCGAGGACGTACATCCACACCCTCGATTGTTTGAGCTTATGTACTAGCGTGAACAAGTACACGCATCCACTAATTTCCTGCTAAGATCACCACACATGAACAGTAGTAACAGTAATACACAATATGGAACTGATTCTTTACTTTTCTTATCACTTCTCTTTAAACTTTTTTATACTCAAAATGCATCACCAAGCAAGCAATTACCCCACCCTATTTGTACCCACTGATAGGTGTGTAAACACCCATCCTTTTACCACTTAATTCGGGCTAAAACAAGACCAAAACACGTATTTAATATCATTTGTTTGGAATTATGCGTGGTTTTTGTGTTTATTGTGTTTTCAGAGCTAACCGGATGAATATTAAAGAAAACATGGGATTACACGGGTTTTACTGAAGAAAAAGACTCAAGATAAAGTCTATTGTCCAAGAGATGCAAAAGATTTGAAGTCACTGGACCTATTCGAAGATTTATCGAAGAAAAGGACCAAAGATGGAAGATTTACACAAGTCGAAGAAACTCAAGTCTATTAAACGAAGAAATTAAAAGACGAGTTGAATTTAATCGACAACAAATCCCGAATCAGAATCGAAAACGGAAACTTTTCTGAAAAGACGGAAAGACAAGAAGAACATGAGAAAGCCCACTCACCAACCAAAAGACAAGGCTATAAATAGCCCTCCCCTCACACATTTAGACTAGTTTTTTAGTTTTTCTTCTTCCCCACTCTTTCTCTCTTTTCCGTTTCATCACCATCACCACTAGCGTGATTGGTGATTTTAATCTTTGTTTTCCAAATCTTGTTATTTTAATTCTTGTTTGATCTTGTTAAAACATTAATCATTCAATACAAAGTCTTGTTTAACCTTTCCATTTAATCTTGTTCATCTTCATCTTTATCTTCAAGTTCTTAAGTTTTTATTTTTCTTGATTTGATCTTCAAAAGTTGTTGGGATTTGTGTTTTTGTTGATGGGATTTATAGTTTATGGTTAGTAGAAGTTTTGTGATTGATTTATTTAAATTATTGGCGAAAAACTTGGTGATTTTTGGATTAAAAATAGTTTCCTTGTTCTTCGGGTATTCTTACTGTATCTGGGTTTCCAGAACTAGCGAATCAAGCAAATGTTCCGAATGAGTTTGTCTATTAAAAGTTCCGAATGAGTTTACTTTGAAAAGTTCCGAACCAACCCATAACTTCCGAACCAATCCATAAGTTCCGAACCAACTTATTTACCAAAAGTTCCGGATCGGAACTTACAAACTTCCGAATCAGTAAGTTCCGGATCAAGCCAAAACTTCCGAACGAAGCTAAGTTCCGAACCAATTTTCAGACTTCCGAACCAAAGACTTCCGAACCAGTAAGTTCCGAATCAAGGGGCTTCATTCGGAAGTCCAAAACTTCCGAATCAGTAAGTTCCGGATGAGTGTAAAACTTCCGAATCAGAGACTTCCGAATGAGTTTACAACTTCCGAATGAAGGCAAAGTTCCGGATGAGTGCTTAAGTTCCGAATCAATCCCTTTGTCAAAACTTCCGAATGAAGATTAAAACTTCCGAATCAATTTATTGATAGTGTTTCTGTTTTACTGTTTATCTGTTCTTTACTTTTCATACTTCAACTTTAAGTTTAATTTTAATTTTAATCTTAATTTCAATTTTAATTCAAGTCTTTGTTAAATTGTCATTAAAGTAACTATCTTTGATTCAAATTTTCATTTCCACTTTTTATTAGATTAGAAAACCAAACCCTTTTATTTAGTAACCAAGAACAATCATTCCACTCAAGACCGAGATCAATTCGAAAGGATTCCGAGAGGAATTAGAACCCACATAAAATCATTGTATCAAATGGCGCCGCTGCCGGCTCTTCTCGTTAAGATCAAAAGTTTTTTTGTGAGAACTTGGATTTTGGGATCCGTTCCCCGTGAACGTTCTTTTTCATCAAAAATTTTCAAAAACAACAAAAAAATATAAAATTTTCAAAAATACAAAAAAATTAAAAAAAAACATAAAAACCAAAAATATTTGTGTTTTGTTTTTCTTTGTTCGTTCTTTTGCAGGTGTATGCGCACTCGATCCACGTCATATCAAGAGCCCGAGCCTCTCGATCACTTAGACATGGCCGGTGTACCACCTCCAAACAATAATAACAACAACAACATGAATAATAACAACAACAATGAGCCCCTTCCGAATAATCGCCCAATGATTGAATTGCTACAAGCTCATGTCGATGGCAACACGGATCCAATCGTCATACCTCCAATTGCCGCCAACAATTTCGAGCTAAAATCAGGCTTTATCCAGATGGTCTCCGCTCAACCATTCTTGGGACGAACCATTGATGATCCACACGACCACATCAAGAGATTTCTACAACTCACCAACACGATCAAATTCAATGGTGTTCCACAAGAGGTTATAAGGTTATAACTTTTTCCCTTTTCTTTAGAGGGACAAGCCCGGCATTGGCTTGCTAAGAAACCGCCACAGAGTATTCTCTCGTGGACGGATTTGGAAACAAAGTTTATCAACTACTTTTTTCCACCCTCTCGTACTACCGCTTTGCGGAATGAGATCATAAATTTTGAACAAAAGTACGATGAGTCATTCAGTGAATCTTGGGATCGCTTTAAAGATCTTTTAAGAAAATGCCCACAACATGGTTTTACCAAAGTGCATCAAATTAATACTTTTTACAATGGTTTAAGCAAGAGTGATCAAGATTCACTGAACAGTGCCTCGGGGGGTAATCTATTGGCTAAGACTTCCAATGTTGCTTGGGACATCATTGAGAATAAATCTCGTGTGCAAACCAAGAGTGTTAGGACCAATGTCGCTAGTGCTATCACTAGTGACAGCGACAAGCGATTAGACAAAATCACTACGCTTCTTGAATCGCTTGTCACCCATACCGTCAGCAACAACAACAGCAACAATGCCAAAAACGCTCAAGTGAACGCTGTCAGCCAACCTTGTGAGATATGCGGTGGTCCTCACTCTTACACAACTTGTACCGCCACCCAAGATTACCCTGCTGAGAATGTGAATGCGGCATATGGCACCTACCCTCAACCTTCTTATCAAACCAGACCTCAAGGTGACCGTAACTTGCTTAGCTATCGATCCAACAACTATCTTTCACCACCCGGTTTTCCCCCAAACAACCCAAACCAACAACAAAACCTTAATCGCCCTCCTCAACAACAACAACAACCTCGACAACCATACATCCCACCTCACAAACAGCAACAACCACCTCAACGTAACAATCAAGTCTACCAACAACCTGCTTACCAACCACCTGCATACAATGCTCCTCCCAACCAAACCACCACTGCATTACACCAAGAGGTTGCAACCTACATGAGAACCAATGATGTGATAGTGGGAAATCTCCAAGAGGAAGTGCGCAATTTGAAAGCAGACTTGGTCAAGCAAGGAAATGATTTGAGAGCCGACATGAGAAATACGTTGGATACCCAAACTAATGATCTGAGGAACATGATGGCTAGTTTCTTCAATGGTAATCAACCCTCTTCTTCGGGTACTCTTCCAAGTAACACCGTTGCGAATCCAAGAGGGGAGATGAAAGCAATCACCACTCGAAGTGGCAAAGGTACCAAGGAACCCGAGCTTCCTATACCTCCACCGGTGGTTGTGACTACGGAGAACGAGTCACCTGCTCCCATTCCTCATCCTTCCCCTTCCCCAATTTCTCCACCTCTTCCTTCTACCCCTCCTCCACCCGTGGTTGTGAGTGATCCTATTCCTCTAAAGCCTTCCTCTTCTTCCAATATACCTTATCCTTCAAGGTTGAGGAAAGAGAAGCAAAAGAGCAAGGATGATATTCAGGTTTCGAATTTCCTTAAAATGTTCAAACAACTGAATTTCAATATCTCCTTCGCTGAGGCTCTCGCTCACATGCCCAAGTATGCCAAAATGTTTAAAGATCTTCTGAGCGACAAGGAAAAGCTCCTCGATCTCGCCAACACCCAACTTAATGAGAACTGCTCTGCAGTGCTCTTAAGGAAATTGCCAATCAAGCTTGGTGATCCGGGTCGTTTTCTTATCCCTTGCAATTTCCCGGGAGTAGAGAATTGCATGGCCCTAGCCGATCTAGGTGCCAGTATTAATCTCATGCCTCTAAGTGTTTGGAAGCAATTATCTCTCCCAGAGCTAGTCCCCACCAAAATGACTTTGGAATTAGCTAACCGTACGGTTGCTTATCCAGTGGGGATAGCCGAAGACGTCATTGTAGGAGTCGACAAATTCACCTTCCCTGCTGATTTTGTTGTCGTCGACTACGAGATGGACCCCCGTGTGCCACTCATTGTTGGTCGTCCATTCTTGAGGACCGGTCGCACTCTCATCGATGTTGAAGCTGGTGAGCTTATCATGAGAGTGGGTGACGATAAAGTAGTCTTCAACATGGGAAAGCTTTCTAAACAGCCTTATTCTTACAAGAGTGTTAATTGTATTGACGTTCTTGATGAGGCTTGTGAAGAGCACTTCAAGGATGCTTGTAAAAATATTCCTACCTCTCTTCCCAATGTTGAGACCGTTTCCTCTATCGACTCATCACTATCTCTATTTGGAGAAAGTGATTTCCTTTGGACAGATTTGGAAGCCACCTTGGGAGATGTGAAGCAAGACAATGACGATTATACTGCCAATTGGGATGAAGATCTCAGTTTCATTGCTAACCTCCTCAAAGAAGACAATCCTTCACCTCCATCTCCCACTGTCATTGCTATCGATACTCCGACTTCGCATACGCCTCCCGTCGACAATCCTCCGGATCTAGAACTTAAGGAGTTGCCGCCCCATCTTGAGTATGTATTCCTCGAAGAAGAGAAGAAGTCGCCAGTCATCATTGCTAAGGATTTGAAGGATGAAGAGAAAGCCCGACTTGTCGCTGTATTGAAAGATCATAAGAAGGCTATTGCTTGGAAGATTTCGGATATTCGTGGAATTGATCCTCACTTCTGCACACACAAAATTCTCATGGAGGACGACTTTAAGCCCACAATTCAAAGCCAACGAAGGGTGAATCCAAAAATCCATGAAGTCATCAAAACAGAGGTTATCAAACTTCTTGATGCGGGTATGATTTACCTTATTTCGGATTCACCATGGGTTAGTCCAATCCATTGTGTGCCCAAGAAGGGTGGAATAACCGTTGTTCCCAATGAACACAACGAGTTGATTCCCACTCGTCTCGTTACTGGGTGGAGAGTTTGTATAGACTACCGCAAACTCAATGATGCCACGAGGAAGGATCATTTCCCTCTAACTTTTATGGACCAAATGCTTGAACGATTAGCAGGAAATGAATATTACTGCTTTCTTGATGGTTTCTCGGGTTATTTTCAAATACCCATCGATCCCCAAGATCAAGAGAAGACTACATTCACTTGTCCCTATGGCACTTTTGCTTACAAAAGAATGCCTTTTGGCTTATGTAATGCGCCCGGGACTTTCCAAAGATGTATGTTAGCTATCTTCCATGACATGGTTGAACAAACCATGGAAGTCTTCATGGACGATTTCTCGGTCTTCGGGGATTCTTTCTCTTCTTGCCTTGCCAATTTGGAACGCATGCTCAAGCGGTGCGAAGACACTCGCCTAGTTCTGAATTGGGAAAAATGCCATTTTATGGTAAAAGAAGGCGTCGTGCTTGGACATAAGATCTCGAAAGCTGGTCTTGAAGTTGACCGTGCTAAAGTCGATGTTATCGCAAAGTTGCCTCCACCTTCAACTGTGAAGGGTGTGAGAAGTTTTCTGGGTCATGCGGGCTTCTACCGTCGATTCATCAAAGATTTTTCTCAAATCGCTCGCCCGATGACCCACCTCTTAGAGAAAGATACTCCTTTTATCTTCTCCAAAGAGTGTCTTGAAGCCTTCAACTCGCTTAAGGATAAGCTAACTAAGGCACCCGTCTTGGTTACCCCTAATTGGGAGCTGCCCTATGAGTTAATGTGCGATGCTAGTGATTTTGCTATTGGAGCGGTTCTTGGACAAAGAATGAACAAACACTTCCAACCGATCCATTACGCTAGCAAGACAATGACGGGGGCACAATTGCATTATACGACAACCGAAAAAGAGCTTTTAGCTGTTGTCTATGCTTTTGAAAAATTCCGCCCCTATCTTGTCCTTTCTACCCCCATTGTGTACACCGATCATTCCGCGCTGAAGTACTTGTTGACAAAGCAAGATTCCAAACCAAGACTTCTTCGCTGGGTTTTGCTGCTCCAGGAATTTAAAATCGAAATCCGCGATAAAAAAGGAGCAGAAAACCTAGCCGCGGACCATCTTAGCAGACTTGAGGATCCTTACCAAGGGGATCATCCGACCAAAGAAATCAATGATTCTTTTCCCTTGGAGACCTTAATGTCTATAAACTCGAAGCCGAATGAAACCCCGTGGTTTGCGGACTTTGCAAACTACTTAGCGGGTGGAATTCTCAAGGAAGGGTTGACGTCCCAACAAAAGAAGAAGTTCTTCACCGACATCAAGACTTACTTTTCGGACGACCCTTACCTATTCAAACAATGTGCCGACCTGATTATTCGCCGATGTGTTGATGGACCGGCAGCATCTGAAATCCTTAATGCTTGCCACAAAGGACCCACCGGTGGTCACTTTGGTCCCAACTACACCGCTAAAAAAGTGTTTGATTCGGGATTTTATTGGCCCTCCATATATCGTGACACTCACGATATGGTTAAAAGATGTGATGTTTGCCAAAAACAAGGCAAGATCACACATAAAGACGAGATGCCTCAGAATTTCATTCAAGAGTGTGAAATTTTTGATGTTTGGGGTATCGACTTTATGGGGCCATTCCCCTCTTCTAAAGGAAACAAATACATCCTTGTAGCCGTTGACTACGTCTCCAAATGGGTTGAAGCCAAAGCTTTGCCTACTAATGACGCAAGGGTGGTTTGTAACTTTTTGAAAGCTCTTTTCGCTAGATTCGGTGTGCCTCGTGCCATTATTAGTGATCGTGGGACTCATTTCTGCAATGACCAATTTGCTCGAGTCATGGCTAAGTACGGTGTAAATCATCGTCTTTCCACAGCCTACCACCCACAAACTAATGGCCAGACTGAAATATCCAACCGAGGACTGAAGCGAATTCTTGAAAGGACCGTGGGAGAGCATTGTGCCTCATGGGCTGATAAACTTGATGATGCTTTGTGGGCTTTCTGTACTACTTACAAGACCCCGATTGGCTGTACGCCTTATCGTCTTGTGTACGGGAAAGCGTGCCACCTCCCCATTGAGTTGGAGCACAAGGCTTATTGGGCCTTGAAGTGGGCTAATTTTGATATAAACAAAGCCGGTGACCTACGCAAGATCCAACTCAATGAGCTCAATGAACTCCGTAATGAGGCTTATGAAAATTCTTTGATCTATAAGGAAAGAACTAAGCTCATTCACGACTCCAAGATCAAAAACCAAGAGTTCCATGTTGGAGACAAAGTCTTACTTTTTAACTCTCGGTTGAAAATCTTTTCGGGCAAGCTCAAATCTCGTTGGTCCGGCCCATTCACCATTGCCCAAATTTTTCCATATGGTACTCTCGAGCTCGCTCAACCTGATGGACCAAATTTTAAGGTGAATGGCCAACGAGTGAAGTTGTACTTTGGTGAGGACACCTCTCAGGAGGTGATTCCATCCCTCACCACGTTCCCCATGAACTAATTTTGGGTCGAGTCAGGCTCGTGACTCGGTTATCAAAAACAAGCGCTCCTCGGGAGGCAGCCCGAGTATCTATCCTTTTATGTTTTAATCCCCTAAGTGTAGGGGGGACTTCTATACGTGTTTGTCTTTGTGTGGTGTGATTACAGGGATAAGTGCACTCTTGGAATTTTTGAAGAACCGTGCTCCCGTGTTATCCGAAATCCGGTTCTATCTCTCAACTATCGTGATTCAATTTTCTTCATACTCACATTTGAAATTGATCACTTTAGTCGTCCCATCCTTAACTTGAGTTAACCAACATGCACAATGTCATAAGTGTAGGAGAAACTTTTCCCACATGCTTAAACATTGAGGACAATGTTTATCTTAAGTGTAGGGGGGACTTCTATCGAAGTTTTAAGTGGACTTTTCCATGAAAATGCCTTCATTTAACCGGAAAATCATATTTTTCAACATTTTTCAAATTTTTTATTAACTTTGGCCATTTAGTCGTAATTTTTAAATTTTTATCGTTGCTCTCATATGTATATATCCCGCAATAAAGTCAAAAATATTAATAAAGTGGTGTAGCTAGTTTAGAAGTCTTTGACATATTAGGCCCGTTGCGTTTATTTTGACTCAACCCGAATAAACTTGTCCAAGTTTATTCTAGCTAGTATCCTTAACCATGTAGACCTTAATTAGTTTATTAGGCTAAGTATCCACGAGTCTCATTACTTGAGATTTTAAATTGTGGAGGACGAGAAATGATAGAGTCAATTATAAGTCGGTATTCTTGCACAAGCTCACTTGGTGAAATTATTTGCCTATTCTCCCATCACTTGCTAATAATTTATCTGCAATAAGTAAGGTCTTACGATTTGAAAAGTTACTTAGCTTCTAGCCCAAGATCGTTTAAAAGTTGCTCGGTAATGATAAGAGTTCATAGCCAAGGCATAACTTATGAAGCGGGGCGCGAAGATTGGCGAGTCTGAAAAGGCCCTAACAAGGCATGAGGATTCAATTTTATTGCTGAAGATCCAAAGTGATGTGAAAAGCATTATTCCCAAAGTCAATATGAAGGATCAAGACTCACGACGAAAAGCAATCAACTCCCATAAAGATGATGGAGAAGTCTATCCGAAAAGACCCTAACAAGGTATGAGGATAAATAGATCCAAGTCCGAAAAGGAGGCGGATCGTTGTATCTCAAAATCCCAATTAGAGATTGAAGAAATAATCATGAAGTCGTGGTCAACAAATTTGGAGTACCCCTCAAAAGTCTCCAAGTGAAGAAACTCTATTATGATGAGAAGACCATTATCTCAAGAACGTCTCTCGAAGATATGAAGTATGAAGTACATGCCAAATATCGGCCCGAGAAAGGTCTCAAATCGTGAACCAAGTTATGCCAAGATATGAACTTTTTGATATCCCGAGAAGCAGTTTTAAGAGATTTTGTCCTTTAGCTAACTATTGATCAAACCGTCCTACTTTGCTTTCAGCCCTAATAAACTATCGAAATAAGTCCAAAAATGCATCTTCATGATCATTCTAAGACAAAAATAAAATATAAGAGATACACCTAGGAATAAGGGAGTTTAAGAATTTAATTAAGCCATGTGTGTAAGTGATTGAATTGCTAACTTATAATAACAATGATCTCGTTTTTAAGCTTAGTTTGGGGAACGTGAAACTTGAGGGTGATAAATCTTCGCAGCACAAAAGCCCTAATGTAAGTCATTGATCTCTTCGCAAGTTATTTCCATGTAGCTATTTTCAAGTGAAAATGGTTTTCTATCCCTTTGTTACCTTTGAAGTTTTATTTCTTTAATTTTTGTTTAGTAGAATTTAAATAAGGCCAAGGTTGATTAATTATGAGAAAAGTGTAAAATTGCTTTATCACTAAGCATTGCATGAGGGCGTGGCAATGGTTAAGTGTAGGGGATTTGATAGGTGTGTAAACACCCATCCTTTTACCACTTAATTCGGGCTAAAACAAGACCGAAACACGTATTTAATATCATTTGTTTGGAATTATGCGTGGTTTTTGTGTTTATTGTGTTTTCAGAGCTAACCGGATGAATATTAAAGAAAACATGGGATTACACGGGTTTTACTGAAGAAAAAGACTCAAGATAAAGTCTATTGTCCAAGAGATGCAAAAGATTTGAAGTCACTGGACCTATTCGAAGATTTATCGAAGAAAAGGACCAAAGATGGAAGATTTACACAAGTCGAAGAAACTCAAGTCTATTAAACGAAGAAATTAAAAGACGAGTTGAATTTAATCGACAACAAATCCCGAATCAGAATCGAAAACGGAAACTTTTCTGAAAAGACGGAAAGACAAGAAGAACGGGAGAAAGCCCACTCACCAACCAAAAGACAAGGCTATAAATAGCCCTCCCCTCACACATTTAGACTAGTTTTTTAGGTTTTCTTCTTCCCCACTCTTTCTCTCTGTTCCGTTTCATCACCATCACCACTAGGGTGATTGGTGATTTTAATCTTTGTTTTCCAAATCTTGTTATTTTAATTCTTGTTTGATCTTGTTAAAACATTAATCATTCAATACAAAGTCTTGTTTAACCTTTCCATTTAATCTTGTTCATCTTCATCTTTATCTTCAAGTTCTTAAGTTTTTATTTTTCTTGATTTGATCTTCAAAAGTTGTTGGGATTTGTGTTTTTGTTGATGGGATTTGTAGTTTATGGTTAGTAGAAGTTTTGTGATTGATTTATTTAAATTATTGGTGAAAAACTTGGTGATTTTTGGATTAAAAATAGTTTCCTTGTTCTTCGGGTATTCTTACTATATCTGGGTTTCCAGAACTTTCGAATCAAGCAAATGTTCCGAATGAGTTTGTCTATTAAAATTTCCGAATGAGTTTACTTTGAAAAGTTCCGAACCAACCCATAACTTCCGAACCAATCCATAAGTTCCGAACCAATATATTTACCAAAAGTTCCGAATCGGAACTTACAAACTTCCGAATCAGTAAGTTCCGGATCAAGCCAAAACTTCCGAACGAAGCTAAGTTCCGAACCAATTTTCAGACTTCCGAACCAAAGACTTCCGAACCAGTAAGTTCCGAATCAAGGGGCTTCATTCGGAAGTCCAAAACTTCCGAATCAGTAAGTTCCGGATGAGTGTAAAACTTCCGAATCAGAGACTTCCGAATGAGTTTACAACTTCCGAATGAAGGCAAAGTTCCGGATGAGTGCTTAAGTTCCGAATCAATCCCTTTGTCAAAACTTCCGAATGAAGGTTAAAACTTCCGAATCAATTTATTGATAGTGTTTCTGTTTTACTGTTTATCTGTTCTTTACTTTTCATACTTCAACTTTAAGTTTAATTTTAATTTTAATCTTAATTTCAATTTTAATTCAAGTCTTTGTTAAATTGTCATTAAAGTAACTATCTTTAATTCAAATTTTCATTTCCACTTTTTATTAGATTAGAAAACCAAACCCTTTTATTTAGTAACCAAGAACAATCATTCCACTCAAGACCGAGATCAATTCGAGAGGATATCGAGAGTAAAATTGAACCTAGCAAAAACCTTGTATCACCCACCTGGACATCCACGCATCCTTGACGTTACTTAACATCAGCTATATATGGTTATGTTCAGATTTGAGTGACGAACATGTGAGATTTTCTTGATTGTTGGATATGCAAAATTTAAAAAAAAAAACAATTTAAACTTCAACCAACTAACTCTAAACTATCAAGGTTTATGAGAAGAACCAATTAAAAACAAATTTTTATTTCTTCAAAAGTCTTACCTTAAAATTCCAAAAACTTAAAACTTAAATTGCTGATAAATTTAAATAAAATCTTTCAAACCACTTTAAATCCTTTCACAGATTCACAACAGGATACCAAAAACAAGATTAATAGAACATTCACCCAAAACATAAACATTAAATAAAGATGGAACTCGCATATTTTTAAAACTGCAAACTTTTATTTCATAAAAGAGAATTACAAAAAATCTGAGACAAAGGAAAAAAGGAAACAACAGGTCGGTCCTCAAATTATATTTGAGCTCGGATTGTTCTAGAATGACAGAAAAATAAACCCTAATCTAATGAGTTTCCCAGATTACCCTTTTGAAGATTCGTATCCCAATCCGAATATGCCGATTTTAAATTTGGTCCATGGTGATTTCTGCAATGCCATGTGATGAGGAAGTGTACCTTTTCAATCTCGACCATGTAATGTTTACGTGGAGTACATTCCATATGATCTTAGTCGTCCATGTTCTTCATCCTGTTGTCTTGTAGCTAAGAAAAGTTGACCTTTATCTGAATATATCACATGGGTGTGATCTGGGTGGGGTAGAGATTGGAAACCCTTTGGTTAATTAGGAGATTAATTGTTAAATGATTTTGATTGAGCTGGGGAAATGTTAGGGTTTATGATGGTTTTTTAGGGGTCTCGTTTGATAAGGATTTGGGGAAAACAATTTGTTAACCGTCTTTTTACAAAACGAAAAAAAAAACTGATTATTTAAACATAAATATGGGTTTAGTGGACTTGGTGAGGTGGCGGATTTGTATTGGTGGGATGAGGTTTCGTTTTTGGCAAAATATACCCCTATATTCCTAACTTGTGTGCATACAAGTTTTTGCATCCCATCTTTCCCATTTCCTTTTGATGAAAAGTTTCAAAACTCTTAATATGGCCACAAATACTTTTGAAAAAGTATTAAAATGTATGATTTATAATTTCTTGAATCTTCAAGGACCATTCATGACATGCTTGAAAATTAAAGGTATTTTCTTTTATGTTTGACTTTGAGGAGGACCAAACATGACAAGTCTTCATTTTGTAGGGACGAATCTTGCTAATTCTTCAAAGTTGAAGGTCCTTTTTGTAATTATGACAAACTTTAGGGACCAAACTTGTAATTATGAATAAACAAGGGTATAAAGTGTCAATTCTTCAAAACTGAAGGACCCTTCTTGTACGATCTTCATTTCTTCAAGGACTTTTCTTGGAAAATCAACTCTAGGGCCCGGTTCATTGTGCGCCTTCGTTTCCCGTGTTCGTTTTTGCTTGTTTCTTGTGATCTTTTCTCATTTTCACGATATACGTACCTAAGATACACATTGAACAAACACAAGCATATATTTGGCACATTTTATGATATTTTTACCATTGTAAGCCCATTTTGGACGATGAGACTATGTATAAAAGCAGTCTCATCAAGGGACAAATTGGTACTTTGAAAAATGACTTTTCCAACACATTGAAAAATCAAAACACGAAGATTGAGCAAGGAAAATTGATATTAAAAAGATGTTTTCGGCCATAATGAACAAGTCCTCGGGTGCGTCATCGAGTTCGTTACCTAGTAACATCGTTGCAAATCCGAAGGAACAATGTAAAGCCACCTCGTCTCGTGAGAAAAGTCGTCTGATTACCCCTAACTTTGATGGATTTAGAGTTATTCCTTCTTCTTAACCCTCGACTTCTCAGACGCCTTCATGTTCTAAAGTTGATGAGGTGAACGTGGCGACCAAGGAAATGAGTGCAAACCTTCATGTACCTTAAATTCCATCCACGATTCAAAAAGAGAGTTTTATCGACCTTACCAAAGTAACCCTTGAGGAAACTTGTGCTTCGATTCTTCTACAAAAACCTAAAAGGCATATGCCGAGAAAGGAAGAGGATCCGGGCCAATTTATATTACCTTGTTATTTTTCCGAGATTGAGGGATGTTTAACCCTTGTCGATTTAGGTGTTAGCATCAATCTCATGCCAACCGGTATCATATCAGGTCCACATGTCTAATTTTATTGTTAGGATCCGGGCCAATTTCTATTAACTTATGAATGTTCTCATCAATCAGGTCCAACCTTGTCAATTTATTCATATATGGTGAATATGTGATAGTTTTACAAATCGGTATCATATCTCACATATTTGGTATCATGAAGATATAACGGACTTGCATTTTTCTTCCCAAAAACTTTGTTATTTAAACCACAACAACAATCACAACAAATCTACTTAAGATCCATATTCACTTCATCATTTCAGAGAATTTTGAGATGGATTCTACTGCAGAATATCGTGTGACAAACAACAACATCATGGTCGCGGGTAACAAAGAGTGACCACCAATGCTTGTATCTGGTCGGTATGCTCAATGGCAATCACGTTTCATACGATATCTTGATACAAGACCTAATAGTGATGCCTTGAGGAAATGTATTACTCATGGACCATATATATTTAAGAAGATCTCAGTTCCTCCAAGAGCAGCCACAGATACTACTGATCCAATACCTGCAAGTGAACGTGATGAAACAAGAGCTGATCTCACACCTGAAAATTGTGCTTGGCATGATGCGGAGAAGGAAGCCATCTATATGGTTTTAAGTGGGATTGGAGATGATATTTACACCACGGTTGATGCATGCCCGACAGCACATGAAATGTGGACTGCTATTGAACGCTTGCAACAAGGAGAATCACTCAACAAACAAGATGTCAAAACAAACTTGTTTTGGAATTTTGGCAAGTTTACTTCAAGGGATGGAGAATCAATTGACTCTTACTACTCCAGGTTTTATAAGATGATGAATGACATGACAAGAAATAATCTGCAAGTCTCCACTATGCAAGTCAATGTTCAATTTCTTCAACAACTTCAACCCGAGTGGACACGATTCGTCACTTTGGTGAAACAACAAGAAAAGTTAGACGAGGTCTCATATCATCGACTCTTTGACATCTTGAAGCAATTTCAGAATGAAGCAAATGAGATTCGAACTGAACGTGTTGCCAAGACGGCTAATCCACTTGCTTTACTGACTACCACTCAACATGTTCAAGATCCTCACTCTCGTGCTCCTAAGCCATACTCCAATACATCATCCTCACCACGATATTCCACATCATCTAAGTCTTCATCTTCCACAAAATCTCGAGGTAAAGCGCCAAGAGCACCATCACCACCATCTGAGTCCTCATCTGAAGAAGATAGTGATGAAGACCAAGCTCAAAAGAACCGAGAGATGAAACAACAAATTGCTTACATAATGAAGACTTACAAGAAAATCTACAAACCCACCAACAACAATCTTCGCACATCGTCTAACACAAAGAACCGATATGTTGAGAGTCCTCCAAGGTATGACACACGTCAACGTGGTGAAAGTCCTTCTAGGTATGATCGACATAATCCAACGCATGTTGAGGGTTCTGCAAGATATGATCGACAAACTGCAATGTATGATACTCAGAGGATTGTTGCTGCTATTGGGAATAGGGAAACGGTTGGAAGTCAAGTGGTTCAGCAGAGCGGGATTCAATGTTTTAATTGCCAAGGTTATGGACATATGGCAAAGGAATGCAGGAAGCCGAAAAGGGTTAGAGACTCCAGCTATCACAAGGAAAAGATGCTGCTATGCAAAAAGATGGAAGCAGGGGTTAAATTGTCAGCTGAGGAAGGAGCCATGCTTGATGATACTGATGATGAAGATTCTGATCAAGAGCTTGATGCACATTACTCGTACATGGCAAAGGTTGAAGAAGTTCTCAAAGTCACTGAAGATGACAATGGCCCTATCTTTGACACTGAGCCAATCGATAAGGTACACACTACTGATGAATATAATGTGTTTGGTGATATTCCTGAGCATAGTGATCTACCCAATGCCATTAATGACACGTGTATGATGGAAACGGTTGATAGCAATACCTCACCCGATTCATCAGACATGTGCAATAATGAGTCTGAGGATGATCAACATGCAAATGAATATGATGAAGAGGAACGTATTGCGCTTGCTAATTTAATTGCTACTTTACAAAAAGATGTCACTGAAAATAAAAAGAGTCAAAAGCAATTAAAGAAGGCAAACGCTACGCTCACTCAAAGTTTTGAAGAATGTAAAGCTGCTCTTATCAAATCTACTGAGATGACTGAAAGCTATAGAGATGAGCTCCTTCAGAAAACCAAAGAGCTTGAGGGGTACAAGGGAAGTGCGTTAAAAAATCAAAAGGACGATTTTGAAAACAAATATAATACAACTCTTGAGTTATTAGCTAAAGAGAAGCGTCAATATATTGTTTTCTTAATGGATGAACGTCAAAAAACGTACCTTGCCAATACCAAAGTTAATGAACTTGAACAAAAGCTCTCTATGACCACTACTGATTCTGCTAAAATTCTAGAGGATAAGAAACAAGAGGTAGATGCGATAAAACAAGACTTCAAAAGTAGATATGATAAAGAAACCGAAAAAGTTACGAAACTAGAAGCACAAGTCGACTTTTTGAAGAACGTTGTTTATAATACACATGATTCTATTCAATCCGTAAGAATGCTAGCACCTCCATCGATGTTTAAGGGTCAAGCTAGCTTTGCAAGTCCTGAGTACCTTGCCAAAGCTCAAGCTGCGAACCCGCATCTTTATCTTGATGAGACTGAAAGGACTGATCTTGATTGCATGCATGTTAGTGCCAATAGTGAAGAGACTTCCCTTTGGGATGCTGATAGTCAACCACTTGTTAATAAGGAGTTTGTGAAACCATATAATTATGCTTATGAGAATAGTCTTTATGGCCTGTTCAACAAACAAACTCAGAAAACTCGTGAGGAAGTATTCCTAGAATGCAAACAAAAGAGAATTCAATGGAAGAAAGCATTTGCCCCTAAGAAATCTAATGTTTACAAATACATAAACTACCTCCCTCTAGATGAATCTAAAAGCAAGAGTAGGAAAACATTAGGTATTCTTAAACACCACATAGATAATGTTAAATCTATTGTTGAAAGAGACTGGGCAAAACGTGAAAATGCTGAGTGGACACGTCCGATTCCTCAAGATATTACCTTGCTTGTCAAAGAACTCTTAATTCCAAACACGACGTTGATTAAAGAAACTGTTCTTCAACTTGAGGAGTTCATTCGCACTGAAATGTTTGATTATTTAAAATATGTTGAATCTATTGAGAAACACATTGATGATCTTCAAATGGAGAAGTCTGATTTCTCAGATGAATATGATTTACTCTTGCAAGAATGCGTTTCTAAAGATGTTATGTGTGCTTATTTTACATCTTGTGCTGATATTGATGAATATTCTGAAGTTGCATGCCAATATCTTGATAAGATCAAAGAATGTGAACGTCTTGAAATTGAGCTTTCGAAACGTAAAGAAAATGTTGACAAAAAGGCTTTTGAGTTACTTCAACACAAAACTGATTTCCTTCAAAAACATTGTCATTCACTTGAACTTGCTTTGCAAAAAGATGTTGGTCGTTTTCCACATGATAATAAATTGCAAGAAAAACTTTCCCAAAAATTTCGAGAAATGAATGAACAGAATTTGGAAATTAAAGGGTTGAAAGCTCAATTACAAGACAGGGACAGAGCGATAGCTGAGTTGCAGAAACTCATTGCTAAAATGGGTGGGAAAATTGTGGAACCTAGCATTAAGAAAAATGTTGTTAGACAACCCAATGCCTCTAAAGAGAATAGATCCTCTATCTTGGGAAAACCATCTGCTTTATCTAATTCCTCGTTTGCAAAACCTGTGTTTGCCCCCAAGATGGATGGAAAGGAAAGGTTACCACAAGCTCAACCCATAAGGAATCCTGTAGCACCAAGCGTTAAGCACAATAATGTGATTAAACCAGGGATGTATAGAATGCCCACTAAGCCCACAAACAAAGATACTCACTCGCCTCAGACTTCTAGAAACACTAATATTCGTGTGTCTTCTACTACAGGAATAGTCTCCACTACTAGTGTTAGCCGGCCTCAGCTTAAGAGCACTCAAGAGAATGATAAGGTCTGGAAACACAAGAATCAAGGGAAGATGAAGCAAGTAAAAGAACACCCTAGGAATTTGAATGTTTTTAAGAATAAAAAGTCTGTTATCGCATGTAATGACGATCTGAATGCTGTGAATGATTTGAATGCTATGAATGTGAAATTTGTTTGTGTCAAATGTGGCAAGTGTGCTAATGCTAATCATTCTATGTGTGCTATAAATAAAGTCAAAGGCGTAGATACTAGAACTAAGAAGCAAGTTGCAATGCCTATTAGAGCTAGTAAACCCAAACGCAAAGTGAACCATTCTGGTGCAACCCCCACTAAGAAAAGTAATGCATCAGACTCCACCACTAAGAATCCTAGAAGCAAAATTAAGGAATTATATGAGTCTGCCAGTAAGTCTTGGAAATGGTGGTTTGCTAATCAATGTCCTCCCGAATATAAATGGATGCCTAAAGTTAGGACAGAAAATGTGAAAACGAGTGTAGTTTACCTTTAAATGTTGATAAGGACACTAATGATTCTACTATCACAACTACTGTGGTATACAATTTAGCAAATGCTCCATCGTGTTCTAACTTTTCTGCAGGTGATACAAATAATTCTCTTCATAATGGACTCCGGATGCACGAAGCACATGACGGGGAATCTCAAGCTTCTAATTAACTTCGTGGAGAAGTTCCTGGGTACGGTCCGATTCGGAAATGATCAAATTGCACCGATCCTAGGATATGGAGATTTGGTTCAGGGGAATATCACGATTAAAAGGGTATACTACGTCGAAGGGCTCAATCACAATCTTTTCTCGGTTGGTCAATTCTATGATGCGGATTTGGAAGTTGCTTTCAGAAAGAAGACATGTTTTGTTCGTGATTATGATGGGAATGACTTACTTACCGGTACACGGGGTACTGATCTTTATACAATTTCACTTCAAGACAAAACTTCATCAACTCCAATTTGCTTCATGGCTAAAGCTTCAACGACTCAGGCATGGTTATGGCATCAACGTCTTTCTCATCTCAACTTTGATACCATTAACTTGCTTTCCAAGAAAGATATTGTGAGAGGCCTTCCAAGCTTGAAATTCATCAAAGATCATCTTTGTTCTTCTTGTGAACTTTGTAAAGCTAAACGAAGTAGCTTCAAAACAAAGACCACACCAAGCTCTAAAGGACGGTTAGATCTTCTTCACATGGATCTGTGTGGTCCCATGCGTGTTCAGAGTATCAATGGAAAGAAATATATTCTGGTAATTGTCGATGATTACTCAAGGTACACATGGACTCACTTCTTGAGGTCCAAGGATGAAACACCTGAAGTTCTCATCAGCTTTCTTAAATTGATACAACGTGGTCTTCAAGCTCAAGTTAAAGTGGTTTGTACTGACAGAGGTACAGAATTTTTGAATTCAAATCTGAGAAAGTATTTTGAAGCCGAAGGGATTGAACATGAAACATCTATTGCTCGAACACCCGAACAAAACGGCGTTGTTGAAAGAAGAAACCGTACTTTGGTTGAAGCTGCTCGAACATTATTATCCGCTTCAAAACTTCCACTATATTTTTGGGCCGAAGCCGTGTCAACCGCATGCTACACACAAAATCGATCCTTAATTATCCCAAGACACGAAAAGACACCATATCACATAATTCATTATCGAAAACCTTCACTCAAACACCTTCATGTTTTTGGATGTACTTGCTACATTATTCGAGATGGTGAAAATTTGGATAAGATGAAAGAGAAAGGTGATGCATGTATTCTTGTGGGATATGCAACTCAGTCAAAGGGATATAGAGTATACAACAAGAGAACAAAACTGATTGTCGAGACTATTCACATCCGATTTGATGAATTACAAGAAATGGCACTTGAACAAAACAGTTTAAGTCCCGATCCACAACGACAAACGACTTCCATTCACAACCGCACGGAACTCGAAGCTCAAGACCACAGCAATGAACCGTCAAGTTCAACGCTGGTTCCAGAAAATGTTCCTAGAGCTGATATGACAGTCGACACGCCAATTGAAGAGTTGGAAATGTTATATGGACCAATGTATGATGAATATTTCACGGGGGAGAAACAAGTTGTATCGAAGTCTTCCGCTGACACTCATGATAAGACTGATGCTACTGATCATCGTCAACAAAGGGATACAACTTCATCTACTTCAACACGGGTTGCTGCAGATTTACCTCCTCAGAATATCACTTCAACAATCGATCCTACAACATCCACAACTACTGTCTTTGCTCCAGAGAACACAAATCAAGCAGACAATGCATTATCTGACGAAGACGAATTTATCAACCCATTCGGTACACCGGTACACGAAACTGGAGAGTCTTCTACTCGCCATGTTGATCCGTCAAATATGCATACTTTCTACCAACGACATCCTTCAACACATCATTGGACCCGAGATCATCCTTTGGTTCATGTCATTGGAAACCCTTCACAACCCGTTCGCACAAGACGACAGCTTAACACCGATGCTGATGTTTGTATGTTCGCACTCGCCGTGAGTTCAGCTGAACCGAAAAACATCAAAGAAGCATTAGCTGATCATGCTTGGATTGAATCGATGATGGATGAACTTCAACAGTTTGAAAGACTTAAAGTCTGGGAACTTGTTGACAGACCATACGATGTAACACCATTAAATCTTCGATGGATCTGGAAAAACAAGATGGATGAAGAGAACACGATCATCAAGAATAAATCTAGGCTAGTGGCTAAAGGGTATGGACAGAAAGAGGGTATTGATTTTGAAGAATCATTTGCACCAGTAGCTCGAATGGAAGCGGTCAGGATTTTCCTTGCCTATGCTGCACATAAGGGATTCATTGTATATCAAATGGACGTGAAGACGGCGTTTCTTAACGGTCCTTTGAAGGAAGAAGTCTATGTCACGCAGCCGGAAGGATTCGTCAATCCTCATTATCCTAACAAGGTGTATCGTCTCCACAAAGCACTTTATGGACTCAAGCAAGCTCCAAGGGCGTGGTACGACGAGCTCTCGAAATTTTTGGTCTCCAAAGGTTTCTCAAAAGGTTCCATTGATTTAACTTTGTTCACTTATAAATATGGGGATGGCATTCTGCTTGTGCAAATTTATGTTGATGACATTATTTTCGGGTCTACAAACCCAAAACTTTCAAAATGGTTTGAAAAAGTAATGCACAGCAGATTTGAAATGTCTATGATGGGCGAACTAAAATTCTTTCTAGGAATTCAGGTTCACCAATCCCCAAGTGGTATCTTTATTAACCAAGCTAAGTATTGTCAAGAGATAATCAAAAAGCATGGTATGACATCATGTGACCCCGTTGGGACACCATTATCAACCACATCCCTAGATGCTGATTTGGAGGGATTACCCATAGACCAAACGAGATATCGTTCCATGATCGGGTCCCTCATGTACTTGACAGCAAGCAGACCTGATATTCATCATGATACATGTTATTGTGCACGATATCAAGCACGACCCACTGAAAAGCACCTCAAGGAGGTTAAACGGATCTTTCGGTACCTTAAGAATACCATTCACATGGGACTCTGGTATCCGAGGGAAACCGGTTTCTTTCTAACGGCCTATTCAGATTCTGATCATGCAGGGTGTCTTGATACACATAAAAGTACTTCTGGTGGTGCACAATTTCTAGGTCAAGACAAGCTTGTGGGATGGTCTTCCAAGAAGCAGGATTGCACGTCACTTTCATCAGCCGAAGCGGAGTATGTGTCTCTATCTGCGTGTTGTGCTCAAGTTCTTTGGATGAGAACACAACCCACGGATTATGGCTTCCATTTTGATAAAGTACCTATGTACTGTGACTCAAAGTCGGCCATAGCCATCTCCTGCAATCCGGTTCAGCATTCCCGCACGAAGCACATTGATGTCAGATATCACTTCATTAAGGAACAAGTTGAAAGAGGTATTGTTGAATTATACTTTGTTGGAACTAATTACCAATTAGCTGACTTGTTTACAAAAGCTCTTTCGAAAGAGAGGTTTGCGTATCTAGTTAGGCAAATTGGTATGAGATGTTTGACTCCAGCAGAACTGGAGGTTCTGGCAAAGAAGCCTGCTTGATTCATCTATCAAACATCTACCTGTAAATATTAATCAAAAAGCAAAATACAAAAGTAAAAAATCTTTTATAATCCAAAAATATTCTTCTCGACATGTCTTTCAGTATCGATAATATGGACGTACCTAGAAATGTCGCTCAATAACGACACGGGTGTGTACATAAAGCTCGAATGAAAGTTGTAAATATTTTTCAAAACATGTCATTTCTATCTTTTCAAAAGGAAATTGTCTATTTTGGACAATATTTCCAACAACGGGTAGAGCAATCTATCTTGGGTTGAGCTTGTCACAAAACATTCAACGTTTTGAGCTCAACACAATGGCTTGTAATCACTTTCAGATTGCAACCCGGATCTAAATTCACGGGGGAGTGTACGCTTTTGTACTCTTACCCTTAGCAAAAGAAGTTAAATCTTCTTACACTTGAGTGGATTCGTCAAGACATTCAAAGTCTATGAACTCAAGTTTATGCTTAAGAAAAACCTTTTCGACAAAAAGAATTGATTTTTCAAAAAGCGTTGAACACAATTTTTTCAAGAATTTCTCAATGATATTCAAAATCTTTCAAAAATTGTGTGTTCAACAACTCCTATCCTCAAAAAGTTTAATGTGGATCAAATCCTCGAAATGACAATTCCATTGGATCAATTTTTGAGGGGGAGCGTTCCAAAATTCATGCTAAGTTTGACACATTTTTCTCCCGAAGATTTTCAAGACTATTTTTCAAAATATATTTTAATCAAATTTGGTATCTCTAATATCAAAAGATTTTATATATTAGAGATGGAGGGAGAAAATGTGATTAAAATGTGATCTATAAGACTCAAGCACGTTAACTCTTACCCACATGGGCAAAATGTTTACTTAAATTCTTTCGCATTTAAATGCACATGTGAAGGGGGAGTTTTTCTGAAACGACAAAACTAGCAAGGTGTTAAATGTTTTTCAAACACTTTGTTAGAATTTAAAGTGGTTTTCATGGTTACGATCAAATACCCACAACATCTTTAATTCACGACGTTATTGGTGTCAAAAGGGTGGTTAGGTTTAAGTCCTATGATCCAACCAGAACCGGAGGGATCTTCCCAGGGACAATCCAATAGATTATTAGAAGTCCTTAGGAAAGATGGAGTAGAATGTGAACGTAGCTGAATGCCGACTAAGTACTGATGATAGCACTGGAACAATCACAACAAGGTGCTATTAATGATGTCTTGGTAAGCATTGAAGGGGTTGAAGAATGAAAAAGAAATGTAAGGATAAAGGGTCTAAAGAAAGAAGCCCTCCATACAACTTAGGCAGAAACCGGGTCAACTCATCATGAAGACAAACTCATCATGGACCCAGTGATGTGAAGCACAACCCTTTCCTAGCTACTCAGGCTTCTCTCAAAAGAAGTTTGTTTTATTGTCACGGAGATCAACACGACTTCTATTGACTTTCTCACTCCGAGATAGTTGATATTGAATAGGTGGCATCTGCTCCAGCCTCCGACCACTAAAAGTGCACAAATAGAGTCTAGAGCCAAGAGATCAATAAAATCTCGATAGGACACACGGATGAAGATCAAGAGAGTCCTACGCTATATCCTTGCGATATTGCTAGAACACTCAGAGTGATACTACTTAGTATTCACAATGATGAGTGGAAATCCTTCCAGTGTTAACATCAAACAGCACTGCGGTAGGTCATATGCAAGATTCTTTATGAATTGAACATATGTAAAACTGAAAAGCAACAGTGGTTTGATTCTGAATTTATTCAAACTCGTTTCAGGTTTCTACGCAATATCTTTATGGTCTTGCCAGAACATTCAGAGTGATATTCATTAATATTCACAATGACGAATGGAAATCCTTCTAGCGTCAACCTCAAACAGCGCTACGGTAGGTGACTTGTGAGATTCTTATGAATCAAACTTGTGTCAAGTGGAAAGAAACAATGGTAAGATTCGTTAAGAATCAAACTTGTTCCAGGAATTTGAATTGACGACTTTAATCAAGCGGATATCTATCCAATTGATTCACTCTTTATGTTCGCAGTCTTGCTTTGAGACGGTCGAGTAAAGAGAACGGCTAGTACAGCTGCGAAACCCTGTCAAGGAGATTCTTAATTGAATCTACCTGATCACAGGTACGATATTTAATATCGTATAACGGTCTTCACCGACCGGAGGTAAAACGCTACCGATTTAGGACGAATGTCAAAGCCATTCAGTCCGTGTCTATGTTTTGTCTCGAGAAGGTGGCGTCACGGTGTACTCAGCAAAGTCAAAGATTCACACCCACATATTCATGCCCAAAGACTTATCCAACAATTGATAGTGTGAGCATGTGGATAAAGACACAAGATCACAAGATGGCAAAGACAAGTCAAGAATGATTTGAAGATCTCAAGACTTAAAGACAAAGTCGAAAGACAACGACAAAGGCTCAAAGATCACAGCATGAAGGAACAAAACTACTGTTACACGTTCAAGACTCATTTATGACGAAATTCATAAATCTCCATTGGAATCCAAATATCAAAGAGGAATGACCTTACATTGGGGGAGATTGTTAGCCTCAAAATATTGAGTCAAACAAGAATGTTTGGTCATAGATTTCTATTGTAATATTTATTAAAACGTTGTAATAAGTAGTTATTTAGTCGTGGTTCACGGGCTTGGATTTAAACTAATTAAAGTCCAAAAAGACAAGCCCGGCCCAATATATAGTCCATTAAAGCCCGCATGTGGGTGGACTATATATACTACCCTCCTAGCATGTTAGGAGGGTGGATGGTCATTTGTAACAACTTATTTTCTTAATCTAATCTCACCAAGTTAATCATCTCCTCTCTACTTTCTCTCACTACTTTCTCTCTCTAGGAATTCATCTCTTCTTCATCTATTTTCTTTCTTTCTTCATTGCTTAATCATCACAAATACTTGGGACAACAAAGACAAAACAACAACGGATTGGAGAGCTACAACTCCATGGGGAGGGGATAAAGCGCCAAGGCCTCATATATCTATAGTTGATGATCATGTTTGTAGTTTGACAACAACGGGTTGGGAGTTCAAAGTTGGATTTTTAGTGGTGTTTTTCAATATTGTGGCTGGGGGTAATAAGGATGGCACAATCAATCAAAGATTCTTACCTACCTTAAGAGATATTGAAGATTTTCAAAACTATGATTGGTGTGGATATGCTTTAAAATGCATTCGGTCAGGAGTTAAGACATGGAAAACAAGTCCAGGAGGTTATTTCGGTGCATCCAAATTTCTTTTGGCGGTACGTTTTTTTAATGCTTCTAAACTTCTTAGTATGTTTAATCTTATTTTTGCTGCATCAATACCTTTTTTCACTGCATCATATATAGATAAAACCTTCCTTATATTAAATGCATCATTTCCTATATTAACTGCATCACTTCCTTTTTTTGTAGCTACTATACTGCAGCTCCAAAAACTCACCAACTATAACTGTGGAAAGAACATCACATGTTTTCAAAGGATGGAACACCGATTTTTTGAAACTAAGAGAGAAAGAAGAAATAGATGTTATGAAAGGATTCGGGAAATTTCCAATCTTGGAAGGTTACGAGTTCTTTCCCCCCAAGAAGAAGGTTGACAAGACAAAGAAAAAGAAACAAATTGGAAATACAAGTCAATCAGACGAGGATCTTATACAGTTTAGATAAAAAACAAGTCAGGTAAAAACTAAGTTTCATTTTGCTGCTGTAACATAGGGTGATATGTTTAAATAATTTGACAGTTTTGATATTTAGCGAGTTAACATACCACTTCAGTATGTTTGATAGTAATCTTTCAGTATGTCCCAATCTAAAAATAAAATAGCGAATATGTAAAAGTTTATGTCTGATAGTAATCTTTCAGTTTTGATATTTCAGTATGTCCCAATCTAAAAATAAAATAGCGAAGATGTAAAGTATGTCTGATAGTAATCTTTCAGTATGTCCCAATCTAAAAATAAAATAGTAATCTTTCAGTATGTCTGATAGTAATATTTTAGTTTTGATATTTTGGGACATGTCCATCTATTCCAATATGTCGGTGTGTTCTTGTATATCTGATAGTAATCTTTCAGTATGTCCCAATCTATAAATAAAATAGCGAAGATGTAAAAGTTTATGCACCTGTAGAACAGGTGTTAACAAACCACTTCATGGATTTTCTAGTGAAATAAATGAAATTAGCACTTCCTAGATTATCTTGTGTTTGTATTTTAGGTGTTTAGTTTGATGCACCAGGTTGTCCAAATGACAATTAAAACTTCTAAAAAATGTTGCAGGTAGGTAGCTATGATTTTATAGTTATTATGAAAATGACCATTAAAACTTTTAAAAACTGCATCGTAGTTATTATTCACTGCATCATAATGTATTTTTTTAAAAATCATGCAGGAAATGAAGGATAGCTTGAATGCCTCACTGTCAACGATTAAGGAAGTGTTTGAAAGTAACAAACAGAAGCTTAAGATTGCTTTGGAAGAATACCCACATGATGAAGAATTTAAGACATTTGAAGAAAAAAGTAAATCATTTTTAAAAGACTTGTATGAAGGCGTGTCTGATGGGGCGAATCACAGTACCGAGAATGATAAAAGAGCTGATGCCGTGAAAACTACTCAGAATGATGGTGCAACTGAAGCTACTCAGAATGATGGTGCAACTGAATTTGATTTGCAGAACTTTGATGTGGCGAATAAGAATGCCGATGCTGTGACTGATGTCCAGATTGATGGTGGGAAGACCAATGAAAATATCTCGCTTAGTTCAATGGAGGAAGGAAATTCTACCCCAAACTCAACACCAGAAATGACGAGAACGACAAGGTCAAATCCCATAAATTGGATAAATTGGACAACATCAACGGAAGGAGCAACAGCATCGCCCACTAAAAATTTGGAAGTGGGGAACAAGGGGCCAAAAGCGAAAACATCAACCAAAGGAGCAGCAGCATCACCTGCTAAAAAAAGGAAGTGGGGAACAAGGCGACAAAAGCGACAACATCAACAAAAGGAGCAGCAACATCACCCGCTAAAAAATTGGAAGTGGGGAAAAAGAAATCCCCTAAAAGTAAATAAACGCTAACACTTCTCTAGCTTTTGTATAATATTTATTATCTAGGATCGTATATTTTGAATTCAGCTTTTGAATGTCTGTAATATAACTAGAAAAAAACTTAAAACTCGTATCTCCTATTTTAGGTTTAATGTGAATAGTAATTATGTTTAATGCTACAATTCGGCCGCCTCATAAAGTTTATTTAACTAGTAATAAACTAAACTATAATGCAGTTAGTATTATAGTCTATGATATACTAGTTGAAGAACATATTGCAAACTAGTTTATAAAGTAAATTTCAATAAAGTATTTTTAAAAAGTTTGATTCTTAATTAACAGATTGTGCAAATCCTGAAATATGTGATGAAATATACAATAAAGATGGAGCTATCGTCATTTATGATGATTCATTCCTTGAGTATCAATCGCAAACGCTACTCTTTGATAGTGAGGAAGAAGTGTTTTATACAGAAGGTGGAATGGAAGACAATGAAATGCAAGGAGGAATGGAATCTGATGAAATCCTGGGAGCAGATGAAAGTAAAATTACACTCTTTAAATCTTGTCGATTAATTTAACTACATCATATTGTTTTTGTCATAGTAATGCACTGGAGTTTGGGTTCTCATTTCATATCACTGCATGACTATTAACAAAAACAATATGATGCAGTAAAACTGTATCTATGATGCATTTTTCAAAAAAAAAAATTGTTTAGTTTGATTCTTTTTATCTTGTCTATTAATTTCATTGCATCATTATGTTTTTAAAATTAGTAATGCACTGGTTTGTGAACTATCAATAAAGCTCGATGCATGACTAGTTAACAAAATGCTATGATGCAGTAAAGTGTAACTATGATGCAGTAAAATCAAGTTAATCTATTTTTTCATAAAAGCCTATTGATTATTCTGATTGTTTTAATTACAGGTTCTAAAATATTCAAAGAAGCTAACTTTCCTTCGATTGGAAATGAAGAAATCAACAGTTTAATAACCGAATTTCCTTCTATCGAAGAAGTAAACAAACAGCTTTTCGACTACTCATTTATGAAACTACCTTTGTTAGCTGAAATAGAAGACAACTTGCCAAAAAGTTTCTTAATTGAAGATGCACCAAAATCTCCCCAAATTCAAAAAGTTCAAATTAGTAAACCTTTTCATAGTATGAAATTGAGGTTACCGAAAAACTACACAAGAACTTTGAAAGGAAATACACCATTGAGTACACAACCTATTGTCGAACAACATGAAAAATATATAGAGATTCCGCTATCAGCTGAAATTCAAACCGAAGCAAAGACTACAAAATTTGATGCTATAAGGGTGAAATTATTGAAAAAGGATGTCGGGAAGTTAGATGCTAAAGGCATCATAGAGGGTGATATGTTATCTGAAATTCAAGTTCTAAGACAAGAGCCTGGTAAAAGAGGAAGATCTAACAAGGAACAAGCTAAAGAAACAACTGTGGTAGACGAAAATGTTGGCAAGGAGGTCTCTAAAAAGACACAGACGAAAATGTTGTCCAAAGAGAATGAAAAGAAATCTAAGATAGAAAAAGCTAAGTCACTGCCTGCAAAAAGAAAAAGGATAGAAGAAAATGAAATATATATGCACGCATCACCAATTAGTTGCATTGCTCCACCGGATGATACTGAAAACGATAAACGTGAAGTAAAGCTGCCCCCTGCTTTAACGTCGCCGTTTTATCAACGAAAAATCGTATTGGGCCAACCACTATCTGAAGAGGGGAAAAAAAATAGCAGAATACATGTGGGGTAATAACACAGCCGAAAGGTAAGTTCTAGCATCATATTTTATTTTTAAAGCATCACTATTCATTATTCACTGCATCACATATTTATATAACTGCATCACTATTCCTAATGTCACTGCATCACATATTATTGACATTGCATCATATCTCAATGTTCTTTGTATGAATTTTCCTTATATTCTCTGCATCACATATTTATATAACTGCATCAATTACTTTTGTCACTGCATCACATATAATTAACAGTGCATCATTTCTCAATGTTCTCTGTATGAATTTTACTTTTGCATCACATATTTTTATCACTGCATCACTTCCTTGCTTTAATGCATCAGATATAGATAAACCCGTCTGAAAAGTTTATGTTTATATCAAAATGTACGGTGAGATTGTTTACCAGATCATCAAAGGAGTTGGAGTAGAAGGTGTTTTTTTCTTGAGCCTATACCCTGAAATAGAAATTGCGGCACTCATATTAGACTTATGGTCTTTTGTATTAAATCATGAGGAATAGCACCGAGACAAGCTTTCGGGCAATGGAAATGTATATTGCCATACGGGAATGCTTGTAAGTAATTCAAATATATAACTTATTTATTTTGGAACTTTGAATTTTGTGATCATTAGTAATCGTTTGACGTTAACTAAAGCAGACTAATTATACTGTTGAGTAGGGGAAGAATGTGCAAGAAAGGATGAAAGGTTTTGATGAAAATATTCCTAACATTTTAACTCAAGCAAAACAGAAAAATTTTCTTGACGTCAACTTGGTAAGTATATTTATTATGAGAATTAATTGATTGTATTTGTGAGAATGTTTAGAATAAATTTAAATACTTATAATAAATATATACAAGTATTTTTTCCTTCAATAAAGATGACGAAAGATACTTCATCAAACCATTTCTATATCATTTGCTTTAATTTGAAGACCCCTGAGATCGACATCATAGACAACATAGATAACGCCATTGATGATATAGAAAAAAGATATGGTGCTTACCCATTTGCCGTCGTAAGTCTCATACTTAGTGCATTATTGTGCTATTTCACTGCATCAAAGTATTTAACTATAGTCTTATATCTCATATATATATGTTTAATTTTATATAAAGGAAAACCCTTTATAAGTCTATAGATGGTTTTATATCATAGTTAATGTTTTATGGTGCTATTTTTACAGTCCTATACCATATGAGTAATATTGATAATTTTACTGCATCATAGTATTAAAAAAACTACATTACAATGTCATAACTGCTTATTTAAATTTGCACAGATTGATTCCTTCACAGATTACCTGGAGAGACATAAACACCCAAAACACATTGACATTTTGGTTTTTGAACCTAACATTGTTGATTTTAATTGGAAAACAAAATACAATGCGGTAGATTGCGGGGTATTTGTTATAAGGCATTTGGAAACATATATTGGTAGAGGAAACTTCTTACAACCATTGAAAAAAGAAGGACCACCTCAGAAAACACAACTAAAAATGCTTCGTGCCAAGTACATGACCAAAATCCTTCTGATGTATTTTAACATCAAAAAAGGGAAGTTGTTGAAGGACGCACAATCATACTTCAGGAAAAAGCCAAAAATTTCAAAGCTTATAACGGATTCTGATGTTAGATTTGATAAAGCTTTGTGGAAGAAATTTAGTGATACCGTAAGAAAGACAATTGATGACTAAAAGAGCTGCATCAAATGGTCATCGTCAATTGTCATCGTCAATTTCAATACTACCCTAGGAAGACAATTGTTAACTAAAAAGCTTGTTTTATTAATCTTTAATTGAAGTACTCATTGTTTTTTTTTAAAACTACTTGTAAACATGAAGATTTTTACACAATTTTATTTACTTGTTAGTGTGTGTTACTATTTGTTGAAATTCAATGATTGTATTTTATAACATGAAATAGAAAAATATATATACTTCACTGCATCAAAATATATCTGTTATGCAAAATTCACTGCATCAAAATGCCACTATGTAAAAAAGGTGTACTTAAACTGCTATGTAAAAAGTAACTGCATCAATATGTAGAAAATAGCTGCATGAAATTGTCATTGAGACTCAAATCTCATTAAACTGAGTAGCATTAGGTGCCCAGACCTTACCCTTTGCATCAGTAATCATAATAAACAAGCAAATCAGGTCACCATTTCATCGGTTGGTTTTCTAGTTCTGTCAGAGAACGATTACATTGTATATCGGACGACTCATTATTTTCTTATTTTCATCACTCTAGCATTTTACTTAATCTAGTCACGTTTTTGTTCTTAAATAGCTTAATTCTTGTTGATTTCATTTTTAATTTGTGTTTGTGGATTGTTTTACGCCTGGGTATTCAGTTTTTACAAAAAAAATTAAAAAAAAGTTTTACCTAAAAAGACGTGGCCAGGACTCGAACCTGCGCCACTCCTCTCACAACACAACACACATACCGCTCTGCCCTTGGATCTTTTACTGATATACTTTCAATTCAAACTCTATTTAAGGCGGTTTTGTTCTGCTTATTAATAATCTGGTCACGTTTTTTATTTTAAATAGCTTAATTCTTGTTGATTTCATTTTTAATTTGTGTTTGTGGATTGTTTTAAGCCTGGGTATTCAGTTTTTACAAAAAAAAAGTTTTACCAAAAAGGACGTGGCAAGGACTCGAACCTACGCCACTCCTCTCACAACACAACACACATACCGCTCTGCCCTTGGGTCTTTTACTGATATACTTTCAATTCAAACTCTATGTAATACGGTTTTGTTCTGCTTATTAATAATCAGTTCGAGATTTATAAGCTCATTTCAAGCTTATTTGTTAAGCAAACGTCAACCTTTTCATTTTTCCTTTGTTATTCTAGTAGTTTAGGACTTTTTGGTACTAAGTTTTTATTTTTCACGTTTTTCAATTATTTTTTATAATTATTTTAATACCCGTTTTTTATAAAATAGTTTAAAAATAGATTAATTAGGTTTAAAAATTTACAAAATTATTTTTAGGTTTTATATAAATAGATTTAGGTAAAAAATGCCACTATGTAAAAAAGGTGTACTTAAACTGCTATGTAAAAAGTAACTGCATCAATATGAGAAAGTAACTGCATCAATATGCAAAAGTATCTGTCACAAGTATTCAAAGTAGGTAAACCAGTATGTAAAAGCAACTGCATCAATATGTAAAAAATAGCTGCATCAATATGTAAAAAGTAGTTGCATCAATATGTAAAAAGTAGCTGCATCAATATGTAAAAAGTAGCTGCATCAAATTGTCATCATCAATTTCGCCTAGATCTGAGACCAGTTCTTGTCGGCGACGCCTCCTGAGATGTTTTCTTGATTTTTTCAGATGGTTGCATTCTTTCGTTTGTACATGTTCTGGAATTATGACCTTCTTTATTCCCGCATTTACTACATGTCCTCCGCTTGTCACTTGATTTAGCTGCTTCTTTTTCAATCTCAGCTTTTGACTTCCACCTCGTATGAACACCAGATCCTTTATTTGAACTCACCTCTGAATTATTTATAACATTTGAAGTTGAGGTTGGCTCCTTCACACCAAGCATTGCACTAATAATATCTTTCGAGTTAAGTTTTGGAACCGTTGGAACATCGATTTTAGCTTTATTCAACAACTCCATCATTTTCTCCTTATAAATCTTCAACATGCCAATGTCATGAACCAAGCGATCAATCGTAGATTCAAAAATCTCGTACAAATCAAAAACCTCACTTTGCAAAACCGAATCTGACCCACTGACAACTGTCCTAATTGTAGCGTTGAAAGGCTTAGCATCCATTGACCACCTTTTCTTCAAGTATTTCCGAGGAAACTCTTTCACATTGTTCATTCTCAACACGTAAAAAATGTGCCTACAAAGAAGACCATATGACTCGTAGTGTTTACAGCTACATTGAACTTCCATTTCAGATTTACAAAACTCCACTTGCATAACAGTTTTTAAAAATATTAAAATTTAAAAACACACTGCATCAGTGCTAAAAACTTACTGCATTATAGTTATAAACACTATAAGAACACATACCTGATAAACAACAAAGTTATTTTCACCCCTGATTTTGTTCTCAGCTTGCATATCACGGATTGAATATCTCTCACCATTATCAACTTGGGCAACATTTATCGACATGCAATGGGAATAAGAAGCATATATCTCATTTTGAACTTCCAAGAATATAGTTCGAGTATAAAGAGTACTTGCTTCTTTATCAATCTGAAGATCAGTTTTGAGTTTAGGATTCTTATATCTTGAATCGTGATCGTTCTTGCGCTCAATATACCTCTGGTACTCGATAGCCGTCTCATAATGACTAAGAAATTCAACAAGTGTCAAATATTTACTTGTCCATTTACCAAAGAAATGGTTCTCGCTTTCGGACCTGGAGGTGGTACGCATGAGGCCTGCCATAAGCACATCACGCAAGTATGCCGGGATCCAGCTTTCCCGTAGGTCAAACATATCTTGTAACCATTTGTTATCACCAAGTTGGAAATCCTCAATCATACGTTCCCACTCTGCTTCAAATTCAAAAGGCAAAATCTGATCGGTCTAAACTATATCACATATACGCCGTTTGAAATTTGTGTTTTTGCAGATTGAAGTCCCCACCTGAAAATTCATAAATTTATAAAACTATTACATTAAAGTATAAATATAGTGTATTAATATGAAAAATTTCCAAACAACTCTAGCTCTAAAAGCATGACTTTAAAAAATATTGCATCACAGTGTAAAGATAGTGCATTAATTTGAAAAAAAAAAAAATAAATAGTAATAGATACTTTAAGAAACCAAAACAATTTTCCATGTTGATCACTTAGTCGCTTAAAACGTGCACGAGAAACAAAGCCAAAAAAAGGTAAACTAGGACAGTAATGTTTTACAACAGACAAGTGATAACATACCTTTGTAACCAACTTGCATGATATGCCACATACAAAAACGGTGTATAGTATTTGGGAAGTATTCTGGTACTACGATCTTTATAGACGGGTCCTGATCGGTAATTACAACTTGTGGATCTGTACCAAACGCCTTTTTGAATTGTTCAAGTAGCCATTGGTAAGCACCAACCGATTCATCAGATAGTAAACCCGCAGCGAAGGTTATACAGCGGTTGTGATGATTAATGCCGGTAAAAGGGACGAACACCATCTTGTACCTACATTTTAATATACAAAGAAATAAACTAAAATACTAAATAAAGCTGTAAAACACGATTAAATTTTTTGATAGAGAATTAAGATAGAATATACTTGTTAGAACGAAAAGTAGCATCAAATGAGACGATATCACCGAAAACACCATAGTCCTTAATTGCTTGCTCATCAGCCCAAAAAAGACCAACCAATTTATCGTCAACACCTAATAAAAATTTAAATAAGAAAATAATAGAAAATAAAATGTTGTATGAACTGCATCAAAACATAAAAATGAACTGCATTACCTGTTTTGTATTCAACATAGAATCCTGGCGAATGCAAATTTTTGCTCAAAAGTTTCTCAACGGCCATCTGTGCATCACGATCACGAAGAAACAAGTTCACTTTCTTCTTCAAATTCTTACAGTCAACCACTGTAGCTCCAAATCGATCGAAACCACCACACAACTGTTTCAAAAATTTAAACCCCGTAGAAGGACCAAAATTAGCATTAGAAGCCTGAAACAGAAAATGTTGCTTTGTGAATCCCAATTCCCGAGAACTCTTCATGAATATCATATCCTTTTCGGCTACCAGAGGATGGTTGTGTCCTTCTATAAAAGTGTACACTCTATAAAGACCTCCTGGAATCTTCTTAATACGAATTTTAGCCAAACAACCACATCTACTAGAGCCTCGATTCCTTGTCTGCTTTACTTCAACATTCTCATCCGTAGTAAAGTCACTAACGTCAGTTATAACCTCCTTAGGCTTATTAGCAGCCTCTTTAGGTTCAGGATTGATACCTTCTTTTGAATATACAAACCACTTCAAGCTTGGTGGTTCACCATCTTTAGGTTTATAATGCCCACCCTTTCTAACATCAAAACCGTCCCTTTTACCATAATCCTTATAGAAATCATAAGCTTGATCAATAGACACAAACTTAGCACCTTCCAAAGGTACAGCGCCAATATCTTTATCTGGAACCCACGTCATGTTTTCATCATCATCACAAGTATAATAGCCAACATGATCCTTGACATGAACAATCTCAAAATCTGTATGTTTAAAAACAAAATGAATAGTTAATGCATCAATGATATAAATTAAGTGCATCACAGTATAAACTTCTACACATAACATAATTTAGCCTAAACGTAACCTACACATAATCAACAACTATAAAGCCCGTTGGAAACTTTTTTGGAACAGTGGCTTATATCATCAACTATTAAGCCCGCTGCAAGCCCGCTGCAAGCTCGCTGCAAGCCCGCTACAAGCTCGCTGCAAGCTAGCTGCAAGCCCGCTGCAAGCCTGCTGCAAACTCGCTGCAAGCCAGCTGCAAGCACGCTGCAAGTTCTAAGTATTATTGCATTTTACTAACAAAATAAGCAAATCTTAAGGGGTGTTTGGGATTGCTTATCATCATAGCATCCTCTCTTTGTAAATGAGCACATGTATCATCATAGAACCATTACATATTTAAGACCGGAATTGTATGTAGTTGTTATGTTGTACTGTAGTATGGCATTTGCATGGACCGATTTAGGCTTAAAAATATCAACCAAACCACTTACCTTGGTTTGTTTTCTCCCATAGTTGTCATACCAGTACCATTTGGAAATTTGAGCAGGATATTGCTTGGTATAGTAGCTAGACATGTCAAATGAACCGAGCCTATCAAGCACAACCGAGCTATATAATCCTGCTTACTGTCTTTCTTTTTGAGTCACCGTTTAAGCTTCTTATTTAGTTGTAATGTTTCAAAAAAATGTTTAGTTGTACATTCATTCGAATTGTACTATATTTGAATTGTACTGCAAAGTTCTCATATTTTCCAAGTTTTGAACATATCGATAAATATTGAGCTAAAATAAGAGTGACTTGGTGAAGAAGGCTGAAGCAAAAGTCAGATTTCAGCATAATTTTGTCCTTATAATGAGTTTACAAATCATCTATCACTCTATCGTTCCTTATGTCTGTTAGCAAACATGTTTGTTTGGGTGTTTTCTTGATATTGCTTGGTTGAAAATCATCGACAGATAATTCAAAGTTGCGGTTAAAGGAACTGGAATTTAAAGGAAGCTAACTTCTTAAGGAAGTGATTTAAGGTCTTCATTCATGCCTTGGAGTTTTCCCTATTGTTGGTCATTGCTCATATATTTTATTGTTAAATACCCGATTACGAATCTTATTAGATAACTATTCATGTCTATTTCACGGATAAGTTTGTTTAATTAATTTGTTTTGTAAGATAATATAAATCATGGGAATAAGTTCATCAGATTGCGAGGGGTTGTTGAAATTTGGAAAAGCTGATAAGGTCATTTTTCTAGCTTATACGGCTGAGCTTATGGCTTAGTAAAGCCATGAGCTTACAGTGATATGCTTAGAAGCTCAAAATTTAGATCAAAACCTCTTGCAAAGTTACAAAGTTGCCTCTTTGTGTGTTCAAATTACAGGGTCAGTCCTAGAAATGCAAATTTTCCTATGCAGTTTATAGCCCTTATTAGTTTCTTGGGAGACCTTTTCCATGGAGGGCTTGCTTTGTATTACTCTATGGGTGTACTTATGTTATATATGAGCTTGTATGATATGATCCTGTATGAATCGAGCTTATTTGATCTTAGCAACGAATCGAGAACAAACTCAAGCATACTGATATTGATGAATATGTGCATGGTTGAGCTAAAAACTACCCATTTTGAGATCAAATAGCTAAAAAAATCGATATGTATTTATATACTAACGTTTGTAAGAATTTTGTACAAAGATATATATACTAAGTAGCGAGAATCTTGAAATCTTTTTTACACCCAAACAGACACTTTAACTAAGTATTTTTGAAAAAGTCAACTTTTATCATAATATGGTTAAATAAGTTGTTTAGCTTATTAAGTCATATCTGCTTTATTTGTGAGCTTATTTGAGATTTTCTTGTTCAGACCTAGTTTTTTTCATTGATTTTTGAAACTTACGGCTTATAGTAGTTCTAACCTCACTACTTTATATCATCAAAAACGTCATTAAGCCTAGAGTTGAACATTGTTTTAAATCAACCAAAATTTCACGAAGCCAAAGAAAACTCTATAAACCTATAGTAGTTCTAACCTCATGAAAATCTAAACTAAAATAATCATGTCTGAGACATCTACTGCATCAATTTGTTTAACTATATGCATCAATTATCAGAAATCTATAAAAATCATAACAACGCCTAAACATCAGATGTAAACCGATCAAAAGCCTAACTAAACATTATAAACATACACAAAACTAAAAATATAACAAAAAACATGTAAACAAAAAAAATATATTGAATTAACTGAAAAATTAACATGTTACCCTCATTATCACCTGCAATCGAATTAGATCGCGATGTAGAACAATTATTACTCGTTGATGTAGAACAATCATCAACGGTTGATGTAGAACAATTGTTATTGATAGTTGTACTAACAGACATCTTATTCAATTGCCGGCGAGTGGTTATTAATGGTGGAGAAGCGGCGGTGAGTGGTGGTTAGTGGTGGAGAAGGGGCGGCAATTGGTTGTTAATGGTGGAGAAACGGCGGGGATTGGTTGTTAGGGTTGTTACAGCGATCGTCGTCGAGGGAAAGAAAGAGACGAAGAAAAAAAAGAACAAAACAAGAATGAGATGGAATGTGTTTGTCTGGGGTATATATAGCCTAGTGTGTTAAATGACGAAAATACCCCTGGCTATATAAATTAAAAAGTCGGTGGGGGTTGGACACATGGCAGCACAGGAAGCCTTCCTAGACTTTTTATTTTAACAACCCTTCTCATTTTACCCTACCTCTCTATATATATATATATATATATATATATATATATATATATATATATATATATATATATATATATATATATATATATATATATATATATATATATATATATATATATATATATATATATATATATATATATATATATATATAGATTTACGTTCATGTAAGAATTAACCTTAAAGTAAAAACAATGAGAACCAGTAAGAATACGACATGTGTTGCTCTCATTTAAAATAAAATAAAACAAATTTATATATGTTGAAGGGTACTTTAGGTATTTATCATATTTTATTAATTTACTTATCCCATCTCATGCCCATCGTCAAAATCTTCCATTTATAAATACCATAATCTCATTTGAATGCCCATTATCATCGCACCTCACTTTCTTCGTGTTCGACGATTTTCTTGGGAAAAAAATAACTGATGCATCTTGTTTGCTTTAGTTCATATTATTGAAGTATATTAAGTGGTAGATTCCATTTGTCTACGATTTCTTTAGCTCGTGACTCGAAGATTTGTTAGGGTGCCAAAAGAAAATCAAAACCCTAGTCACTTGATATGCTTTCTCCGACGATACCCCTCGTATACCGGTTAAAACTTCTAGTGATCTTACACTTACTCTAGCGCCGCTGTTATAATCAATGTATTCGACAATGGTTCTCGGACCCATCGCAAACGGTTGTCAAGATTGTAAAATAGTGATTCACATAATTATTACTTTTAATACTTCAATTTATAAAGGAAACCATGGATCTTTAACACTATGAATTACGTCGGCGTGTATTGGATTGTAGTGGTGTAGCCACTTTTTTGTAACGACAAATTTATTTGACCTTGTTCTTTTATCAATTGAATAATGACTTTTATTTTAGTTAATTTGACCGTGTATTTGTATCTGTATTCACCATATAATATAATATAGCACCATTCATGGATTTGATAGTTTTTTGTTTTTCGTAACTTACATAATAATGATATATTACTATGGAATACTTTTTCCTTGTCTAAAATATTAAAAACTGCCATAGGCCGATAATTATGATCGATTTTTAGATCGAGTGTCAATACTTACTCGTAACATATCGCTATATTAACTAGTGATGAGATGATGTTTGTAGAATTTTAGTGACACATACATATAGCGACACATTTCATTTATGGTACATAGATTTTCTTGACACATATACAATAGCGCATTATTTTTTGAGACGTTTGTAGAATTTTAGTGACACGTACATATAGTGACACATTTCATTTATGGTACATATATTTTCTTGACACATATAAAACTAGCACATTATTTTTTGAGACGTTTGTAGTGACACATGGATGATGACACATTTTTATTTTTATATTGCATAGATTTTTAGTGACGTAATAAGTTTTTTTGACACATACTTTTGTGACACACATGATTTTTTAAAACATTAATTGATAAAAATTGAAAATGATTTAAAAAGTCAAAATGTGTAATAAAACTTAGTTGTCACTACAAATGTAATTGAAAATTGTATATTGCTATATACGTTTCAAGAAATTTAACATGATACTACATTTATGTAAAGAGATTATATGTGTCAAGTGATTTTCGTTTCAAGAAATTTAACATACTACTAAATGTGCCAAGAAAAAATATGTGTCACAAGAAATGTGTTACTAGTCTTTAGAAAAATGGTAGATTATTAAATACAGTACTATTTATTATGAATCACAAATAGAAGAATGAAAGTTTTGAAAAGTCAGAGAGTAATTCAGATGTGAGTAAATCCTTATTGACGTTACAAAATTAGACATGAGGCTAAGTCAGTTTTTTATTTTGCAAATTGCCACTATTTGTACAATTTATTACAAAAATGCCATTATTAATTAATTATGTTATTAAAATTTGATCTCACTCGTAATAACTGATCTGACAGTCAAAAATGGTTCCTATTGTTTTTATTATAAGACTGGTCACTACAATAACGCTCCTCTACATATATATATATATATATATATATATATATATATATATATATATATATATATATATATATATATATATATATATATATATATATATATATATATATATATATATATATATATATATATATATATATATATATATATATATATATATACATATATATATATATATATATATATATATATATATATATATATATATATATATATATATATATATATATATATATATATATATATATATATATATATATATATATATATATAGATTTGCGTTCATGTAAGCACCAGTCTTAAAATAAAAACAATAAGAACTAATCAGATTAAGCCACGTGTCATTTTTATTTAGTTGAAACAAAGTTTATTTTAAAATATAAAAAGGGTATTATAGGTAATTTGCCTTATCCCTATCATTTATTAACCATGTTCTTCATCTTTTTGACCATATAAAATTATACAACAAATTTTTATATCAGTTTCTTCTCACTAAAGCCATTAATAAATATGTATACTTTTCTTGCAACAATTTCTTTTAGTAGTACCACCGAAAGCTTCAATTAATTGCTAGGCGCATATTTGTTGGTTGAATTAATTTCTATTGTCATAGATTATATTTGTTTTTTCCTCTTTTAAGTATTGATAATGTTGTTGCTAGACGTCTATGGAATTTTTTTTACTTTTAATATTACAACTCTGCGCGTATTTAGATGTTGGTATTGCCATTTGTTTTGCTTTTATCAATTTATTAATTTTCTTTTTGATACGCATCATTTAAATTTTTTTATTTGGTTGTGTATTCTTAAGATATGTATTATCTGGGTTTTTCTGCTTGTGTATTTTTTGTGGGTACGAACACCGATGCTCCGACGACAACTGATAGCGCAAACCTTTGCCGAGAAACTTCCGCGGTAATAAAAGTGCATCGTGTCAGGCACTCCGGAAGACAAAAATGTGTTGATACGTAGTGGCTATAATGTTACGGTTCATTTGAATAGTTTGGATTATTTTATTTAAGTTTTTAAATACATATATATATATATATAAGTAGGTCCTTTTTTTACCAATGAGATAATGATAAGTATCATTTTATCTTGTTTTGTTTTCTTTTTGTTGCTAGGTCCTTTTTTAATAGTGACACATATATATTAATAGTGACACATAAATATTAATGACACATTTTTTGTAATATAATGACATATTATATTTTTGAGATGTAGTGACACATAAATATATAACTAGGTCTTTTTTTAATAGTGACACATAAATATTCTTGAAACATTTTTAGTTATATATAGTGACACATTATTTTCGAGATGTAGTGACTTATAAATATAGATGACACATTTTTAGTAATACATGGTGGCATATTATACTTTTAAAATGCAGTGACACATAAATAATGATGACACAATTTTAATGATATAATGACATATTATTTTTAGTAATACATGAATATTGACAACATATGTTTTATTGATAAATTATATTTCTTGACCTACTTAGTTTTCTAGTAAGACATTTACTTAGTTTTATAATAAGACATTTTTAGTCATATAATAGGTTTGTACACATACGTTAATGACACATATGATTGTTAATACATTTATTAATAAAGATGGAAAATTTAAAAAAATCAAAATATATTGTCTTAATATGTTATTAGAAACGGTAAAGTTTCAAAAGATTTAATTCATTACTAAACATGTGTCCATATGCGTGTCAAGAAGTGTGTGGTATGCAGAAAAATGTATCAATCTACTCAAAGTTGAAAAAATTAATACGTACATTAATAAATACTACATACTACAAAATATTTATTAGGCATCATAAATCAAGACGTTACTAAAATTTGACCATACATTAAATCAGCCTTTTGATGGGCAATTGCCACTATTGTTATCACATTATTACAAAGTTGCCATTATCAATTAATTAATTAATTAAAATTAGATCTCATCCATAATGATTGATCTAACGGTCCAAACTGGTTCCTACTGTTTTTATTTTAAGACCAGTCATCACAATAACGTTCCTCTATATATATATATATATATATATATATATATATATATATATATATATATATATATATATATATATATATATATATATATATATATATATATATATATATATATATATATATATATATATATATATATATATATATATATATATATATATATATATATATATATATATATATATATATATATATATATATATATATATATATATATATATATATATATATATATATATATATATATATATATATATATATATATATATATATATATATATATATATATATATATATATATATATATATATATATATATATATATATACATATATATATATATATGTATATATATATATATATATATATATATATATATATATATATATATATATATATATATATATATATATATATATATATATATATATATATATATATGGGGATAAGTTTGACATAGAAAAATAAAAACCGCCATGTCATATCCTATGTGGCATTTTAGTATTGGCTACAATTGGGAAATTTATAGAAAATATATCGAGTTAGCTATAACTTTGGAAACAAAATTCGAAAAAATAACTATTTCCAAAAATATCGAATTTCTCGAGGATATCTATAGAAAAAATCACAATCGATCATTTTTATCGTAAACGCTAATATTCATTGATCATAGCCGAATATCATAAACCCTAATTTTCACTTTTTGTATCGTAAGTAACATATTGTTTAACATGCAATGAAGGGCGTTAATACTGGTGCTTGATAATTTATTTAAGAACTGTCTTTTCATAACGAATATTATAAACCCTAATATTCACTTTTTGTATCACAATATATTGTTAGTCAATTCTTGCGGCTGTCTTTTCAATTGAAGGTCCGACGGTTGGAAGAAAGGATTCTAAAGGAAAACGTGATCTAATTGAACAAGTTAACTTTGATTTCAGCGAGGTATATTATTCATTCTCAACGTTTGTCACCAATCTTTACTATTTTCTATTTCACTGATCGCTAATTAATGAATAATCTTTGTTAGTTTCTCCATTGTTTAAATGTTGATTACAGATCATCTCGTCTTTGCATCCACGGAATCATACAAAAGACGTGACAAATCTATGATACAATTACTCAATAAGAGAGGACGCGATACCTGGCTTACTACTGGTAATGTACGGTATGTGATTTTTGTTTCCAGCGGTTCCAATAACGTTTCTAGATATGGTTTTATCAATTAGTAGTATTAACTAATTCTATATTATTATTTTGATCCATAGGGTACATGCTTGATTTGGTCACCTACTAGAGAGCATGCACCTCAGACAAAGAAGAAAGTACTGAGCACTAGCAATTGGTGATTTCTCAGTATCCAAGCCCATGCCTGCGTTGGTGGACATAGTGTCAGGGAGGATATAAGAAAGTTAGAGAATGGCTTCATGTTGTTTCTGAAACACCTAGAAGAGTTTGTGCATTTGATTAGTTATCTCGGTTGTTATGATTTTCGCACCCAAGTTTGATATGAATGACCAGAAGAGCTATGAGGTTGTTCAGAGGATTACTGAATGTAAGTTTTGGATTCTTAAACAAAACCACAAATATAATTGAACACTATGTTTATTTGTTTTTTGCGTCGTTTATGTGTTTTCCTTTAATCATGTACGTAAAATGAAACATTTTACGTACATGAAAAAAATTGACAATCACAAGTTTCTCGAGTGGTATGTGTGTATGTGTGTTGATAAGTCATGGTATATGTATCTATTTTCATTGACAATTATTCCTTTTAATTTTTACGAGTCAGACGGGTCAAGTATTTCTGTCTTTGACAATACTACTATGAAAAACAGTTTTTTTAATCTGATCCGTTTGACATAAATCATAACTCATTTCAACCCATGGATCTTTTGCAATATGATGTTTGTATTCTTTCTTGTCATTAACAATCCAAAAGGTTTCTCACCTATCCTGGCCAGGTTACTCGATGTCCATGCCAATTTATCTCAAACAGGTCCAACTGATGTGTTTTGTACGTCAAAAGGTTATCCGATGCCCATGTCAATCTAGAATCAGAAATTTTATTATTGTCGCAGGTTGAATGGCAATATGATGAAGTCTCCGACTACAGTTCATGTGGTTCGAGTGATTACAGTTTTGAGTCCGAAGAAGTCATAGAGTCCACAATGCAGCAATACTCTTGAGAGCATTAATTGCGAGACATGAAGAAGTACCAAAAGACGGTAAATTTCTTAAGATTTTTTAACTTTGCACATTAGAAACAACTATTAGGTAAAAGGTAAGAAAATTAGTTAGCAATATGTTTACAACCAGCAATAAAACGTTTGTAGTGTGTTTCACTTACAATTGAACTGTTTGTCTTTTATGTACAAAAACTAAAAAATCAGGGATGAAGCTGCTACTCTTTGTCCAGGATGGGTCATAGCCAATATTCTTTTAGTTGTGTATGTCCTATTTCCGTTCATTTAAATTTTAATTTCTTTATTTATCAACAGCTTTAAACAAGAATCTGTCTTCGACTTTCGTTAAGGAACACACAGTTAGAAGGAAAAAAACTTTTTAAAGTTGGAGTAATATTTTCTTTGTAATAAGCAAAGCAATTTCGTATTGCAGATCTTCAGAATATCTATCGTTGCAACACTTTTCTTGCATCATACTACTGCGACGACAAGAAAGTAGAGCTCGAGGTTAATTTAATCATGTTAGTTAAGCCCCAACTACGTCTGATTATCTGACAAGTCTTTTGACAGCTTATGTTTATGGTCTGTTTAAGATTTCACCCTTGTGTTAAGCTAAGCTTCTCACCCATCTTGTATACAACCTATCACTAATGTGTTTTCGCAGGTGCGTGGGACACGTCGATGGATGCTTGGAAATCTGAAACTATAAAGGAAACAGAGGCTTTAGTAACCGCTAAGTATTCTACAAAGAGCTTAATACAAGTTTCCATAAAGTCACGCCAACAATGAACGATCTCTGGTGAATTTCATCTCTTTGAAGATGATAAAAGCAATCATTTTTTTGCTGCTACTCAAATCACTCATATGCCTTTTGGACTCTTGAGCTTGAACACAAGCAACTTTCGGAACTCGTGGAATTGCATCAAGTGTGTTAAAAAAGGAGGAAACAGTTTTTCCCTGTGCAAGCTGCAAAATGTGGAGCATACATTTTGCCAAACCAGTGGCAACATCGGGATTACAAGCTAACTGTTCAAGAGAGCTTATAAGTACAGAACATTCGGGTTGCCAAAATAAAAAACATCAGATAGTTAAACATCAGGTGAGTTAACTTTTTGTAATTATTTCTATATTTGTTGTTCATAACTTATTATGTGTTTTAATATATTGCAGCAAGATTTTGGGATATCGAGGACTTATGTCTAACCCAAACGCCAGGATTATTACAACCACGATACCTCAGGTAAGTTACAGTGGGGTTTTAGAATCTCGAGGAGTTAACTTTTTGTAACTATTTCTGTATTTGTTGTTCATAACTTATTATGTGTTTTAATATATTGCAGCAAGATTTTGGGATCTCGAGGACTTATGTCTAACCCAAAGGCGAGGACTACTAGTTTTGTTTATTTCAGTAACTAAAAGACTATGTTTATACTTAATGTGGGGTTTTGGAGTTAAAAAGGGGCGAACAGAAGACAGTTTCTCCTTGGAGTTAAAAAGGGACTTACATTCTAAATCCGATGATTGCTTCAACTTTCCAAGTTAACCTTTTTTTATTTCCTTTGATATAAACTCTAGCCTTCTCCGAATATAACTGAAGTAAATTTGCATTGCAGATTTTCACTTCCTGAGTGCACTTTCGCGTAATTCATTTTGAGAGCATTTTTAGATATGGGGGTTAATGCCTTCATGTATGGTAATTCCATTTCACTGTTCAAATCTTCAGTTATTGTTATTTGATATAAAATAGTGGTTGGGCATATGCTGATTTACTATGTGTTAACTGTCAGCTCATTCTATTGTCGCAATTCGTGAAAAACTATAAGACAGTACATATGATTCTCGAAGGAGCGACAGTAATAACATGTAATTGCTGATAAATTGATGTGCATTTTTTTATTTTGTTGTATGGAAACTGAAAAACGACTGGTCGATTAGTAAAACATAATTGATATCATAATTACAAAAAATCATAACTGGATCGCCTGACGGGGTTGCTCTAACTCAGACGGCCATGAGAAGAACAACACTTTGGTAACGGATCCTTTGGCAGTTGAATATATTTTGATATCCTTACAAGAAATCTCACCAGGACATTAATTATCAGTTATGCTGCAAGAATTTGTTGTGATATGTAATCAAACAAACAAAATAAATAAAAAAATGACTTAACTTTTTTGTTATGAAGTAGTTATCTTACAGCTACAATGGGTATTTGACTGTATAAATGCTAACAATGAACTTTATGAATCAAGTTCAGCACGTGTTCAAGGTAATCCTCTTATTTGTATTGTTTAGCCTACGAATATTGTTTTTTTAATCTTGTATTCGGTAATCCACCTACGTATATTAACATTGGCGACTGACCAACTGTAATCAGCGATAATCATTGTGGGGCTTTATTCCGGTATGGAGTGCGGCTTAAAGACACCCTATATAATCGGAGAGTAGAATACCTATGCTGTGGAGGAGGAAAGATTTTTATAGGACATACACCACCCCAACCATTCTATTCAAGAATTACTAATAGATAAACACTTTATAAGGAACATACATGCATATAATCAGATGTTTGCGACGTCGTTCGGTTCCAAGATTGATGACTCGGTGAACAAGGGAAGAAGACCTTATGTTTACAAAGTTTCATGGCAAGTATACCACTGGATTGGTTCACTTTGTTGGGTCGATATCCGGATTGAATGATACACTCCTATTTATGCGGACGACCATTGCACAGTTTTGTTGGAGATGGTATGAAACTGATAACTCAAAACTGATACACTATCTAAGCCTAATAAGTGAGAGGGTTATAATGGTAAATCTTGTGATATCAAATTAACTTTCAATTTATTTGTAGTTTTAGCACTTTATTTGGACGTCTTACATTGTTTTTACAGGATTACAAACTATAATTATTTACTTTCTATGTTATTCAGGCTGGTTTAATACGCAATGGTGTTTCATGTTCCATTGCAATATATTACCAAATGGGTAGTTTTATACTACAACAGTCTGATGCCAAGCTCAATAAATTTGAGTCTTCTAATATCATCTTGGTGATAGTACATTCGTTAGAGGCAACATGTGTGAGTCGATCTCTAAAACAATGAACGAGTCAATTTTTTTCTTTTCATAGCAAAGTGGCGATCTGCATTTAAGGGTTTGAAGGACACGAACAACTACAAGTTTCTTCTTCAGCGAGTTCAATCACAAAAATAATGGTCAGTTTTAGCATTTTTAATCTTCCTTAACTCCATCATGCTACATTATTGACATCAGTAATTCTTGTGGTTGCTTTTGGTGAGGTAAGTTCCACGCATGTCACTTAATATGTGAGTATCATTCCGATATTAACATCATATTATGTAAATGCATTTATTCTCAAACTATTTAACGCATCTAATTGTACTGATTCCCAAAAAATGCAGGCGGTGTTCGAGAAGGAAAAAGGTGAATATCAGGTACATGTGGCCAAACAGATCCTGTGTGTGAAAGGGATGAGATATGAGTTGCAGGAAATTTATGGGATTAGTAATTCAGTCAACAGCGCTGAACCATCTAATGTTACCCAATTATAATGAATTTTGACTGACATTTTATATATGAAAACACTTATATTGTGCTCAAGATCTGACCTCTCTGTGTGTCTATTAAAATAGAGTTGGCACGTCCAATTTATATGTTTTGCTATGTGAACTGAAATTGAAAATATTTTAACACCGCCTCATTATGTTAACTAAAATTAATATGTTATGCAGTGGCATCTATAACGGTCTTTTCTCTTTCTCTCCCAAGCTTCATTATTTGAGATTGCATTATCTAGATATGGGTAAGTTTGTTGGTTTCCCACTAAAATATTTGGATGAATGAAAATAGAAATTGACATCAATTTATGTTATAGTGTTTATGCGCATGTGTTGTTTTTAACTCTTAATGAATAATGATGGTTTTTTTTGGAAGATTTGGAGAGTCATCATGTAAATTTGATTGTTCGTTTCAAAGATAAAACAAGAAGTTCAATATTGAAATGTGTTTATGTTTTTATAGATCTCGGTTAAATGGTTTGTTAGTATATGATGTTGTACTTGATGGTTATGAGATGAAGATTGAAATAGAACGAAATCAAGGTAAAAAGATATGGGCTTTGATCCTTGGAACTATGTAAAGATCAACATGATTGAAAATAAGTTATAAGTGTTAACATTTAAGTAAAGATGGCAGGCGGAGGCAAAGGGGTCTGTGACCCCCTAGCAAAAATATGGCATTGTAAATTTTTGAAATTTTTTAGGGTTTTGAAAATTTGACTCCTTTAAAAATTATTTTTTAGTGTAGTTTAAAAAAATTATCAAACTTTGATTATCCAAGCCAAACTTTCTGACTCCGCCCCCTCACGTTGCATGATTTTCCTTCTAAATGCTAATTGAGGAGTGAGAACATGGTGATGCATCACATCTCGTGGCATTCTTGTGGCAAAGGATTTTCTTTGTGTATTATGTGTTATGTTAGTTTTGAGGTTATAGATTTGTGAGGTTCATGTCATTGAGATGTTACGTACATTTTTTTTCACTAATGAAAATTTTTGTTGTCTAAAAAAATGCTAATTGCAAACTACGATTTATTAATCATTGATTGATCAATATGAAATTACAAACAAAAGCTATGACTGATCAATATCCCATTAAAAATAAGAAAATTATATGGCTATTTTCTGAGTTTTCTATTTATAAAAGATGTCTAAGTGGGATGCAAATGACTTTAATTGTGAATTTAATTCATAAGTAAAAATATATGTTACTTACACGTGTATTTCTTAACAAAAAAAACAAAATTTGAGTAAAAAAGGTTTTACAAATTAAAAAGCATTTTCATGCAAGGTTGTTAGGATTCAAATTCTACTATGGGTCGTTTACATTATTGCAAGATCAGAATCGTAAAATCGAGCCGAGATCTTAAGATCTTACTATAATGTCATTTTCTATTAGTATTTGTATATCACTATCATAAAGTTAAATGAGTGTTTCATAAAAATATTTTCCTAATTATAATTATGAAAAGATTAAGGGAATAAGATATTATTTCTTCAAATTCTACAAGACTTGACCAATTTGTAATTTTTTAGTTTTGGGTTCGAAAAATGTAAGATCGGATCGTAATAGATCTTACGATCATATTGTCAGGACCGGAATCCTATAAAATCCTACGCTTGCAAAGATCCTATGTAAGATCTTGATCCTTTTTTCTTTATAGTATCATAAAATCGTAAGATTCTAAGATCAATATTGGAATCCTGACAACCATTGTTTCATGTATTCTCTTTCTTACTAACAGACGTTAATAGTATACAAAGTTTTGAGTGCATTTATAAAAATATGGCAAACACTGCATGAAAGCTAATAACGCCAACTTCGGAGATTGCTCCAATGCCAAGCTGGCGCCAAAGGGTACTTGGTTTATCCAAAGCACAACCGCTTCTTGGATCTTATTATATTCTTGTGTGAAGTTCATGCGCTCTCATTAATGAAAAAATAGTTTGAAAATTGATTATTTTTCTTTCATAGTAATATGGTGATTGATGAACTACTTCAAACGTATATAATGACATGAACATTAGGCTAATTGTTATCTTGACAATGACGATTATTAAAAGCCAATGTCAAATATTATAAATGTTCATTTGCTTTAATCAATGACACTATTCTGACTGGGATCAAAGATTAATTGTTATGACAAACATGAAACCCATCAGAACTGAGCAACAAACGTTGTTTCAAATCAAACAATCACATGGGACAAAAAATGTTCGTTGGTGGGCTAAGCCCTAAAACTATCAAAGATTAGTTTCCTCTTAGTTTCCTTTTAACAAAAACGAGTCCGACTACCAAAAGATATAAGTAACATACAAACGTACTTTTAGAATATATTTACGAAACGAACCCGCCCATTGGGCGGGTTACGCCACTAGTATATATATATATATATATACATACATACATATATATATACATACATATCTATATATATATATATATATATATATATATATATATATATATATATATATATATATATATATATATATATATATATATATATATATATATATATATATATATATATATATATATATATATATATATATATATATATATATATATATATATATATATATATATATATATATATATATATATATATATATATGTATATATATATATATATATATATATATATATATATATATATATATATATATATATATACATGTATATATATATATACATGTATATATATATATATATATATATATATACATGTATATATATATATATGTATATATATATATGTATATGTATATATATATATATATATATATATATATATATATATATATATATATATATATATATATATATATATATATATATATATATATATATATATATATATATATATATATATATATATATATATTTATATATATATATATATATATATATATATATATATATATATATATATATATATATATATATATATATATATCTATATATATATATATATATACATATATAGATATATATATATATATATATATATATATATATATATATATATATATATATATATATATATATATATATATATACTAGTGGCAAAACCCGTCCGATGGACGGGTATGACTTTTGATTGCCGTTTAACTTTTTTTATTTGCTAAATATGTGTTTGTAATGCCCTATTGACGGGTATGACTTTTGATTGTTGTTTAACTTTGCTCGACATATCATGTGAGAGTGTTTGTCGTTGCATAAAAAATTTATTTTAGTATAGATAATTTGATTGTGATTTAATGAAGTTCAAATGGGTTGAATGAAATAAAAATGACTTATTAATTTTTTGTTGATAAAACGAAACGAATTATTCTCACCTTTTAAGAAGTGTTTTCTAATAACAATCTTTAACCCATTGCGAAAAGTTTTTTTATAAACTATCTTGTTTTTTATTTGAAACATGCTATTGAGAAAAAGGCATATGTCTCAAAATAATAATAATGAACTTAGCAAGTTCGGTTATATAAAATATGTGCTTTATATTAAAAATAATATATTGAACTTAGCAAATTCAGTTGAATGACCATTCTTTTATCATGAAAGTTTCAGTCACATTTGATGATAGTATGAATCTTTGAGATGTTGGTAGACTTCTAGCAACTGTCTTAAGTTTAAACTAAATTAGATGATAAAAGAGTGAAAATTTTAAATCATATCTGGAGTGAAAGTGGAAGATTCGTTTTGAGTAAAAGACCCATGTTCTATGTGTTCTTGATGATTCATTATGCTCATAAAGTCAAATACTAATTCATAATTACGCATGAATTTATTATATTTTAAAAGAAAAATAATTTTAATAAAAAACATTTTCAAAGTTAAAAAAAATAAAATTTTGAAGTTAAAAATAATTTTTGGAAAAAAAACATTTTTACAATTAAAAAAACATGATTAATATAATTTTTTAATAAAAAATGTAATTTTTTAAAATAGTATAATTTTAAAAGAATAAAGATTTTCGAAAAATGTAATTTTCTAAAAAAATTGAAAAGCTTGTACAAAAATAAAGATTTTTTATAAAACACTTAAAAAATAAATATTTTTAAAGAGTTAAGTTAAAAAAATAAAACCATTTAAAAAAATTAACAATAGCTATGCTTCTTTTTCCAAAAAATAAAGACATTTTTAAAAAACATTGAAAAAAGTTTAAATTTTTTGAAGGAATTTTTTTATCAATGTTAACTTTTTGAATATATGTATAAGAAAACGTTAAAAAATTATTTTTTTTCTTAAAATAGTGGACTCATGCCTATAACACGTTGTAAGTCATATTTTTCGAGAATATGATTTTTAATAAATAAATAATAGAGTAAATAAATTACAATGAATCACACAATTTATTTAAGCATGCATAATGACTAATTATGAAGAGTATGTAAAGCATTTATGTCTTTTACCCATTTGTTTTCTACGGTGATAAATGAAGAAAATAGTTTAAAATTTATGTGATACACAAAAGTCTCTAAAATGTAATGAAAACTACCATACACTAAATACCAGAAACACCGTTTATGTCTTATCCAAAGGAATGTTTCACCCGTCTCACCAAGCCCATAGACAAACATGAGCACTTGTTTGTCTTCAGAGTAGGCTGCCAAAACATAAGTGTAAATCATTGTTTAGTGCGTATTGAGTTTAGATACCAACACGACATGGTACTCTGCTAGCACAACCCTGTAATAATTTTTTCTTCCAATACTAACCTATCTTCTTCAGTTGTGCAAGTAATCGCGATGGAGGCATTGGGAAACTATAATCCGAGAGAGATGATAAATTGCAATTAGAATTCAACACCATCTCGAGCTTATATAAGTCATAATTCTGCAAGTGCTTTGTCAGCAGGAGGAACTTCAAACTCCATGTCATCGATAAATAAATATTTATTATATAATTTTGTTTTTAGTAAAAACTTAAAACTAATAAAGAAATGGTTTTGTAGCAGAACATGAACTATGTGCCCCATATCTTATTTCTCTTCAGATCCGGAGGCAATAGCTTTCCCCTTAACCTTACTTGATGCAAAGTCAATTTCCATGTCTGTTACCAAAGAGCTTTCTCCTACCACTGTCTTATCTTCTGAATGTGGCACAAAGGTAATTATGCATTCCAAAATCAATTAAATAACCGTCGTAAAGCTTTGATGAGGCTTCCGATGAACTCTTGCGCTTTTAGAAATTGTCTCAGAATGTTTAATAATACAATCAGTTGACGCTTGTGATTTCTGCTTCTCCTTTTCTTTGGACTTATCCTTCTCACGATCTTTAAGCAAAGACAACATACAATCTTTCCCCAATCGTTTCAATTTAACACACAACCCCTGCAGTTCGCATAAAAATAACAGGATCCTGTGAAATGACATATGTCATATTAAAAAAAAAGTTACGGGATGTGAGCCTTCCATTAGATTTTCAAAGTATGGTGAACAATTCCCCCATTACAGTACCCGGTCTTAAGCCGTACCTAGCCATCAAATTAGCTTCCTGTGATTCAAAACATGCAGGTTTATGTGAGAAATATGAACCATTTAGAAAACTATATGTACATTTTTTACATGAACTGTTTGCATCTATCGCCAATCTTTAATTCTTTTTGCTTGACTGCCATTATTAAAAAAATTAGCACACATCAAATACATGCTACCTAAGAAACGTGTTTACTTTTAAGTAATAGAAGAAATGAAAATTGAAATGACATATGCAGATAAAGAAAAAAGAATCATATAAAAAACTATAAATGTTTAAAGCCTATGAATTACTTTTGTGTAAACAACTTTGATGGTGCAAGTGTAGTTACCTTCTTATCATAACAGGGAATCTTAAATCCTTTTCTATTTTTAACTCTTGATACGGCTGCAAGTCATCATGTGCTTGTAAGAACCTTGATCTGAGATGCATTCAGGTCCATATGATATTCACTGCAGCATGGATTATGAAAAGCTAAAATACATAAATGTATTCTCACCAAACATAACTTTCACTATTGGCACTACAAAAGTTTGATTACAATGTGTATTAGAGGTGAAAGAATGGATAGGTCAATGGTTGGGTGACTGGTCCAAACAGTTAACTTAGTACATGTCTAAAAACATCATGATTGATTGCATCTTTTTTTTTGCAGGAAGCACAAATACATTCAGGAGAAGATAACATACCACTAGTTTAAGCAGTTCTCCTATTATTTCTTGAGCTTTCCTCAAACGTACATCCATGGATACTTGCAGACAAATCAGCCTCAATCAAGATGTGAAGTTGTTCATTTAGGTGCTTATAACCCGTTCTACCCCTTAAATTCTCCTACTTTTGGAAAAAAGTAAGAATATATATATATATATAAGAAACACCTTAAAAGTACCTCCTTTCGAAAAAAGAAGCATTTTTTAACAACTCAATATATATTACGTATATCTGCAAAGCACCTAACGCCCAGAACTTATAATGACAAAATATAAGAATTATGCGACTTAGGAGTGCTTTATTTACCAAAACTATCAAACTTTTGAAATTTAAAAATGAAATGACTAATGGTCGAATCTATCAGATATGTACCAAAGGTTACCAAGTTGTATGCCTTTAGACATTAAAGTGAGTTACAATGATCAATCCATAAATAACATGATTTCTTTTCACAGGCATCAATGTAGTGTGTAACTGTGGTTTAATACCCCATCTCACCCATTTTCTCATAAGTAACTGGAGCCATTTGCTTGTATTCTTTGAATTATTTCGTTTTAGATTATTAGTGCACCTAACTTCCATATTGTACCTTAAAAACCTAGAGTACTCCAACAAAACACCTACAAAGGCCTAAAGAAAATTATCAATTACCAAAATCAGACTATTTTCAGAAACAATGGAATATATATGTTTAGTTAGAAATTAAAACTATAACTATTATCCAAGCACTGCTCGATTATTCTACACACTACAAAAGTAAAACAATACAGGGGTGTTTGGCACTGCGTTCAGAAAACAGATTAGGCTAAGCAAAAATGAGTTTTTTCAAATTGTGTGATTTTGAAACACTTTATTCTATTTATATATGATTATGTGCAATTGAATACTGCAACAGATTCAAATGAAATATATTGTTAAGCGTTACAACTTAGTATGCACGGCTAAGGAAGTGTTGGATAATTGATTTTAAGTACATAATTATCTTTGCGCTTTGTGTTAGATCTATGAAAAGAATAATTCCTATGAAATATATAAAGAATATAAAAATCATCATCAAGAAGCATTTGACAAACAGAGCTAGCAAATACTATTTGATCATGAACATAAGTTGACTATGCATCTGACCTTGACTGGTTTATGCTAAACGTTTGAGACATTTTCCTTAGGCAAAAGTCTTGTTACATTTATCTTCAATCCCGATGCCATTACCTGATAAAAAAACCATACGTATATAAGCAACAATAAGGAAGCCAGCAGAACCATTAGTGATAATTAGATAACAACTAAGATTCGAATAAATATTATGATCTAAGTTGAAAGAGGATAATAGGAAGCAAGGGAAAAGGTCTATTACATCAAACTCCTGTAGGTTGACTTCGAGCCCTTTAATTGTCACTACTCCCCTTGAAATCAATCCATTAGTGCTCGTCTTTCCTATGTCAAAGTATGCAACAACTAAATAAATGAATTAAAAAGTTATATTTATTCATCATGTCTCACCCATTTCACCATAAACTTTTTCTTTACCGCCGGATCCTGAAGCAGCAACCGGGGCTTAGGATAGAGTTCGTTTCCATGGCATTCGATTCTATTTCTTTTGCTCTGCACTTCCATTGCTTTTTTATGTATGAACAACTACTTTCTAACACCAGAATTTGTGGCTACACTATTTAACAAACTATTGGTTAAAATTCGGTATTTGAGTGACAATGCAGATAAACCCCCATGTTGATCCTATAGGCATCGCTTTCTCGTCTAATAATATAATTTTATCAACAAATCCATTTGAATCCCTAAAACTTAAGTACATTACTACATTTGATTAGGAATATGAACAAATAATCAACATGAAATTATTTACGTTTTTTATTACCCTGCTTTATCTCATTGTCTTGTATATGTTCTATCAGCATTAGCATATCGGGTCAGTTAACCCCTCTGTGAGTTTGATGCTTGAAGTTTATGTTTATTCCTGAAGTTCCTATGAACATCCTATGAATAAAATTCCAACACTTAGCTCTCGAGTTCAATTACATTCAATATTTATTTCTAGAAAACCGGAAATAAAAGACTTACTGATAGTATGCCATCGACCCGATTTTCGAGCCTCTAGTGTAAACTATCAAATCAACTGAAATTCATTTGAAGATCTGAATGTATCTGAATATATGTATAATCAAAATAGGCATAGATCAAACCATCTTGTGGGCTCTAGGAAGAATCACATCGCTTGCTATTTTACTCTAAAGTTTCCACTTTATATCCTTGATGAAATTTTTGCAGATTCAAAAGGCAATATCAGTTTAGCGTTCTATTACAACGTAGATCAGTTATAGCTTCCATGTATCAAGAAGAAAAATAAAGGAAAATTTTAATAGAAGATATTACCTCAACCCAGTGCCTTTTGATTGCAGAAGATGCAGTTCAATCAAGCTCCAAGTATCAATAGATAATTGCTTCCCACAGACATCAACATGAGTTATTTTTTCGATCAGCAACAACACAATATAAGAATCGAATAAAGAATTGTTATCTTAGCAAAACACTCTAACCTGGTTATCATGTTTTTTTGCAGAATTTGTAAAAAATATTCCATGTCGTGGATGGAAACCTTAAAAGTACAATTTAATAAAGGCATGGGGTTGGCATCTTCATCGTTCACAGATATGCAGGCTGTCAGATTTACCTTGTCTGCCAACGTTTTTCTGGACATTGTCGGTATTTGTAAACAATAGTATATGGTGCATAAACTGATAAACAACAATACTAATAACATTCTTTTTCATGAATGAGGATATGAGATATAAATTACATCACAATGAATCACGCCCCTAAAATATTCTAGAAAAAAATCTTGACAAATTCTTTCTAAGAAATAAAGACCATACGCTGACAAACTGAAATTGTACTCGTGGGATACCATCAAAGTGAGGTGTTTTTAGACATCAGACTCACAAGACAAAAGAAAGCATTCAATTTTCTAATAAATTATTTATGGAAGTTTTATTTCACATATATACTAATGCAAGTAACAGTTCACTTCTATAGACAATCTATTATTGGAAAGGAGGCTAAAGCTAACTTACATGGCTTTGTACTGTAATGCGAGATAGCATCCCGATACAATGTGTGTGGTCAGACACCTTTCATTAGCTTCATCCGGTATTATTGTGGAGTATCGCTTGAACAAAAAAATCATTATGCAATTTGAAAATGATATCTGCCTGAAAAAAATTTGGAAATTATATCAGTTGTTACTCGGCAGAAACATTATTACCCCTTATGCCTGAGTTCTGCCGGTCTCAACAGATAAGTTACAATTCTTTAGGTAAAGATTATCATACTCACAAATTCGGTTGCAAAAATATTTCGAATGATCTTTTGATTGGCTTGCTTTGCGATTATCAAATGAATAAATTTACGCAGCCGCACCTACACATTTTGCCACATACATCTATGAGTGTGCCATAAACATAGATAGTTACACAACCCATATTAGCTTTGGATGCTTCAAAAAATGACAGTCTGGTTACCTATAGGGGGTGACTTCACTGGTGTACATGGATCATGAGGATACTTCCTAGGGGTGGGCCCATTCTTCAGACATAAGATTGCTACTGTGTGTCCATATGGGTTCTGTGAATTCGCTGGTAATATAACATAGGAACAGTCAACGCCATATACATCAAACTGTTAACAATATCATATGGAAGCTTTTAGCAGAGTTTAATTCTGGCAAAATCTTACATTTATTTCCTTGAAAAGTGACTACCGTTATGACATTTCCTAACAACTTATTTGATTCCAGCCAAAGAATTGCAAATCACACTGTAAATAATTCATGTGCTCACTTGGTAGTTATGTTTCTAGAAGCTTCTTGTACAAACTTCATTTCACTGTCAAGTATATCCGCTTCTATGGATTGTATTTTTCAATGAATATGTTATAGTAAACAAAACCTGTCTCGCTTGCATTTGTTTCAATGGTTGAACCACCTTTGCTGATGGCGTGTCTTTGAGTTTAGGGCCCTGAAAATGTAGAGTCAAGTGAGACTTATGTGTCCAATTATAATGAAAAACTGAACAAAATGACAACATACTACTTATACATCAATCTTTCAAGTGAAAAGGGCGATTTTGTTAGCATGATATTCAACTGTGGTGTTGTGTAAATCTTTGTTAGCAGAATTTATTTCTTGAACTTCCGCGAATGTCTAGATAACCACTGTAATGGTACTCTTATAAATAACCTACTTATATTAGAAACATGAAATTGGAATCAGGCCTTGATGTATATTCGAGGCAAACTATTTTATGAATAACTTTAATGTGAATTATTCTGTTACTAATAGTAGTAGTTTTGTGACGGTCTAAGAACACAGTGGCAGCCAGAAGAATCGCCAACATGGAGAGAGATGTACAGGAAGCAACCAACATAAGGTTCGCGAGCGTTGCGAAATTTAATTTGTTGCAGGATGCTACATGCGAAGTGATGGTGAAGGAGGAAAGCTGTGGGCGTGAATCAGGGGCTAATAAAATACAACTTCTTATAAAAAAGGTGAAAAAGCAATATTATTGTTTACATTCTTTATTTACTATCAAGCAATATTATAATTTTTAATCACATCTAAATGACCACTAACCTCTTGATGAACAAAGATGCCATGTTATCAATTATTATGGGCCATCTATCTTACATGCAGTTCTTTGCTCTCTTCCATCGTCCTGGTGTATAATATAGCGCCGTCTATCTTACGTTCAGTGGAGATAATGCCGTTGTCTTCGCTCTCTTCCATTGTCAAAATTAGATCCACGCCTTGACCAAGTAAAAGGACACTACTGCTGTCTAGATTTCTGTTGACTTTATCTCCATTTGCTCCAACGGTTGATATTTTCATGACATCCACATTTTTACCTTGATAATCATAAAAAACATGATTACAATATTCCAACTCAATTAAAATCAAGCCTTATGTAGAAATCAAAAATCCCGGTTCTTTACCTGCTCATGCAGCTTGCTAAGAGTGCAAGTATTGCGACCATTCTTGTGGAATAATTGCTTGTTACAAATCTGGGTAAACTTATATGTGTAATAAAACAGGAAAAGAATGAAACTTAACCTTAGTTGCACACCTCAGACACGACGGCTATGCTGCTCTTTAATGGTTTTTTGTACTTGCATAGCTTCAACTTCCTTATAGTAGTAAACTTCCTACAATTGTACAACATGATTAAAATGGAATATTACCACCAGTGCACTCCCCATGGTTGCTCCGAAAAATAAAAATAAACAACGAAACTAATAACCTGATTAGTTTCCTTTTTGTGTCTTAGCAAACTGATGGCAAAGAGTCGACCAGGGCGTTTGGAAACTCATGTAGCAGTACGAAAAAATTACAAAATTCGTTAACACAACCTCTATATCTTATCAATATTCAGAGTATTTTTGTTTACTTTTAAACA